>CM042176.1:38706312-38947882 GCA_023376005.1 Doryteuthis pealeii
TTGAAAGAATATAATGCACATATAACAATGAGATACTAGGAAGAGCTTATACAGAGTTGTATGAGCGAAATGTCCTAATATGAAAGGAATTTTTAAAAGAGAAAGGCTATGATATGTAGCTGGTAGAGAATGAAAGTGTAAGACAATCCGGTGTCGTACGTCACCCGATCACATTATCGGTGCCGTGCGACACGAGGTTGTTGGGACACAAACGCCCCCTATCCAATTGGCATCTTGACAATTTAGTATCCAATTGAATTCTTGATATGTAGCTGGTAGAAAAGAAAAGAGTAAAGACTTACAAATTAAACATGTTATCGTGTGCCGTGTGACACGAGGTTGCTGGGACACAAAGTCCCTGTCCGTAGATAGGAACGCAACTAGTGTGTTGTCACTTCTCTCGATGCTGGAAAAGTGGTTTTGACTTTACTGTTTTGACTTTACCGCTTCTTCTACAGAATACAACACAAACATGACAATGAGATACAAGAACTTATACAGATTGATTGGTTGGTTGGTTGTTTTTACGGCATGTCAACCCATTGGGTTATTTTATGCTGAAGACGTTTGCTTTATTCATTCTTGTTGGGTATAAAAAATTTAAATTAATCTTTTTTTAAACACATTTTTATCTATCATAGATGGAACCCTAACAGGTACTACAAACCCCGGGTCAAAGTGGACCTGGGACTAATTGCGATGAACGGGTACCCAACACTCCCCGGAGCACCAACATTGGAGTCTCAAAACTAGATGCAGTTTAACGTCCTACATAGGATACTAAGACCCTCAGCCACTGCCTTCTAGCACATATATGATAAAAAGGGTAGGGAGCGCGTGGTGTAATGGTTAAAGTCATGGGAAATGGACTCGTCGCCACGAGTTCAAATCCTGGACGTGGTAATTGCATTTCACTTTGCGCTAATACCCTTGGGAAAGGTATGAATCCTACTCTCCCTCCAGCTATGGGTAAATAGCATGGCAGACTGGGTTCTTTAACCATGGCTAGGTAACCAGTCTAGAGAAGGAAAACTCTGAATTCAAACCTGTTGAACTCCGCTTAAGAAATTGACCTTGTGTCGTATCCTGCTCGTGCGGAGGGGTTGGTAAATATATATATGATAAAAAGGGTTGGTGGGTTACCATAAGAGCAATACGGCCGGGACAATCATATAGATGCTGGGAGTTGACGTAACTCTCGATTGATTGGAGGGGGTTTATTGACACCCCGTCTAGCCCAAGTAAGTTAACCTATATTAATAAAATAACCCTAGACGGATTGACATGCCGTTAAAATCAATCAATCAATCATATAATCACTTACAACTTGTTGGTAAAAGTTAAACAAACTGATTCTCTAACTATTTCATTTCATTTGTTCGTCACTGTACAGTTGGGCAAAAATAAAACATTCAAAGTAATTATTTACAAAGTTTAGCTTAGTTGTAGCATAAAAACAAAAGTGCGGGGCACCTAGTGTGAACCGAACTCACTAACATCAGTCGACTAAACTACTATGTAGGCCATTACACCACATGAAGTGTTCAAATATATATTTAACTGAGTTTCTTGGTGTCTTTGTTTAATGGCATATCAACAATCGTTGGTTATTTAAAGCCAAAGCCACCCTTGTAGATGAATAGCAGCAATACTATTTAACCCATAACTGGGGAGATGATTAGGTTCCTACCTTTCCCAAGGGTATTAATCCGAAAGTGAATGTAATAGTGCGACTGGAGTTCGAACTTGCTTACTACGATGTCCAGCACGTTATCCACTACACCTCTAACATATTTAACCCTTTCACTCTTCAAGACTAATTGCAGGTATCAACTCACACGTTTTCACGAGATTTTATCCTTTATTTTCTATGCTGTTTGAGACCTATATATGACCCTCAAACGTGTCATAGAATGCACCGAGTGCCAAACGTTGCTCTCAAAACAATGAAAAATTATATTTGACTCAATGGACAAATAATCTCAAAATACCACTCGCACAATTAACTCATAATGCAGACAATATGCCCACTAAAAAAAAATGTGAAAATCCCGACATAAAAAATTAGAGTACTTTTTTCACTGTTATATATTGTGTTGGCCTTGGTAGTTAATTTCCTAAATACGATAAACAAAATCGGTTAACTATTTCAAATACTTTACTTGGCTTTTTGTATTATTGATTCTTTTAAAGATAAGTCGACTTACAACTTATAAATAACCTTTTTTTCATTAGTTGCATCCATAGCTAACGACAGTAATTTTAGTGGCCTGGGGTGGCGTTAAACAGCAGCTAGTGGTGTAGTCCCAATTCTGCAGCTTTGGGGAGTGTGGAGTACCCCTTCATAACAGTTGTAATAGAACTGCGAGATTGGCTTGATAACCATTACACTATGATGGGACGCCTCCTTTTACCAAACACTTTCGCCAGGGATAGGATGTGACACAAGGTTACAAGGATGCGGCATCCAGCAAGGATCGAACTCGCTATTTTGAAGATATCGATCTGCGATACTAGCTTGCTAACCAGTACACCACGATGGGATGCGCAGTTCAAAGTGCCTATAAGATTCATCTATATCTTGTTTTGCACTGTTGGCGGGGCTTTAGAATATGCTGACTGCATCCTCAAAAGAGGAGTCCTTGGTATGACACTAAACTGCCTCCGGTGGAGAGTTCCCCCCCCACACATATATATATATATATATAATATATATATATATATAACCAGAAGATGTTTTTCACTCCAAAAATGGATATGCCACTTCACTTGTACATTTTCCATCTCTTTTGTGACTTATCAACTATTTTGAAAACGTTTTTTAAAAAAACTTCCAATTTTTTTTTTCACATACTTTTTCTCATGACTATTACATAAGTTCGAAACCAGATGAGAGCAATCAGAAACTAACACAAAAGAAATATTCCTATTTGTCTTTTTTTTTTCATCTTATATATATATATATATATATATATATATATATATATATATATATATATATATTTGTGTGTGTGTGTGTGCATACGTACACACACACACATTTTTAATTCAATTTATTAACTAAATTAAAAGGAACTAAGTATTAAACGTGTGTCCTTATTTATTTAACTCTATCGGCTGATGCTGTAGAATACATCGATATCACCTCTGCTATTTAGTAATTTTCTGTACATTAGTGTATTTCATTTTTTGTTCTTAATTTATAAGAAGAAACTGTTATAAGTGTTTTAAAATCTTAATAACGTGTTTATTTAGTACGTAATTTACAAAGCGTCAAATTTATAGTCGAATTTAATGTTTAAAACCAAATTTTGTGTGTTTCTTAATTATAAGAATATTAATCTGTATTCGAGATTTCAAATCTGAGTGACATTTCTTTTCGGAGTTATAAGTCGACACGTACATACCAAATTTCTTTTATACACACACACACACACACACACACACACACACATATATATTGCCTTTTTGTGTCTTTATGGCTTTAAAGCCTTAAATCATAATTAATTACAAATAAATACTCAAATGTAACTACTTCATCATTAACGTTTAATAGTTTTCTCAATTGAGAAATAATAACAATTGGAGTGACCATAAACAGTGAATACACGCTATTATTATTAATTTTCCAAGTCCAAACGGATATGCATGTATATTCATGTATTTATATATAATATTTATCTTTCTTTCATCAAGCAACGGAATTATTGATCTATCGACGTAACACAAATAAAAAATATATTTATATAAACAAAAGATGAAAAACTCACATAAATATGCTTTCCCCGCTTAATTATCCTTTGTAACTTGAGCAAGAATTTTTCTTTTATTATAAATCGTTATTTTCTGCCATTTTTCTTTCAACATGTGACATAAAAAACGCGGGGAATTGGACCCAAAATAATGAGGAGTTTGTTGAATCACCATATAAACCGAACAATCAACCGAACAATTTGTTGACAGCATTCATGATTGTGTAACTACGTGGACTTAGATTATATATTAGGTTGTTTGGAAAATAATGACCATATTTTAATCACTCAAAGTATGATCCCTCAATAACTGACACCGATTAACAACGTTATTGATACCTGTACGATAAAACTCTTAGTTGGAGGCCGTGGTGTAATGGTTAGAGTAATAGGAAATGGATTCGTCGACCAGAGTTCAAATCCTGGACGAAGCTACAGTTAATATAGCGCTAATACCCTTGGGAAAGGTATGAATCCAACTACTCTCCCTTCAGATATGGGTAAATAGTAGGGCAAACTGGGCTTTTTAATCTTGGTTAGGCAACCTGTCTGGGAGAAGGAAAACTCTTGATTCAAACTTGTTAAGCTCTGCTTGCGGTGGTCACAACTAGAATAGGCTCAGTCTTAATTAGTGGTCTATTTTACTAATCTAAAAGTATTTGATGGCTGGTTGTTTGGTCATTTTGTTTTACGGCATATCAACTCTTTTCGGGTCATTTAATGCCGATGTCAATGACACCGATGTCAATGACGAAGGCACTGACGTACGTCAAGAAAGAAGAGGCGAGTGAGTTCTGGCAAAGGACTGCTAGAAAAGATTATTGCAGGCGACACGGACTTGGTAAGGGGACTTTGGGAGCTGGGAGGACATTTTTGGGGGGGGTGGGGGTGGAGAGATCCGGCTGTCAAACCCGACGGATTTTCTATTTATTTATTATACTTCTGCTTCTGGTTCTTCGTCTAACTCGTCGGCCATTTTCTCTGGGCTTCTGTTAAGGATTGATTTTCTTCTTTCTGTTGGGCTGGTCATTGTTTTAAAATTTCAATTAACAAAATAAGACTTGGTGGTTTCTTGATCAAGCTTCGTTTCGCAACCCTGCCCATTTGATTCCGCCACAAGGAGAGAAACGACATCAGAGCGCCGACCTACACGTCCGTTCGCTCTGAAATCTCTGTCGAATCTAAACTAAACTATCTCACGCGTCCAATCAAGCGTTTTCAAGGGGTCAAGCAAAAGATAAGTTCTTGTCAATAACTGTCGGGTAACTTTCCATGGATCCCGTGATTCTAAGTCTAACAGATCCTACTCAAAATTCTAAATACAGGTACGTTCATAATTTATAAGCTGCTTATAAATTATGTAACAATCTGACAAAGTTTCATATCCCAAGTGAACTTCTGCAGTGTCATCCTGGCAACATGTGACCGAGCATTGTCATGAAGCAAAAATATGACCTAGCGAACTCATACCCCCAAAAGTAAAGACATAACTTATTTTTAGAGATTACATTCCTTACTTACTTACGGTTCTAATATTTGACGCTAGGGGACACAAAAGGTAATTACCTCCCAAATAGTCTCTTGGTGGCGCATCCAACGGCATTATAAAAATGGATTATATTTTATGACTCAAAAGACTAAATGGTTATTTTTTTGTTAGTCTATTACGGACGAGCATATATATATATATATATATATATATATATATATATAGGTGCTAATAAGTACGTGTCCTGCGTCCCTGACGCGCAAAAATCTAAAAGGACGCAGTAAAATCATATCCATGCATCCCAATGCTCTTCTTTTTTCTTCCCTCACCATTTGAAGCTAATTGTAAATACATTTCAATATTTTCTTAGAAATTAATTACACAAGATAGACTGCAGGGTAGGAGTTAGACGATTTCAGTTATTTTCCCAGTTCATAGATAAAAACCCTAAAATCTATTAAGAAACTTTAATTGGGACCCATAAATTTTCCTGGGGATTCATTCAAAGCAAATATGTGCGTTCCAGGACACACTCAATCAAAAAGCTATCAGCATCACTATATATATATATATATATATATATATATATATATATATATATATATATATATAATGTGAGTCATGAAAGTATGGAGATTGAGGCTGTATTTACCAAAAGAAATGAACAATGGACGTTCATTTTTTTCACAATACAAGGTATGTCATAAAAGTGCCGAGTTTGAAGCTGTATTTACCAAGATAGAAATGAACAATGAATGGAACGTTATTTTTTTTCAGAATATAAGGTGTGTCAAAAAGTACAAAAAATCTCGATACTTTTTTGATACACCTTGTGTGTGTGTGTATATATACCCAAAAATCGTCTGAAATTTATTTTTAATACATTTAAAACGATTTTTTTTGTCAATTTCGATCCATTCGGCTATTTTGGCTCTTTTTAAATGGCTTGTAATGGCTTGTTTACAAATTTAATGTAACATTCGCGATTGCAAAAAAATTTACCAAAAATCAGGGAATTATCCGATTTTAATGAAATTTTCAGTATTGATTTATCAATTAATGAATTTTATAATGCTCCAGTTATTTTATTTCAAAACTTTAATTAGATATTTTTGCTATGAAAAATTAATATATAAAATTCATTTAAAATAAAAATATTCTGATGTTAAGTTTAAAATGTTATATTTTTAGATTCTAGAAATAAATATCTATTTAATGCAAACCTTATTTTAGTCAAATAAAGTATACGTTTTGAGGAAAAACTCTATTGAAAATTTAGCCCCACGTCCCTTTTAAGTAGAAAAAATATCGATGTATAATTTTTTCTTTTATAAGCTAATAGCCAATTAAATAATTATCGAAATGAGTAAAAAAGAAATCTCCAAGAAATCTTTTTTTTTTTTTTACATTTTATTTTCCGATTTCCGGTACTTATTTTCATATAAAATATTCCCCTTAAAATTATTTTTTCTATTTACAACTTCGGTCTTTTATCTTTTTATTTCTACTGTAATTAGTATCAAACAAGGAACAACTCGCCGAGATTTTACACCCCAAAATAGGGGGGGGGGAAAAATTAAGTGACCTGAAAAAAATGAGAAAGTTTTGAAATAAAATAAATAATGCATTATAAAGATCATTCATTGATAAATAAACACTGAAAATTTCATTAAATTCCGATAATTCCCTGATTTTTGATAAATTATTTTCTGTAGGCTAAATTCATTTTGTCAAAAACGGATTTTAGGGGCAATTTTGGGTATACCTAGTATATATATATATGTGTGTGTGTGTGTGTGTGTGTGTGTGTGTGTGTGTGCCTATGTGTGTATGTGTGTTTGTTAGAATAGCTTTTACAAAATTTCCGAACAATCTTGCTGCCTTCTCCTGATGATGCAACAGAATAGATGTAATTTGCGACAAACGCTAGATCAACTGACACAATTATTAGTATATAAAACGACTATTACTACAACGACTGCTAGTATTGTTATCGCCGCGACTACTGCTACTAAAGAAACGCGATGATGATGATGACGATGATGATGATGGCAGTAATACAGCTAATAATAATAATAATGATAATAATAATAATAATAATAAATTAGTCGAGGTTAATGTCCTCATTACTAAGTCCTTGAAAGATACTAAACGAGTAGTGGTAACAAGAGCTTGTTTCAGTGATGTTTATGTTTATGGTGATGATGATTGCATCATCATCATCATCATCATGACAAAATGCCAGAGCTACAGCGGGAAAAGCTCTGCGGTATTATTCAAATGACGTGTCACTAATTTGCTCACAAAACCAACATCGATAATGAACAGTCATGGCGATGGTGTGCGTGGTTTAAGAAAGAAATTGACTCGTCAACACGAGTTCAAATCCTGGACGAGACTGTTTGCATTTTACATAGCGCTAATACCTTTGGGAAAGGTGTGCATCCAATTACTCTCCATCCAGTTATGGATAAATAGTAGGACTGACTGGGCACTTTAACCTTGGCTAAATAACCAGTCTAGGAGAAGGAAAACTCTGAATTCAAAACCTGTTAAACTCCGCTTAAGAAATTGACCTTGTGTCAAATCCTGCTCGAGCGGAGGGGTTGGGTAAATGTTGGTTGGTTTTAGATGTACCAACTCTTATTGGAATATTAAGTACCAAAGTCAGACTTTTTTCAAGCTCTTCTATGGATTAAAGTAACAAATGATATTAATCATGTGTAAGCAATGATAGATCTTATTATAATGGAGATTCCGTGTCCATCTGTCTGTATGGTTTGGTTTGGATTGTATCGGCTAGAATACTCAGACCTGAAGAGAATTGTTATCACTCAGATTCCAGGAAAGACCATCAGCTTATGCTGGTGGGAAAACCTTCAAGGAGTGAAATGATAACCATGGAAATTCCACTTTTTATACATTTTCTTTGTCTTATTTTAATGCATATTTTTATAGATACAAAGAAAAATGGATCAAGTTTTGAAAAATGGATACTTTAAATGACATAAACTTGTATACTAATTTACTACAATTATATTTTTCACACTATTATCATAGAAAAAATTACAAATTATAGCCCTAAAGTTTGTAGGGGAATAAGTACAAATATTGAGAAAACTAAGTGGAGTTTTTGAAGAATGGGACAACAACCTTGTGCTACTACGAAGATTTACTGTACAAAAAGCACAAGGATATACTGTTACAATTTTGGTAGCCATTTTAGGCGTTTAATTCCCGAGTTCAATTCCTTTGGGGTAGAAAGTCTGTAGTATTCCTTGAAATCCTAGTTAGAAAAGATTGTAGTTTCAGTAGATACTCTTTCTAGTTTAGAGTCTGTTATATTCATTGTAATCGTCATCTGTAGGTCTTGATTTCAGAAAGTTCAATTTGCAATTAGTTTCAGGACAAATACCTACGACCTTAAAAATTCTATATCATTTCTGATTGGCTAATTTTTATCGGAAGTGATTGCTGCTATTTGGGAAAGTCCATAAACATGAGTGGGAACATTGCGTACATCTTATAGCACAAGATAATCTAACATTACAATAGATAGGAACAATATGCGAAACAAACCAAAACAGTTCAAAGAGTTTGGTTGGATTAATGGGTTGTAGAGAATATGCCTATTGAAAACTTGATTATTGTTGAAGTTTCCTGGTAACTTGGCTCGGTTGAATTGTATTAGCCACAAGGCCATCGGCCCACGGTCTCTTTGGTGGTGGAAGAAGTACCTTCTTCCACCACCAAAAGAGACCGTGGGCCGATGGCCTTGCGGCTAATACAATTCAACCGGGCCAAGTTACTTTGCTTTGATCGTCGTCGTCTTTGGTTTGCAATGATGCGAGATCTTACCATCGTTGGCCGGTGACCTTTGAAGTAAATGAAGAGACCTGTATTAGCCAGTAGGTAAGGGACAAAGAGGGCAAACCTTCAGAGATCCTTGCTTTTATAACTGGTCTCACGTGTGATCTCCAGATGGACTATGATTGGCCTATTTGACCAATCACACGGGTGTCCGAAATAAATCCCAATATTATATGGTTTCCTGTGTTTCTATCTTATATGAAGAATTTGCACACAATTATAATTACTTAAATATTCATATTACATATTAATAATTTATTCACAATTGTATGTAACTATTCCAGTTCAATAATGATTTGTTTACAGGTAGTTATATGGTTTCAAGTATGCCGTAAAATCCAACCAACCAACCAATTCCAAAGCTTTATTCTCTTCTACATTATAATTATTCCATCTATGCTCCTCTTTGTGAGAATTCTTCTAAGCTGTAGCCGTGTCTGTGCTACTGTATGACTGCATCACTTGGACTTTAACGAAACGATCAGAGAAAAGGATAGATGAGAACTCTCTCTCTCTCTCTCTCTCTCTCTCTCTCTCTCTCTCTCTCTCTCTCTATATATATATATATATATATATGTGTGTGTGTGTGTGTGTGTGTGTGTGTGCGTGTGTTTGTGCATATATATATGTATATATACCAACCCCTCTGCACGAGCAGGATTCGACACAAGGTCAATTTCTTAAGCGGAGTTTAACAGGTTTTAATTCAGAGTTTTCCTTCTCCTAGACTGGTTGTCTATCTAAGGTTAAAGAGCCCAGTCTGCCCCTTACTATTTATCCACAGCTGGAGTGAGAATATATAGATTCATACCATCCCCAAGGATATTAGCACTATGTGAAATGCAAACATCTTCGTCCAGGATTTGAACTCGGTTCGACGAGTCCATTTCCTACGACTCTATAACCATTACACCATGCACCTCCATTGATGAGAACTATACAAGGGTGTTGCGTGCTGTCCTGAACAAATCTTGTAAGCAGCACCTCACAAAAAAGCAGGTGTACGGCTACTTGCCCCTTATCACACAAACTATTCCAGTAAGAGGGACAAGACATACTGGACACTGCTGGAGAAGTAGACGAAGTCATGTGACGTTCTCCTATAGACACGTGCACATGACACATCAGTGTAGGCTGTTACATTGGTTACATTTGTGCTGATACTGGATACAGTACGGAAGACTTGCCATGTGTCAGCACTGGACGTCCTCTGTGCAGCATTCAGAATCTGCACAGAAATTATCTATGTAGGTCCTTGCTAGACGGCCCACACTAGCATGTCCATGTGCAGGTTTACACTGGAGAATGTCACTTATGAGTTCGTCCTTGCTTCTCCAGTAGTGTCCAGTATGTCTTATCCGTCTTACGTGGATGGTTTGTGTGATGGGGGTAATTGTTCGTAAAGCTGCTATCGTGTGGGATGATGTTTCTAAGATTTGTTGAAGACAGCTTGCATCATTATTGTGCAATTCCCATCTATCTTATAATCTTGGCTCTTTGTCAGGGTCAAAATGGTGCAACCATACAGTTAATACCAAAACAGTTTACCATTTGAGCTATGTACTTCACCCTACTTCACCCTCGATGCTTGCAATTTTGTTGTAATTGAACAAACCCGTGCACTTTGTGTGTAGTAAGATATATCCTCGTGTGGATATATATTCAAAAACAATTCACAGCGAATTAACAAGAACAATATTCACTGAACAAACTTAATAGAGTAGAAATACAGAAATAACAAAAGATAGAAGCTTATACTGCTATATACTTATTTACATCAAGTATGGGGAGAAGGAGAGAGGGAGAAGATGGCTTCTTACTGGTTCTGCTTCGTCGGCGGCCATCTTCTTTTTCTGGGCTGACTTCTTCCTTCTGCTGGGCTGGGTGTCTGTGCTTATTTCTTGTTGTTGGTAATAATGTTGATAATAATTAAGCAAGGTCTAATTTGTTTTATAAAACGTCTATATTCTTTATTAAAACCCCGAGATGAAAAGTGTTTTCAATCACGAGGGGAGAAGTCGGCATCTTAGGAGCGAACGATCCTTATGTCTACTCCTTTTGACTAATGGCCAAAATATAACTAACTAAATCAGTTAACTTTTCACGCTCGCCTTTAGCCAATCAGTAATCGGCGTCTAGGCCAGAGAAGGTGATCAGTGGCTGTCAACCTTCCTATAACGGTTAATGGTAAATTTCTATTTACCATAACGTTATTTGAATTTTACTACACTTATAGACATAATTAGTAGGCTACCCACGAATTATGGATTAATACGTAGTTGTATAAGCGAAGGCTTCGATTACGACACGAAGACTTCCTAGTTCAACAAGTTCTTGGCGAGCACATCGGCCGAAGCGTGGTGTATAAAGATGCGAACAACAGTCCGAAAATCAAAATAAAACAAATTAGCAAGCCCCATCTAAAAGATTCTGCTTCTTTTGGAGGTTATTTTTCTACTCATATGAGGAGATGAGCAGTTCCGTAAAATGCAATTTGGTCTTTCACTGGAGTCTGAGTGACAACAAGTCTTTTCAAGTCTCCAGGACTCTTCTGAGTATTCTAGCCGATTGCAGTTGTCTAGACGGTCTCAATTCTTCCTCTGATTTCCAGTTCCTCCAGTGTAATTCCATGTGAAATCATCCAGGCCATGTCACCCACCCTTTTCAATTTTTCTGAAATCCAGGTGTGGACTATGTTACAAATTTGAGCTTCCAATTCAAAAAATTGACCGAGATATGTCGATTTTAAACTCGAACATTTTGGAGGGGAGTGCGAAAAATGGTGACCTTTTGTAATCTATTTTTGTCCGTAAAATCAGTTCTAGAGCTTCCCTACTCCTAAAAATTGGTTTATAAAAGCTTTTTGGTCGGATAAACCCAACGATGCTATTAAAATAGGCACAAAACTAAGCATTTTAAAGTTGTTAATGATTTATGATTTTTTCATAGCAAGATAAATAAGTGGGAAAGTCCCAATGTGACATTGCATATATGACAAATTTTCTTTTAAATTTTTCTTTTATTTGTACCAAAAATGTATTTTGGTTTTTGCTCAGAAGCGAAGTTACAACATCAGTTAGAATTTTGCACTTTATGTTTTGAGTGTGTTCCGTTCAGCCATTGAATAAGAACGATATGGAGCAAAATAACTGTCAGAGTCCGATAGAAATGATCAGGATTATGTTGATGGTTGGATATATTTGAAATAATATAGAAACAATATATTTTCCTTGTATCAATCATTTTGCTGGCAAAATTCTGACAATATACAAGCTAAATATCGGCACCACATATCATTTTAGAATTGAAAATTCGAAGATAACAAAAATGATAACGTTTAAAGTATCCATATAATTGTTTTTCTTCCCATCTTAGTTTTCTTGTTTTCGTTGTTTTTCTGTTTTTCCATATATTGCATCTGCAGTTATTGCCATAAGTAATCTTTCTTTACTTTTTTCGTGTATTCTTCGAGTCCTTGCATAGTGGCATCTACGCAGTCCTCTATGTTGACAAGACCTCCACTGCCTTCCTTTTTTTTTTATACATATAGCATATCTCAATCGTCTCAAGGGTGCAAAGCCTTGTGCATTGTCCTTAATTTTCTTGTCTTTTGGTCAATCTGTTCGAGTTCCTCTTCTTTGGCCATTTTAAGAATGGCCCAGAGTATCTTATAATGGGGACGGCCCAAGTATTTATTCCTTTGATAAAATTTCTGCTGCTGAGCTTGGTTTCTAGGAGTTTTCTGGTTCTCCTCTCCTCTTTGTCATTTTTTCCTTTCATCTCTGTTAGCTTGATACTGTCTGCTTCTAAACTTCCTAAGTATTTGTAACTTTCTTTTTCTCCAAGTGTTTCCCCCTTTTTCATCACTAACATGACACATTTTTCAATTCTGAATTCCATTCCTATATTCTGGCTGGATATTCTTATGGTTTGTACTAGGGTTTCTAGTTCTTTTTCATTTTTCTTTTTTTCTTCTTTTTTTTTAGTTGAGTGGCATCATTGCTATAATAAATAGCAGTGATGATAGCGAGTCTCCTTGGAAAATACCTCTTTGGATTTTTACTTCTGTCAGGGATTACCCTCTTGTTTTAATTGGACTCTCCGATTTACCATGGCATTTTTGATGAAATTTACAATATTGTTTGATATGTTGTGCATTTTTAAACATTCGATAATACAGGTATATGGAACCATATCATAGGCCTTTCTATAGTCAATCCATGTCATTGTAATATTTTTGCACCTATTTTTAACTTCCTTAAGGATGTGTTAATCTGGAAAAAGTGTTCGTCTGGAAAAAGTTAACGCCAATTAGGTGATCAAATATACGTTAATACATAGTTTTGTAGAGAAACTCGTGATGTTTACTATTAAAGGCTTTCAAAAGTACCAAATGACCCACTGTGTACTATCAGTGAACCAAAAACTATGCCTATCAAGAAATCATTTTGTGTATTTACACCCCCCCCCGCTTGATGGGACACAAAATCAATTTATTAAGCCGCATATAACAGTTTTAAATTTAGAGTTTCCCTTTTCCTAGACAAGTTGATATGCCAAGGCTAAAGAGCCCAGTCTACCCTACTATCTACCCATAGCTGAAAGGAGAATAGTTTCACAACTATATTAGCGCTATGCGAAATGCAAACAGCTTCGTCCCGGATTTGAACTCGTGTCGCCGTATCCATTTCCTACGCCAAAAACCAATACACAACGAGCATACCCATTTGCGTACTTCAGTTCCGACAAAGCTCCTCTGTCCACACAGTAATATTGCGATATGTAGTATGAAAAGAAATGATTTGCATATGTAATAATAAAGTATGAAAGGAAATGATTTGCATATATAATAATGAAATATGACAAGAAATGATTTGCATATATAATAATGAAATATGACAAGAAATGATTTGCATATATAATAAAGAAGTATGAAAGATAATGATTTGCATATGTAATAATGAAATATGAAATGCAATGATTTGCATATGTAATAATGAAATATTTTCTTTGTTTCTTACAGGCAACGGTTTCATCGATGGAAATGAATTAAACAAATTCTTGCTGGAATTGGTAACGAGTGTAACACAGTCGGACGTTGGCACAGAAGTGAGTGAAATATTTCTTATATATTATATCCAGTCATACATCATGTAGCGTTGTAGCTTAGACTAGCATCTATTTGCAACTTCTTAGATATCATTGCTTGAGGCTGGACACAGAATCAGATGAAATGGCCGAAATCGTCTTGAAAACACACGTTGTGAAAAAAGGAATTGGACAAGTTGTATCAAAAGTAGTCCCTGGCTAGACTGGCAAGGTCCCTGGCTAGACTGTACGCTTTGGCTGGTTGTGCGACTGTCTATCAGACCAAAATGCGTGTTGCTTTTATGTAGATTCAGCCTCTATGTCTAGTCAGAATCGCCAAATAATGAGTAGGTTCCGCTTGACCAAGATCATTCAAATTCACTCTACTTCTTCGGCGCTGACACCTCTCATATATAACCTGTGTGTATCAGGTGATATCACATTTGACATCACATATGCCTTTAAAAAAGAAATTATATATATATATATATATATATATATATATATATATATTATATATATATATATATGGTGGAGTCTCCTATCTTGAAAGATAGATGAGGGTCAGCAGTGAGTGATTTGTTTCCCCCCATGTTGTGCATGCTGTTAAGAAGACATTTTGTGTTTCCTCGAGTGTGACAGCAACCCAGCCCCGTTGCGAGCCATGAAGCCACACTGACAAACGAAATGCTCCAAGGCAAAGGTTAAATGTTTTTGTTTTAAAGTTATGCGGAGCCGATCTCTATGCTTCAGTCTATTTTCTTCAAAGCTCTTTAGTCTAGCGAAACATGTCTTACGCCATTCCTTCCGATCCGATGCTAGATCTTCCCAAGCACTCTGGTCAATATCTAGGCGTTTCAAATTGTCCTTTAATTTGTCTTTGTAGCGTAAGAGAGAACGTCCAATAGAACGCTTAGCATTTGGTAATTGTCCGTATAAAATCTTCTTTGGAAACCTGTTCTCATTCATTCTAACAACGTGACCAGCCCACTTAAGCTGAACCTTGGCTAGTAGGGTTTCAATGCCAGCAATGTTACATCTTTTTAATATTGTGCTGTTTCTTACTCTATCATCCCATTTTATACCGCAAATGACACAAAGACAACGCATGTGAAAGGCATCAAGTTGGTTTATATGCTTGCGGTAAAATGTCCAAGTTTCAGCGCCATACAGTAGAGTAGAAAGCACGACTGCTCTGTAGATGTTAATTTTTATTTTAAGAGATACATTTTTGGTACTCCATAAACGATGTTTCAGATTGCCAAATGCAGTGCTAGCTTTACCTATTCTGGAATGGATTTCTTTGTCCATTTTTCCATCAGATGTGACTGTTGATCAAAGATATTTAAACGTGTCAACAGTCTTTAATGCTTTTCCATCAATGAAGACAGATAGATTTACAAGACGTGGATTGCAAGCTGTGGGCTGGTATAGTAGTTCAGTTTTTTTAATACTGATTGTAAGTCCAAATGCTTTTGATGTCTAATAGAATTGATCAATAAGGGTCTGGATGTCTTCTAGGCTGTGTGCTAATAGAGCGGCATCGTCTTCAAAGAGAAGATCACGTTATAGCTGCAAGGACATTTTTGACCTAGCTTTAAAACGTTGTTGATTGTATAGGCCACAAGCTGGCGAGCAACCTGCGGCTGGCGGCTATTTACATTATCAGGGCCGAAACAAGAAAATATTACAACAATAAACCTAGGCTAAATAGCCACCTGGAATGTTCAGACACATCTCAATCTTGAGGGATCTTGAAACCCCGAACAACGAACTCTCGATATGGAGCAGACATCGTGACCTTTGCAGAAGTCTGATTTAGCGATGAGGACCAATTGATAGAATTTAGGGCCGGTACACATTCTCTTGGAAAGGTAGGCCGATGGTAGCTGTAAGGATTTGAGAGGTAAGTCAGCTCGAGCACCCCATCCTGAAGCGACCTCTACATAAGCAGATCATGACGGACGGCACGTACACATTCTCTACAGTAAAGACTGACCATATATGTGACCTGTGTGGCAGGGCCGGCCTGTCGAGGGCTGTGCTTCTCAGTCACGTACGGTCGCAGGCGAGAGGAAGCCGAGAAAGGGGTCATGTGTGACAAGGAACATAAAAAGATTGGGCCCTCTGCATGCTCACAACTGAATTACTTGTAGAAATGGCTTTCTTCTGCGAAGAAATGGCAATCACCATATATAAGAATTATAAACTCTGGAAGTCCATTACTTGAAGTTTCATGTCGAGATTCAGTTGAAGTTTTTTTTTTAAATTTCAGCAGTGCTCCGCTAATTTTCAATTAGAGGTGCCAACCTAAAACAAAATCAATCTCATTCATTTTTCGACTGATGTCATATAATAATAATGTTAGTTTACAGCTGCCTACTGCCGGTGAAACATCTGCCTTGGTCGTCCGCGTGGGGTCGATCTGATTTGCGACTCATTTTTCCACACTGTGAAGCAACCTCGTTATTTTACTTCTCGGTGGTTGGTTGGCCAACTTGAGCCGTTGGCGCACACAAATAATCAGAGAAAAAAGAACGATGACAGACTGGCTGATTGTATGGTTGGTTGGTTTGATTGTACGACACATCAGCGCTTTCGTCATTTTATGCTGAAGGCGTTTTTTTGTTTCCTTCCTGTTGGATATTCAGAATTTTTAAAAACTCATTTTTAAATATCTATTTAAACAACAGATAGGGCATTGATATACAATACCACTCCGGGTCAGGGTGGACCCGGAAGTAATGGTAAGGAAGGGTTACTCAACACTCCCCAAAGCTCCAGAGTTGGAACTTCACCACTAGATGCAGTGGACGCTTTCTAGCACATATATAATAAAAGGGGTTGGGGTTTGCCATAAGGGCAATGAAGTCGGGACAATCATATAGATGCTAAGGCTGGCCGTGACCAGCCAATTGATCGGAAGGAGCTTTTCTAACCGCCCGACTAGCCCAAGAAAACGCCAAAGTGGAGCCTTGCATGTCACGGAATGCTCATCCACCAAGATTTCGTCGTTAAGCATAATGAGTCATCGCCCAGAGTTAACAGGTGGCTCCATTGAGGGTATTTTATTTCTCTGCAGAGGTGCAGTCAGCACATTCAGACAAAGAATTCCAAATTTGCCGTGTGTCGACCCCCCCCCCCAGAGCCTGTTTTCTTTCTCTTCTGTGGAAACCCGTTCCTACGGATATTGGAATTATCAGCCAGTAGCATACTACACACAACTACATAATTCACTATATACAATACAATATACATCTTATTATAACCGAGGTTAGGTATCTGTCTGTAACCGAAACTACGTCACCATCAACGTCACAATTCCCTCAGTTATTTACGTTATATTCTCAATGGTTATTATATAATCATTATTTAATCTTACTTAACATCTCATTTATTAACAATGTCTCTATAAAGGTCAAGCTGAGATAGATTTGTCTCAAAACAGACCATATTATTAATGTGTTTAAAATCATGCAGTGTGTGTTATATATCATTAAGAAATAAAGGTTTACATAGTATATGGTGTGAATGATTTGAATACCGGTTTTAAGAAAACTGTGTTTCATAAATAATTACTTGGTATTATTGATTTCAAATATTATTGTTTTATTCTCAAACATATTAAAAGCAATCCCATGTATAATTTTGTATTGAAATCAATTAGAAGAAAGTAAAAATAAGTAATCTTTTTTGTGTTCGTATTTAATTTCATTAATCTTTCTAATCCAGTATTATATTTAATTATATAAAAACTTAAATACTTGTGCCCAGAGGGCACATATTTTAACTAGTAATCTCTAATAATAGATGCGAATGTCTATATGTCATTGTGCCTCAGTTCTTTTCAACTTTATATGCCGTAGCACAACATATCATACCATTTTGGAATCAGGCCTGGAATTATTAATAAGATTGTTTGAAGGCAAATTCAACAGTTAAATTTTAATAGAGACATCATTAATTTTTATCATACAGCGTGTGATAAATACGACGTGCGATACCCTCTCATCAGCCGCCAACCAGGGTGATAACACAGTTTCGGTGGCTAAAGGCGGAACTGTAACCCCTAACGCTAACAGCTGCCTTTTGGCCACCGGACAGAGTATTAAAAAAGGAAGAAATAACGTCTGAGTTTTAAACAAAGTTTTTAAAAATTGAGATTACCCAACAAAAATGAATAGAACAAAACGTTTTCGGCACAAAATCCCGCAACAAGGGTTGACATGTCATAAAATCTATCCATCCATCCAACCCCTCTACTATGAACAGAATGGGATTCAAGATCAATTTTTGAGAGGAGTAAAGCTGGTTTGAGTAATTTTTTTTTCACAACAAAGGCAAAATCAGTATTTTAAAAAATTGAGTTAAAAAAAATTGAATACCCAACAAAATGTCTTTGGCATAAAATTACCCAACAAGGTTTAACATGCTGTAAAATCCAACCAACCAACCAACCAACTTGATAAGATGAAAGATCAGATTCAGTTTTTAAAGGCAATCATTTTGAAACATTTAGCCACTCAACTTTTTTTTTTACAGAAAAACAAAAAACAAAAAACAGATTAAACTAATCGCGATTTAAAAAAACGAAAAAACAAATCACGTGATTAATCATCTAATCCAACATTGAAATGTCAGCAGCAGACGATGATTGCGATCTGTTTGATGGTTGTCATGGTTACCGCTAATAGGCTTTCTAGCTTTGTATTACCTCACGTCTTTACGATACACTTTAATTTTATGAACCAATTAAAATGACGTTCTCTTACAAAATAAGAAACAAAGAAAAATCATCACAGGCTGATTTGTTTGTTTTTTGCACGTACACATAAAAAATGATTCAATGCAACGAGGTGATTATTAATCGTAATTTTATTGTACAGCATTGTTCATATGGGAGCGTGTTGCGTAATGGTTATCGTCGAAGGAAATACTCTCGGCAACACGAGTTCAAATCTTGGACGAGGTTGCTTGTATTTTGCTTTAGCATTAATTTCTTTGGAAGGTATGCATTCAACTATTGTCCATCCATGTGTGGGTAAACAGTGGGAACTGGGCTCTTTAACCTGTTAAGCAGCCAGTCGATGAGAAAGAAAATTCTTAATTCAAGCCTGTTAAACTCCCCTTAAGAAATTGACCGTGTATCATATCCTATTAAAATGTTGATATATATATATATATATATATATATATATATATATATATATATATTAAAGCTTAATGTGTCAGAGACTATCTATCTAGGTTTCTCCTAATGGGTCGCTTCTTCAAGTGTAATAGTGCCAACCATACACGATATATATATATGAAAGATCCTTGTAGATCTCTCTTATCGTTTTTTTGCTGTTTCCATATTATATATTGAGCACAGATTAGATATTGGGGTTTCCAGTGGACCAAGAGGGAAATGGCCCCATTGTACAGCTGGTTTGAATTAAGAGTTCTTACAATTTTGTTTGTGTCTCTACGGCCGAACACTGAACGATGGAAATGTTGTGTCCTGCCATCAGTGAACCTGGTACCCGACAGTGTGACCGGCTACGAGGGAAATCTCATGTTACCTTGTGTTGGCTAAAGAGACCAATCTGTCCTACTATTTGATGCGGAACTGAAAAAAATCCCTCGGGACTTCAAACCGTCACTCATCTCAAGCGTCGTCGGTCAGACTGATACGGACAACCGATTCTCCCCGCTGAAAACAGTAATTAGTTATTCACTAAGCTTAGCTTAGGTGTGGCAAAAGGCCAGAAGTATGGGGCGCCCAATGATAATCGAACTCATTAACCATGGTCTGCGAATATAACTTGCTAACCATTACACCACGTGAGGTGCCCAGTAATTACGTCCACGAGAGAAACCGCCTCGGCTTTTATGCCTCCTCACCGACCGAACCACTCAAACCAACGGAGATGACAGAACGCTTACCACAAGTAATCACCAACAACCTGGAGGTTACGAAGTCAATCGCTGTGGCCTCGCGAAGTAACTCATTTCACCTCTCACTACACTATTTACCCATAGCTGAGACGGAGAGAAGAAATAAATCGTGTTACATAATTCATGGGTAGCCTATGAATTATGCATAAAGTGTAGTTAGAATTTGAATTGAAGTTTGGAAGATTCAAAATCAGAGGGTGAATGGAAGGTTACTATTGACCGTTATGATTGGCCGATGGTGACATCTACTTGACTCCTCCGAAACCCTCCAATAGAAGCGTGAGAAAGGAAATTAGGTTTAGTTAGCAGTTGCCGACAGGAAACCAGTGCGAGCAGACATTTAAGAATGGTCGCTCTCAAGATGCCGGCCTCTCATCTGCGCGGTTCGAGAAACATTTGGGTTGGGGTTTTGAATATAAAAAAACAACAAAGTCTTGTATATAAATGGTGAGAGAGCAGACAGCAGAGAATGACTGGGTCCTTACTTTTCTGCTTTTTACTTCTGTTGGCCGCCATCTTCCTTTGGTTTGATTTCTCTTTCTTCTTTTCGGTCGGTGTCTGCTCATCTCTTGTTTAATATTGATTATTAAACAAGACAGACACCCGACCGAAAAGAAGAAAGAGAAATCAAACCAAAGGAAGATGGCGACCAACAGAAGTAAAAGCAGAAAAGTAAGGACCCAGTCATTCTTCCTGTCTGCTCTCTCACCATTTATATACCCGATGTTATATAACAATCGCAAACAGTATCATCCAGGATTTTGTATCTATTTCCTATGACAATAACCGTTATGCCACATGCCCCTCTGGACTTCCTGGGGTGATGGCAACGAAGTGCTGACTCCACACTCCGGAGCTGCTTCTTTAGTGTCATATCCAGGACATCAAGTGTCTTTTTCTTATTTGACATATGTCAGCTTCGTTCTAATTAGACTTGTTTTGCTAGAAGGGGCTACCCAACATCGACTGTGTAAGGGGGCAAAAACCATGCTGTATTGATCTGTTTACATTTGAGATTTACAAATGCTGGACATTTTTAAGTAGAATTTCAATGATATTTATATGCATATTTTGATTTTTAGATATTTTTTGGTTTGGTTTGTTTTGTTTTACGGCATATCAACCTCAGTGGGTCATTTAATGCCGCGATAAAGTTTTGAAATAAATCAATAATGGATAATACAATTTTTTATAATTACATTTTTCTATTTAACCCATAGATGGGACTAACAGGTACTTGGACAGGGAGCAATGGTGATGAAGGGGTGCTCCAGGAACCTCAACATCAGATAGAGTTTAACGTCATTCCAGGACATGTAGATTCTAGCACCATATGATAAAAAGGGGTTGGGACTTGCCATAAGGGCAATAGGGTTGGGAAAATCATATAGGTGCTAGGGCTTGACGTGACCAGCCGATTGATCGGAGGGGGCCTCGCCCAAGATAGGGCCAAAGTGGAGTATTGCATGTCATGAACTGCTCATCCACCTGGGCTCTATCCTTAAGCATCACGGGTCGCCACCCACGGCCAACAGGTGGCCCCATTGGGGGAGTCTTACCCCTCTGCAGAGGTGCAGTCGGTGAATTCTAACACCCCAGCCGACAGGGCGGTTAGATATCTTTGATCATAAATCAAATTTTCATAATTTCTGTACAAAAAGCAAGAACCTGTGATATTTAATGTGTATATATATTTACTTTGTCGTTGATCGTTTTATTTTCGTAGTTTCATTCGGACATACATACACACTAACTGCCCTTTATATATGTATAGATCAGTCCGAAAGTGAACGTAATAATGTGATTGTAGTTCGAACTCGTCTACAACATTGTTGTAGTTCAGTACGTTAACCACTACACTACGGGGACTCCCATTTCTCTTTTGTGTTATATCCCGAGATGTAGGAATAACAAACTGATAATAAAAACAGTGAAATAAGTTTAACATATAACAATATTTATTTTATTTATTCTCACTGACCGGAAATATAGTGGGATGGTTTTGGATAGAATTCAACTGTATGTATCATGTGTGTTTACACATGGGGCCAGTTTTTGTCTGCCTGACTCTCTACTTGTCAGTTTTCTGTCTCACTTCTCCTTGTCAGAGAGTATATCCGGTTGAGTTGTTAGGGGGAGATAACTCTCCCTAACATTTAGTATCGTGTTTTGCGTTACTAGATTATAGTTTCGATATATAAGTATTATGGTATGTAAAATAAGGATGCACGTGGGCGTTATGTCCTGGTGTTATTGTTAGTAAGCATGTCTCGCTGACAAAGTGCTGACTCCACACTCCGGAGATGCTTCTTTAATGTCATATCCATGACATCAAATATCTTTGCTTGTTTGACATGTGTCAACGTCGTTCTAATTAGACTTGTTTTTCTATCTTCTCATCGATCCCATTCAAAACATTAGCTCACTGAAATAAATATATACCTCGTGTATCATATAATAATAATGTTTATATAACTTATATTACAAGTCTGTCAATTCCCTTATTTTCCCTCCAATTGAGTTGCACGCTTCACTATTGTCTTTTGGCATGGTATATAAAATCAGGATATACACGTGGTGGTGTAATGGTTAACGTAATCGGAAATGGACACGACGAGACGAGTTCAAATCCTGGACGAGGTTGTTTGCACAAGATAGACACTACTTACCCTAATGAAACATTCGGCTGATACTGAAAATTAATCTTATTATAATGGAGATTCGGTGTCTGTAAGCAAAACTGCATCACTGTTTACGTCCCAAATATCCCCAGGAAATGCGCAAGTTTATAAATGAGTATTTAATCTATATTATAGTAAAAAATGGACTCGTCGACTTGAGTTCAAATCCTGGACGAAGCTGTTTGAATTTCACATAGCGCTAATACTCTTGGGAAAGGTATGAATCCAACTATTCTCCCGTCAACTATGGGTAAATATGCTCTTTAACCATGGCTAGGTAACCAGTCTGGGAGAAAGAAAACCCTGAATCCAAACCTGTTAAACTCTGTTTAAAAATTCACCTTGTGTCATATCCTTCTCTTGCAGAGGGGTTTGTAAATATCTATATAAATACAGCAATAGAGTTGTCTCCCCTTGAATTCTATCATTCACAACTCATAAGGAAGCTGGACAAAAGTTTGGGACTCCAGCTTAGGTTTCTTTTATTAATTCGGTGTTATCCTTTTTCTAGACTAGATGTTCATCAAGGCTAGAGAATTGAATGCACCCATTAATAAGTACACCATTATCAATTTTGGATGGGAGAATCCCCGGGTGTAGTGGCTAAACTGCTGGATTGAGACATTGTAGTAAGCGAGTTCGAAACCCAGTCCCAGTATTACGTTCACTTTCGGACTAATATCATTAATTGGTTGGTTGGTTTTATGATATATCAACTAACCTAGTGATGTACCAACAGATATATATATATATATATATATATATATATATATATATATATGCTCCCCATCCCTAGGGTTGAGCACTTGGGGGGATCTCGCTGATGGCCGCCAACTCAAGCGTAAACGCAACGCTCTTCTCTATAAGGAGGAATGGAGCACTCTGTGACGGCCTTTACACACAAAGCGATGTGTGTGTATTAAAACAGTTAAAAATCCCCTTCCCATTCTGTAAGTGAAGACAGCCTAATGCTTAAGGTGCCCGACTGACACCCAACTGATCGGATTTCAATTCCGGCTGTAGGTAGCTTACAAAATGTCTAGCCACACTGAAGAGACTTGTTAAGTCGAAACACGTGTCTGTGGATGACCCTATATATAGATAGATATATGTGTGCGTGTGTGTCACACGATTTTTTCCTGTGTTATTTTATCTTATTTTAATTATATTCCAATTGTATTTTTCAGGTAGTTTCAGATGTTGCCTTTAATGACGCTAAAACCCTGTTCATGTCGGCGTTTGATGAGAACCACGATGGAAGAATTGACATAAGGGAGGTAAGTCGCATACAATTTGTTTGTTACAAAAAGGGGCGGAGTAAAATGGGGGGAGTTGCATTGTTATATACCCTTTATAACACATCGGGTATATATAATGGGGGAGAGACAGAGACAGACAGACAATTAGATTGGATGAGATGAGGGCTTTTATTTGTTTCTCGTTGCTTCTACTGCTTCTAATTCGTCGGACACCATATTCTCGTATTGGGCTTTAATTTCTCTTCCGGTCTTTCTACTGCGGATTGATTCTTCTTCTTCTTTTTGGGGTTCATTTCTTCGTTTGTTTTAAATGAATCAACAAGACTTGGTTATAAAACTTTATTTCAACAATCCAACTCATCTTCCCCAGCAGAGGAGAACCGACATCTCGAGAGCCGACAATAGCGTCTAGCCGCATCGGCCTAAAGTTTTCTCACGCCTGCAATCGCGCACTAACGGATGGATCAATTCGAGGTCATCTAAATGCCAATCATAACCCTAACGATTATGGAAATTTCCCACTTAAAACCTTCCGATTTTAAATCTAACGAATCTTATTCAAAATATCTTACTACAATACGTACATAATTCATAAGCTGCCCATGAATTATGTAATAGCATGAGATTAAGAAAGAAAGAAAGAAAGAAAGAAAGAAGAAAGTGTATTGTTGTATTGTAATTTTGAAGCTTCAATAATTTTTTATTTGCAAGTATAAGAATAGTTTTGTGGTGAAGAGATTGTGAACTTTTAGATATCCTTCTACATGCCAGAATTACCAAAGAAATTTGTTACAGCTGCGTGAGAAATGTGGTAGGCAAAGAGTTAATGTCAGCTAGAATACTCAGAAGAGTTCTGGAGACCTGAGAAGACTTGCTGTCACTTAGCCTCCAGTGAAGATTCGCCAGCTAACGGCGGTGTGAAAAACTCACAAAGAGTGAGATAATCGTGGCACAATTTGATCATGTTTTTACCAACTAAAATAGTCCCTCGAACATATGAAGCTACTGCCTGTAAGTCATGTCTCCAGAACTACATAGTAAATTAATTCGCGACATGCTTTAGGCGCCACTAAAAATTGTCGCGCAATTCGTTTTTACCCTTTGTCTTTATTCCTTCTTGTACATTCAATTCAGTGCAGTAAACGAACGTGTAAGCACGTGTGTTCAGTACTTCCGTAAAATACGTCTTGTGTTCTAATTTTTACTAACACTATGAGTCGATTAAACCATTTCATAACAACACAATACCCATTTACTATATGTATTTATTAACTCTTTGACTACTTATCCGCTCACAGCGGCTCTTGCACCACTGTGAAGCAAATTACAAAATGACTCCAATTACAATAATAATAGGACTTTAAGGGCCGGTTTAGCTTATTCGGTAGAGTGTTCGGCTGGGAACCCTAAGGTTCCGAGTTCGATGCCGGCACTCACCAACTCAGTGTATGAGTAGTACAGGGATATGTGCAGTAAAGTGAGGAGCTGGTGGTAGGTGTGGCGCATCACCCTAGATGCTGAAATACAATCTCCTTGGTCTAGCGCTATTGAAAAGGGGATAGACTCCCTCGCTGACTGGCTGATACCGACTTTAGGCCACCTCGACGACTTTACTTATTTGAATAGAATGAATTCTGTGTAGTTTGTGGCATAATTCCCATTTACGATATGCATGTATTAACTCTTTGCCTACTTTAATCCGCTCACAGCTAATGTCTTACCTTTGTTTTTTCAAATACGATCAATAATAATCATGACTTGGACAGGTGCACATGGGGGGGGGATGAGGTTTAATGTTTTGGGTTAAAATGTTGCTAGTTATTCTTGGTGTTTGCTTTTAATCCCATTTTATTTGGTTGTCGCGCTGAAAACGAATTCAATGAAAGAAAAGGAAGAGATAAAGACAAAAGGTGATTTTAGGATTTAGGCTTTATTCATATGTCATAGCCACCAGTAAGCAGTGTCTCGTCCCAATTAAGGCCTAAGTTGGAATGGCCGAGAAATTATCATGGGGGTCGGTAGTGGGTCCTATATTCTGTATATGCTCGGAGGGTTCTTCCAGTCTAAAGGCTCATGGGAGTTTGTTACTTTTTAGTGTTTTATTTTCATTTTATTTTAATTACATTTGCTGTTGAAAAGTTTTTAAAAATGTCTGTTTCCCGTTTATTGTTTTTCGTATTGAACTTTTCTGTTGTGTTTTGAATCTTTGTGATTGTTGATTTTCTTCTTTTTTTTTTCTTTTTCAAATCTTCAGTTGGCTCAACTTCTTCCGATGGAAGAGAAGTTTCTACTTCTCTTCAGGAGAGAACATCCATTGGAATCAAGTGTTGAATTTATGCAGGTAATTCTTTTTTTTTTAAATATCCATTTTCTTTTCTTATTTTTGAAAACGATTTGCAAAGTCATTGTTGAATTTAGTGAGTTAGTGTACTGTTAAGTTGAGCAACAACAATTAATTAATCCCCCCCAAGCAACACCGTTATGCAATCAAGAATGAATAAAACAAAACGTCTTCGGCATAAAATAACCCAACAAGGGTTGATATGCCGTAAAGTCTAACCAACCAACCAACCAACCAACCAACCAACAGTGAAATAAAGGTTTACATATCAAGACATACATTTGGAAAATATCCCGGATCATATCATCAGCAAAATATGATACAAGGACGATTAGGTGTTTCGGGTCTTCTAGTTGATTTAATATTTACTTGAATTTAAAGAAAGAAGATAAACAGATCACGTGTGTGCTGACGTCACTGTCACAAGATGCTTCACTAACCATTTATAAATATTTATTTAGACATCTCTCGTGTGCAAACATCAGCAAAGGCTTCGATCTGTATTTCTTCGATTAGTATCAGGTCATAATGACCTACTCGGTTTTTTCTGCAATGTCTTGAATATGACACTAAACTGCATCTGATGGTGAGGCTTCAGTTTGGAGCTTGTAGAGTATCCCTTCATTATCATTACTCTCAGGTCAACTCTAACTTAATGTGGTAGTACCTGTTATAGTCTCATTTGTGGGTCAAATGGATCTGTTTGAAAAAATATTATTAGATAGGAATACTTTATACCAATCTAAATACCATACAGACATGCTGATAGGGACGCGTCCTGCGTCCCTGACGCATAAAAATCTAAAAGGACGCAGTAAAATCGTATCAGCGCATCCCAGTATTTTTATTTTTCTTCCTTACAATTTCAAGCTAATTGTAAATACATTTCGATAGTTCCTTAGAAACGAATTACGTAGGATAGGTTACAAGGTAGGAGTTAGACGGCTTTTGTTGTTTCCCCAAATTATAGATAAAAACCCTTCAGTTTATTAAGAAACTTTAATTGGGACCCATAGATTTTCCCGGGAACTTATTCAAAGCAAATACGTGCGTCCCAGGACGCACTAAATTAAAAAGCTATCAGCATCACTGTCATATAAGTGTCCTGAGTATGACACTAAACTGTATCTGTTGGTGAGGTTCTGTTCCGGAGATCTGAGTGTGTGGAGTATTCATTTATTTCACACCCTTTTATTATGACGTTGATGATTGGTGTAATGTCGGACGTAATGACGTTCGCTGAACTGAAGTGCTAAAAAAAGTGAATTCAACGTTATCTAAAATGACGTAAAGTGGGGTATTCCCCCCCCTCTCTCTCTCTCTCTCTATATATATATATATATATATATATATTTTGGAAAATGCCTTCTGGGTGTCTGTAGCGAGGAGGGAGGATATATCACCCACCATACTTGCACAAACAAAAATGACTTGGACCTGTACCCGGCTACAACGTGTGACTGTGGCAGAGAATTTAACAGCTGGCGAGGGGTACGAATCCACAAGGCACGCCGGTGCGAACGACGTAATTCTCCTATAGAATGTAAATCGAATGAAGCAGGAACACTCCCACAGTGTCCAGGAGCCCATTGCTGAGCGGCAGCAACTTGGAGACATTCCTAGCAAGCCAAGAATTCAGTGGACGAATGATACGCGCGCGGAATCATCATTCCCGTGTTGTTACATAATACCTGCAATCGCGTAATCAAGTCAACGGCCGAAAACAAACGCGTTTTTAAATAACAAACTGCACAAAACTTTTCCGATGAACGGATCTTATAATTTCTTCTCTGCATTATTTCATCTTGTTTTTTTAATACCCTGTCCGGTGGCGAAAGCTGCTTGGTAGCGCTAGGAAGTGGCAGTCCTGCCTTAGCTACCGAAACTGTTATCACTCCTAGTTGGCAGCTGATGAGGGCCGGGTATCGCACGTGCTATCACACGTTGTATGACTAAAAAATATATATTGGCTGTTCGGGATAAATTTGACAATTTCATAAGGGAAAAGAAAAAGTGCTTGGTAACTACAAAATTTAATCGATTGTAAAGAAATTCAACACGCACGAAAATTACACTACTGTTAACAAGTTTCATTCAAAATAACCGCCATTAGCGTCGATCACAGCCTAAGTCAAAGCTGATGTTACATTTTCCCTGGGAAGGGTCTCGAAAACTACCTTAATTCTGTCGATTAACTGGGCTTTTGTAGTACTGGCACAGTCTTTCTCAACAGCGCCCCATACATAATAATCCATGGGGTTAAGATCTGGGGAGTTCGGAGGCCAAACATTGAGATTAGTGTAGTCGTGAAAAATTCGCTGACAACCATTTTTTACTTTTCCCAGAGGTGTGGCAGGGGGCCAAATCCTGCTGCCATACATATGGCCTACCATTGGCTACCCTTGTTATCTAGGGCTTGACTACAGTGTTTAGCAACTCCGCGTAGGTATTGAATTCAACCTGATACCCTCATTGAAAAAATGCGGAAGCATCACATCACCCTCAGAGGACACACATCCGAAAACCATCACAGTTTGAGGAAATTTAGTCTGCATAACACGAAGAGTTTCTTTTGGACTGAACATTTGTTATTGTATCCAATTTATCCCGACCAACCTGTATATATGGGTATTAAATATTTCCCTGATAGGATTCAACCAAAATTGAGAACTCGTACATATAAAGATTTGCGTACATATTTTTGCATATACGACGTATTATAAATAAATGAATAAATGAATGCGTTAGTTCAGATATAAATCTAGGTTATTTCCTATAACTACAACATAAACAAAGGGGAACCACTCTTGACTGATAAATTATTTATTTATTTTCCCATTAAACTAACCTTAAACCCTAACCCTAACCCAAACCCCGTCTTCTTTTTTCCTAGTAGATCAATAAATAAATAAATAATTTATCAGTCGAGAGTGGTTTCCCTTTGTTTATGTTGGACTTATAGTAAATAACCTAAATTTATTTCAACATTTTTTGCCTCTTTCAGTCTGATATTTAACAGTTTGTAGATGGTTTTTTTTTTTTTTGTTCAAATTTCTTTTTCTGCCTTTTTTTTAAATACACCATCTGACGGGCACAGACGCAGACTCACAGGATTGCACGTGTTCCTCTTGTTTGTGACGTTGCATTTTCTAAATTGACATAAAATACATCAAGTTAGAACATAGATATTCACAAGTAAATATGTAGTCTTCCGCATACAGTTTTGTTTCCATATCACGTTTCTTCTATGCGGCTAGACTTTGTATGCTGCTTCGAACCGAGACCGAAACTTGATGGATTTTTCATCAGTCAGAGTCTCTAACCACCGGGCTATCAGCACACCCACAGAACGCAGAAGGGAATTTTCAATGGAAAACAGATGATTCTTCTCGCAAATTTTTTTACTGATAAATACATACATAGGTAAAGCCAATAAAGAGAGCTCTATTATATATATATATATATATATATATATATATATATATATATATATATATATATATATAATATATGTGGGGGGGGGATGTTAGGAACACAAGAACAAAATTCAGACAAAAGTGTGTAGGATATATATATATAGATACACACACACATATATATATATATATATATATATTCTTATTCAATGAATTATAGAATCTCCAATGGACTCTTTAACCTTGGTTAGGCAACCAATTTAGGAGAATGAAAACTTTGAATTCAAATCTATTCAACACCGCTTAAAGATTGATCTTGTTTCACATCCTGCTCATGCAGAGGGGTTGGGTAAATACATATTCTATGCCACTGCAAGCATTGTTGTTCTTATTCCTCCCTCCCCACGTACCCTTCCTTTTTTCCTTCCTTTTTTCTCTTTGTTTAATCTCCCTATTGTTATATTCTTTATTTACTGTTTAAAAGCCGTACGCCTTTTTTTCTTTTGTAGACTTGGAAAAATTACGACATTGACCACAGCGGTTATATTGAAGCTGACGAACTGAAGGTGAATATAAAATATGACGGGGAATAAAACAAAGAAAGAAAGAAAGGAATAAAAGAAAGAAAGAAAAGAAAAAAGATGGTCGATTGGATCAATATTGCCAACAAATGGTTCCATTCGTAACAATAGACAAAAATGTTTTTAATGCGGTTTTCATTGAAGTGCCCTCCCCTTCTCTCTCTTTCCCTTTCCCCTTCCCTCTTTCTTTCCCCTTCTCTCTTCCCCCCTCTCTCTCTCTCTCTCTCTCTCTGAGTATGTCTGTCTGTCTGTCTCTCTCTCAGTCTGTCCGTATCTCTCTGTGTGTCTGTCTCTGAATCTCTCTGTCCCTCTGTCTCTAAGTCTGTCCGTCTCTCTCTCTATCTCTCTCTCTCTCTCTCTCTTTCTCTTTCCCTCTCTTATCCCTCTGTCTCTAAGTGTGCCCGTCTCTCTCTCTCTCCCTCCCTCTCTTTCTCCTTCCCTCTCTCTGTCCTTCTGTCTCTAAGTCTGTCCGTCTTTCTCTCTCACTCTCCCTCTCCCTCTCTCTCCTATTCTCACTCACTGCATCTATTTTTCATCGCCTTCTATCTGTATCTTTCCCGCGTCTGTGTCTTTGAATCATTTTTCCCTCAGTCTCTCTCTATGTCTCTGTCTGTCTGTCTGTCTCTCTCTCTCTATATATATATTCATATATATATATATATATATATTATATATATAATAAGTATACGAGGGTGTACTGAAAAGTTCATATGATGACGTCATATCTATTATTCATAACTGTTTTGACCAATTGGATCCAAGCACTGCAACACCGATGAAAGAAGTGTATGGACAACATAAGGAACTATGTTAAACTCATTTGGTCACATTTCATGAGGGTACCTTGGTCAGTCTATGAAATTTTCAGCTGACCTGCGTACAAGTGTGTGTGTGTGTGTGTGTGTGTGTGTGTGTGTGTGTGTGTTTGAAGAAGCATAGGTGTAGCCATTTCACTGTGTACATATCTATATAACTGAATCAATTGGTTTTAATAGGATTGGTAGATGTTATTAGCAAACATTTGCATATGAATAAAATACAAGCAAACAAATGAATTGATCAATAGATTGACCACAGGTGTGTAGAGACCGAACGGAACTTTATATCAAAGAAAATTACAATGAGATAAAAGGAGACGTACCACTAAAACATATTTGTTTCCTTCTGCTAAAGACGATGGCGTAATGTCCAATTTTTTTAACTGCATCTGCGTGAGTGGCTGAACAGGTCAATTTTTGAATGGCAATCTCTGGTTCAGTGAATGCAAACAAAGAGTGATACTTGCCGGAGTTGCTGCTCTCCTTCCTTCTGGCTCTCTTTGCTGTGGCGGCTTATTTCCTCTCTTTTTCACCCCTTTTCGTGCCTTGTTTGACAAGGAGGAGCCATGCCGCTCGGTTTTCTGCACCAACCTTCCATGTGTTGGTGTTGATGTGGCATGTCTTCATATCTATTTTACAGACATCTTTGAAGTGTAGGCGTGGTCTCCCTAGCGACCGGGAGCCTTCTACTAATTCGCCATACAGTAGATCTTTGAGGAATACGGCCTTTGTCTATCCTCCTGACATGACCAACCCTGCCTAGGCGCCTCTCACAGATGATGGCGAACGTATATGAGGCACTGAATACGAGGGTCATACAATAAATAAGGTGAATTTGGTCTAAGGAGTTAGTAATACGAAACACTGCTTATAGTTATATCAATTGTGATGGATCCTTTCATGTCCCCGACAATAAATAAGGTGAATTTGGTCTAATAAGTTAGCAATAGGAAACACTGCTTACAGTTGCACCTTTTTAAAGGAAATCAATAGTGATTGTGTTTCCACTCCATCAACTTTTCAAGTCATGCACCCAGTGGCAGGCAAACCTACTTTTAGTTTAATTGTAAACATTTTTAGACTTAAATATTCTTCTCTGTACATATCACACATTCTTCTGTAAATTTCCCATGGTTTTGATTTCTCAGCTACCAAAGATTTGATGACAGACCTCTGTTAAAGCCTGTAGCATTCTGTTTGATTTGCGGCCATTTTGAATAGCCCCAAACAAATAGATCTGAGATTTAAATTATTTTTGTTATATATTAATTCCAAACTTTTGTAAAGAAATCCTTTTATTTCCTTTAGCTTAATTTAAAAATTTACAAACCATAGCTTAGTCTGGTACAGGGCCACAATAGTTGAGTGCTTTGTGTGGGGATTTATAAATGTTAGCTTAGTCTAACTCAGGGCTAGAATGATTGAGTGCTTAGTCTGTGAATTTATAAAGCTTAGCTTAGTCTGGCGCATGGGCAGTAGTATGGAGCATTCGGTCAAAATCGAAATTACTAGTAATGATCTACTCTCCTAGATCGTTAACCATTACACCACGCAAAGTGTCCATTCATTTTTTGACCTCAAAAGGAACAGATTTCGTACATTAACTAAATTATTTCCTAAAACTACGAAGCTTAAATCAAAGACGCCAATTGTGAATGTTGATTTTGATGGCAACCGTTACCGCTTTGAAGATTAAAGTAACTAAACACCCTGTTCCATTTCCTCGATAAACAAGGTGTTCGGTTACTTCAATCTCCCCGATGCTGGCCTTGTACCTTACTAAGTTTCGTAAAAATATAAATAATTGCTATTCTAGTAAGGAGACGAACAGGTGCGGTTACTAAAAGCACCGAACAGTTGTCTGTTCGGTGCTTTTAGAAAGGAAAAAAGAAAGAAAGAAAGGGGAGATAATGAACTTTCCAGTCAATACCAATATCTTGCACCTATTAAAAAAAGAAAGAAAGAAATATCGATATAGATATAAAGAGACAAAAAGAAAGAAAAAAGTAAAGAAAAGAAATCGAGAAAGAAAGAAAGAAAGAAAGAATTGATAATGAACTCTCCAATCACTACCAATATATTGCGCCAATTAAGAAAGAAAGAAAGAAAGAAAGAAAGAAAGAAAGAATAATATAGATATAAATAGATATAAAGAGAAAAAAGAAAGAAAGAAGAAAGAAAGAAAGAAAGAAAAAATGAAAGGAGCGATAATGAACTGTCTGTCAATACCAATATGTTGCGCCTATTAAGAAAGAAAGAAACAAACAAACAAACAAACAAAGAATAGATAATGAACTGTCCAAGATCTTTTGCCAATTAAAAAAGAAAGAAAGAAAGAAAGAAAGAAAAAGAAAGAAAGAAAAAAGGAAGAAAAAGAAAGAAATTAAGAAAGACTAACTAATGAACTGTCCAATCGATGCCAATTATCCCACGTCCAATTATATATTTACATATTTCCAATTAGAAAGATTTTTCACGACTCTCATGCTGTCTTTTTTTTTTTTTTTCATTATATTTCGTTTCGTGTTACTTCGTTTCGTTTTGTTCCCTTTTTTGTATTGTTTCATCTTTTTTTAGCCTATCTATTTCTATCAACGACCTTTTTATTTATAAGCGCGCCCTGCATCAACTGAAATTACTATTGGCGACGTTCAACCATGTGGCGAAATGTATAAAAACAGATTAAGAGAGAAATGTTCGATGGGAATAGAAATAACATAAAAGTTCATTGAGAAACTAAAACGTTACATTTTGCATATTGTATATTTTGAGAACGCCAGTTGATTAAAAGAAACTAGCGAGACTTGTGGATATACCACAGTATGCTAATTTAAGTATTACAATCTTTCTCTTACTCAATTTCTTTATTTCTTTCTTTCTTATATTTTTGTGTAGAATGTCCTTTCTTTTTTTATAATAAAAACAGAATGGTTCATTATTTAGCTGAGGTAACGACACTCATAAGAAATAAGACTTTGGCGGATAAGTGACACCAGATAATCTTGATTTACATTTTGCAATGCATCATGGACGATATTCATTGTCTTATTTTTTATCATTATACTCAATAAAAAAGTAAGGTTTTATTTTTTGATCATTATATTAGATAACAAAGTAATGTCTCATATTTTGATCATTATATTAGATAATAATATACTGTACTTTATTTTCCAGAAATTCTTGCGCCATCTGCTGAAACAAAGTAACTGTGAAGCCACTGAAGATGAGTTGATATGTTACGCTGAAACAATCGTGAGTAGAACTGGATTTGCTTTTTTTTAAACAATGATCACACTTCTTTTATTCGTTAGTATTTTTGGTGTTTATCCACAGTAAGAAACCGAGGAAATGTTTCCATTTAGGGACAGAAAAGATTATAAAAAAATTATTTACCCAACGAGTGAGTCACAAGTATGGGGCATCCAGCGAGGATCAAACTCGCTTTTCAGTCGTAACGGATTAGCGAGACTAGCTTGCGAACTATTACACCAAGACGAGGGTAGAGATTATAGAAATGTGAGATTTACATGCATATATTGACATTGCTTTCAGTAGATGAGATATTGCAACTGAAGCGATTTATTTGTTTTGGCCAAACTTCTGCACCTGCCCCGATAGAAAACGACCTCTCCGAACCACACAAGGGTGCTGCATGCTGTTTTGAAAAAATAATGGAAGCAACACCTTACGAAACAATACTTACCTCCCATTTCACAAACCATCGAAGTAAGACGATCAAGACATGTTGGGCATTGCTGGAAAAATAAGGAAAGACACATAAGTTACGTTCTTCTATGGACCAACCAACCAACCAACCAACCAACCAACCAACCAACCAACCAGCCGACTAAACACGTAATATTTGCTTTGTCCATGATTGTCCTCCGCTTTTAATTGGACTCTCCAGTTTTCCATGGCTTTTTTGATAAAAATTTATGATATTGTTGGATATTTTGCACATTTTTAGACATTCTAAAATCCAAGTATGTGGGACGATGTCATAAGCTTTTCTGTAGTCAATCCATGCAATATTTTTCCGCCTATTTTTAACTTCTTCAAGGTTTGTGTTGATCTATATATAGTAAGTCATGTGTTCCTCTTTTTCCTCTGCGGCATCCTTTCTGTTCTTCTGGAAAAGGCTTACGCCAATTAAGTGAAAATTTTTATCTTATTACCGCTGTCAGTATTTTCCACATCATGGGCAGACAAGTTATGGGTCTATAATTGCTAGGGATATTTCCTCTTTGTGGGTCTTTCTGGATTAAGGTAGTTATTCCTTTTATCATCCATTCAGGTACTTCTGTTTGCTGTAGACATCTGTTCAGTTGCTGGACTATTGGTGGATAGAAGTAATTTTTTTAACCAGAATACATGTATTCCTTTATTATTATTACTAGCAAATATATGCACCCTCCGGGTGCAAGTATTTTAGTTAAATTTATAATAAAATATGATATTAAATTATTAATGAAACTGAATAAGAATGTAGATAAAAAGATTTTGAACAGAGGGGGTATGATTGAAAAATAGAACAACTTTGAAACTAACTCTTCCATCATTTTCCGTTACTCCCGTCTTTCATTGGTAAAGTTTCCTAATTAAACTGTTTAGTTAAAATAGGAAGTAAAGAATAATATTACAGTTATTTCTTCTTGTTAATGGATTTCTTTTAAGATTTATTGAAGAGATTTTTGCTCATATTCAATAAGATAAAACCAAACAATTAGAAATCAATAATACTAAGCATATATTTATTAAAATCAATTTTTTTAGATCAATATGCAAATTAGCCGTCCCATTCATACTGTAAACCTCTATTTTGTTGTATATATAAATACAATTGCATGTTATTAGTATGTAGATATAGCTAACAGTCTTAATGATGTAAAACAATTTTATCAATAATTGAGGTTTAAATAAAAATAAAACCATGGAGAATATGACGTAAATAACAAACGGAATTGTGACTTGTATAGTAATATAGTTTCGGTTACAGACAGAAAAACCCACAATCTCCATTATAATAAGATTATTATTATTATTATTATTATTATTAATGTATTCCTTTATTATTATTATTTGTCCTGTACATATTTTAAAAAGGGTGGTACTATGCATATACTACATGAGTGCAAAACTGGTTTTGTGTATATAAAATCTTTTCTTAAATGAATAGGATAGTTACCCAGTTCCGGTAAAATAGACAGCCCTGATGTTAGGCTTATTTTACCGGTTCTAGTAAAATAGACAATAGGCTATTTTGCTAGCAAATATATTTGAAGTATATTTTAAAAGCTACTTTCTTAAAATGGTACTTGACAAGAATTCATCTTGTTAGGGTTAGTGTTAGGGCAAGGGATGGGGTAATGTTTAGGGTTAGGGTTGGGTTAGAGTTAGGGTTAGGGTTGGACTTAGGGTTAGGGTTACAATTTTATATTTGAACAATTGATAATGGAAAATACCATTTTTCCACTTTGGAAAAAAATTCATAATAGTCAAATTTACCTTTATCATTTCCTTTCATTTTTTAAAAAAAATTTTGTAAAAAATCACATTTTTGATCAGTCATTAATGGTATCTATATTTTTCATTTAGAAGAATTTTTGTATCTTTATCCTTCACAAAATATTAATATAAATGAATACAAATAAACTTTTGTGTTAAATCTGTATTGTTTAACACCACTTGCATTCATAATGAAAATATTTAAAGGTCCGGTAAAATAAGCATAAAAGTAGGTTGTCTATTTTACCGGAATCGGCTAAATAGTCTTTTCCTTTCTTAAAAGTATCTTGAGTAGACTCCAATTAGATTTTTATATTATTCTTTTGTCTGTCAATTTGTATTCTAGCTTCGTATATTTAAAACATTTTGGCCTCGCAGCTGTTGTTTTGGTGCTGTAAACAAAACAACACATTTATCTATCTACACACACACACACACACACACACACACACACACATACACACACACACACACACATATATATATATATATATATATATATATATATATATATATATATATATATATCAACAGCTTTGTACCCAACAAAGTTATATATATATATATATATATATATATATATATATATAGAGAGAGAGAGAGAGAGAGAGAGAGAGAGAACGGTTGTGCTACCAATAAAGTTATATATATACATATATAATTGTACACAGACACACAGAGACACACACACACACACACACATATATATATATATATATATATATATATATATATATATATATGCGTCTATGCTTTGTGTATGTGTGTGTGTGTATGTGTACAATTTGCTGAAAACTGTTGGTCGTACAGCTGTTGTTTTATTTAGAGTGATATATATATATATATATATATATGTGTGTGTGTGTGTGTGTGTGTGTATGTGTGTGTGTGTGTGTGTGTGTGTGTGTGTACGCGCGCGTTAGGGAGACTCGGTGAATATATGCCTATTGTAATAAACACTTGAATTTGTCAACTGATTTCGCGAAAAAAATGTCAACAAATACGTGGATTCTGGAAAATTGTGGGATCAAAACCCGACCGATTTTATTATCAGTCTGTATATATATATATATATATATATATATATGTGTGTGTGTGTGTGTGTGTGTGCGCGTGTGTGCATATGTATCTGTGTGTGTTTGATTGTATGTGTGTGTGTGTGTGTGTGTGTGTTTGTGTGTGTTTTAAATGGCCGCAAGCATTTTAAATCTGGAAGGGAATATGTGTACCATGTGACTAGTTCAGTTCACGTAACAAAATATTTAAGTGGGAAAAATATTTTCATTTTGCTGCTGACTGACATTCGTGAAACTGGAGTAATACGCTAATATTTTTTGTGAATTTTGGTATTTGATATTTTAACATTAGTGTATGTATTGGTAAATTAACATTGAATAAACCGAAAGATAAAACGAGACGACCTCATACGAACAATAAGTATCATATATATATATATATATATATATATATATATATATATATATATATATATAAAATACACGAATTATTACATTTATAAAAATTACCGGTGTGTTAACACCTAGCTAACACCTGTAATCTTATAGTGCATCAGCTTATCCAAAAGATAGTAACCTAGCATAGAATATTCGGTTGGGAAAAAGACAAGTCAATTGATATTATATAACTTTTAATTATACAAAATACAAAGAGAGAACCAAGTACCCGTCCCTTACCGCAAAAGAGTCACAAGGTGTTTGAGGAACATGAAGAAAGGTTTGAAAAAAGAAACAAAGTGGTGGAAACCACTTACTATTTTTCAGGAGGTCTGGAAACAAAGACAGACACCATGCGCGTAGTACTGGTGAGTATGCGAAAAGACAACGTATTTCGCTGCCAACCCGTGTTGGTAAAAAAAATGGGTAGAATTCTAGGGTTCGCCTTGTCATGTGACCGAAATGGACGTGGGAGAGCCACTCGTTCGATGTAAAAAGGGAGACAATTTTATTTTGTTTTCCAGCACATTAATAAATCAATATGTCCCAATGGATGAAATGTATGCATTTTCTAATCACCGGATTCCAATAATAGCATTTGTGTATCTATCGATATTCTCACACAGAAAGAAAAATGGAAAAGAAAAACGAGTCGACACTCATACAAGCAATATTATGTAAAGATAAATTGTATACATTGTTTCACGAAAAAAAAAAAAACAGTCAAAGGATAGTTGCCAGAATGGTAAAAAGTCTATTATGATTTTCGCGACGATGTAAAAAACGTCCTTCATCGGAGGTGGGAAAACGGTCTCTATTCTGTTCAACGAAGAGAGGTTAAAAACCGCTTCTTTTTCATTAAACTGCAGGGCACAAAAAGGGTCTGAATTCTCGGGTGACCAACAGACACGTGGCGTCGGAAAACATTGTGAGAATAGCTGCTCTGCACTTGTTGCATAATGTCGATGACCCCACGTTGTAATGTTCTGTGCTGACCGGTTCGAAAGGCACAAGCTCGTGACTGGTTTACAAGTAGAAGAAAAAGACAACACGAAGTTTGATGCCAGGACGCTAATAGAAGAGGAAGATGTGGCACTTTATGCAGTTTGTAGTGGAGTAGATGGCACTTAAATTTATATCGTCAGGTGGCAAGAAGTTCTCTTAAGTCGGCTGCTAAAATACACTATAAGTCTGGCTGAATTCCTATCATGTAGGTCTTTGCTTATTTTCCATCTATCAAATACCCTGTGGGACGAGGCTCTCATTCCAACTGCCGGTCTAAATCTGCTTTTGAGGCTCAAACCGATTGAATATATGCAGAATTTTCCCATTCCCGACCCCATAGATCCAACCACCCAGAAATTGGCTATCACTTTTCGGCCAGACTTCATGGCTCCAATTTCTTCTAAAATTATGCACATTACTTTTTTCCCAGTCTTAGTGTCCCCAATTTTCAGATTATTCATTTTGTTGAGACCCAATTTCTCTTAAAACTAGCCACTTAAAGATATTATCTTTAAGTGGTCGTACATTTTTATGGCCTTCCCGAATTTCATTGACCGACGCATCCTTGTTCCCATACGGACACACGCCCACACATATACATACGCATGGACTTTATATATTCAAATTTTCTTTTTTTTCTGGCCGTATTTTCACTCAACCATTATGCCCCCCCCCCAATTAAATGAAAGAATTATTTTAGTTTCTCTACATTATGTATATTCAGTATTTCTTTTAGCATTTTTCTTTTTTGTTTTCCTTCTTCTTTTGTTAATCATAGCTTATCTCCCCTTTTTTATTTCAGCTGAGACTCTTTGATCGTAATCATGATGGAAAGCTGCAATTAAGTGAAATGGCAAAGTAAGTTCGATGTTTTATTTTTCCAATTTAATTGTTTAGTTATTTCTTACATTTATTCAAAGTGAAACCATAAAAAGATAAATACATTGCACAATTATTTTATTCTGGAAATGCATTATAAATTATTTTATTATAGAAATGCATTGCAAATCATTTTACTGTAAAATTCATTACAATTTATTTTACTATAGAAGCGCATTGCAAATTATTTTACTATAAAACTGATGATTTTATTATATGCATTGTAAAATATTTTACTATATAAATGTATTGTAAATTATTTTACTTTATAAATTCATTACAATTTATTTTATTATAGAAATACATTTCAAATTATTTTATGATATAAATGCATTGTAAATAATTTTACTGTAAAAAGGCATTTCAATTTTTTTTACTATAGAAATGCATTGCAAATTATTTTATAATATAAATGATTGTAAATCATTTTACTATAGAAATGCATTCTAAATTATTTTACTATCGAAATACATTGCAAATTATTTTATGATATAAATGCATTTTAAAATCATTTTACTGTAAAAATGTATTTTAAATTATTTTACTATAGAAATGCATTGCAAATTATTTTATGATATAAATGCATTTTAAATCATTTTACTGTAAAAATGCATTTTAAATTATTTTACTGTAAAAATGCATTTTAAATAATTTTACTAAAGAAACGCATTACAAATTATTTAACAATATAAATGCTCTGTAAATGTTTTACTATATAAATGCATTACACTTTTTTTTACTATATAAGTGCATTGTAAATTATTTTTAGTTGTGCCTTGTCAATTATCTTACTATACAAAACAGTGGTTTAATTACAAATACACTTGTGTCGGCTGTTTTGTGAAATTATTTCTTCATAGATTCATCGGACAATAATAAACAGATTATATGAGTGATATATAATACATAATATAATGTTAATATATAATATGATGTTATTACATAATGCAATGTCTTATTAAAATTAATTTTACGTATGTTGAAACTTAAGAGAAATTAACTTTTCTTATCTAATTGTTTAAAATGTGTTCATTCTCTTTGTAGACTTTTACCCGTAAAAGAAAACTTCCTTTGTCGGCCGATGTTCAAGGTAAGTAATCTGTACTTATATACTGTATAAGATCTTCTTTGTATCTTTTGTCATACATGTATTCTCTTCTATTAAGTTTGTTCAGACAATAGAATATATTTGTAATCACTTCTTTGTGAATTGTTTTTTATATTTATACGATAATAGAAACGATTTGTTCAGTTGTCTTGTCTGCAAGAAGGTGAGGCTGAGAATTGTTGATTTTTCCTTTGGAGAGACGAGGACAGGAAGCATTTAAAATTGTTTACAACTGTTCTTAGATCTGTTGCTAATTAATATTTCTGCCAGTAAATGCCTATCTTTTGGATTAACTCCAAAGAAAACCCATCAGACTAGGATTACCAACTCACTACAGACTTGTATTATGGGAGTAAACCCCGAAAAACAAATCCGGAGCCGGAGTCCCTAAGGTGGTGTGATGCTGAAATCCAGAGCTACTACTCCTGAGATACTACCGCTGCCAAACTGCATTGGCTTCTTACCTTTCCTTTGGATCACAGCTGGAGTGTTGGAGAGGAGGATTTGCTGTCTCGGCAACAACTCGTCCTCCATACCAAACCGCTAAAGCTGCGTAGTTCCACAAAAAACTACTCTATCGTCTCTCGTTGACGGAAGGATGCCAACAACAACAATAGAAAACGATAGCCAAACCAACTATGATTGTTCAACAAAGGCAACATTGTGACGTATTGGTTACTTTCCAAATGACAATTCTTGATTTTCTCTCACATGGACTCGACATGATATTAAATTAACGAAATTCGCGTAACAAAGAATGTGAGATTTGAATTTTAAATCTCTTCTATTTTTTTATCATATCTATTTTCCTATGATTTGAAAAAAAGAATATATATATATATATATATATATATATATATATATATATATATAATATATATATATATATATATATATATATATATTCGCTTGGATTGTTTTTGTTTATATATATATATATATATATGTTTATATATATATATGGCCGGGTTAGCTCAGTCGGTAGAGCGTTCGGTTAGAAACCACAAGGTTCCTAGTTCGATACCCGCCCTCGCCAACTCAGCGTTATGAGTAGCACAGGGATCTGTGCGGTAAAGTAAGGAGCTGATGGTAGGTGTGGCGCTCCACCTCAGACGCTAAAATAATCTCCTAGTGAAAAGGGGATAGACTCCCTCGCTGCATGGCTGATACCGACATTAGGCCGCCCCGACGACTTTACTTACTTTTATATATATATATATATATATATATATATATACCAGTATATTTTCCGCCATAAAAAAGGCTTCAGTTGTTAAACACATTTTCGGACTTAGAACGCACGAGTCTAGCCGATAAAAACGCAAGTCACGGGAATGACTACCGAGGCAAACTGAAAACAGTCGAACGGCTTGTCGAATTTACCCAAGCAGCTTTAGTTAGCGTCAGTCGCTATCTTAAACGAGTGTCTGATATTGTTTTGTGCAAATTCTTCGCATTGTTTTGTGTTTATTCTCTATTTTACCGCTACTTTAACCCTTAATTCATAGATTCTAAGAAAAACAGCTGTGATAATACAGGAAAGGGAAAGAGGAAAGTTGTGAGAGCAAAGATAGAATTGTGGAAGTTTGAGAATGGAGTTTCAGTCTCTGATCAATGCGAAATCGACAACTTCGACTTTTTTTGAAGAATAAAGACGCGATAATGGCAGCTGATTTTGCGAAAGGAATTACAAATGTTGTTTGTAAGCAAAGGTAAAAATAGACAAGAACGCATAAATCCACTTTACACTATATCTTATGGGAAATATTGTTTTCAGTTTTCGGACCATATGACCTTTAGGCACCCCTTTTTCGATCTCGTTTCATCAGGAAATTCTTTTCATTTACACCGTCAAAATCCGGTTGTTTATTAACAGATAATTTTAGATTTTTTTTTAGATTATAAAACTAACCCCTAACCCTAACCCCTAACCCCTAAGAAACAACCAGATTTTGACAGTGTAAATAAAAAAATGTCCTGATGAAATGAGATCGAAAAAGGGGTGCCTAAAGGTCATATGGTCCCAGTTTTCAAACAAATTGGTTTCTGATTTTGGAACGAATTATGTTCGAGAACCGAGGTTCCACTGAATACGATTATTTTGTGTGTGTCAGTCAAGATATTTTTGTCTTTTAGTTTTTTTCCATTTTATACGTAAGAGCAAAATCTTTACGATTAATAATAATCTGATTAATATAGATTTCACTCGATGAACTTTGTTATATTTCTTTTATCCCCAGCATAAACTAATCGATATAATATCATTGATTTTCACCCCCCCCCCGGTCAGTGGGATCTAGTATAGGCGGATTGTAGGGGGGGGGGCTACAAAATGGTGTTTTGGATATGACACTAAAACTTCATGCAGTAGTAAGGCTCCAGTTATGGAACCCCGGTGAGTGTGCAAGTCATTCCTTTAAAGTAACCCAACAAGGGTTGACATGCTGTAAAACCAACCAACCAACCAACCAACAACTAACATTTTGTTTTCTTGTAGGGAGACAAAGCTCTAACAAAAGATGATTTGGACCGGGTATTTGCCTTGTATGACAGGGTAAGTACTTTTTAATTTTAAATATATATATATATATATATATATATATATATATATATATATATTGTTTGCTTTCTCTGAATTTTTGAGATTAGGCCTGATAATTTGTATTAATTGGATTATTCGAACTATTGTCCTCATTTTTATTGTTATCTAAATAAACGTTTGTAGAAACGTTGTGGAGATAACAATAAAAATGAGAACAATAGTCCGAACAATCCAATATATTGTTTTATTTAATTGGTGAACATTTTTGCTGCATAAAATGTACTTTAAACAAACTTGATTAACATGGAATTCAAATTAATCGTATATTTTCCCCAAACAATGCAAATGAAAATATGGAATAACCCAATGTTGCAAAAATCATGGAATGATTTTGTGATTTGCATTTCTAAAACAAATACCAGCAAAAACCTAGAGGGCGCCACATCATAATGTAATAGTCTGAAGAAAACGAGTAAATCTTCCAAGCTATTCATGATATGGGGTTAAAGGACATGGGAGATGGCAATCATTACCCCAGTAATCAATGGACAGGTGTACTTTGAAATCCTCGATAAATATTTCATTCCATCGATAGAAAATTGGTTTGGTGATGATGAAGTCATTTTTTTCAGGACGATAACTCATCTTGTTCCAGAACAAAGTGCAAAAGGCAGATAAAACCAAAGAAGATTCCATTCACTAAAAAATATCTATAAACTTCCATTCAAGAAGGTTGGAACCAATTTGATAAAGAATATTGTTTTAAATTAATATAATTCATACCTAAAAGAATTAAGGTTGTCATAAAAACTCAAAGATGGACAATTAAGTATTAAGCCTATTTTTTTGCCAGAAAATTCTATACTTTTTCGCTCAATATTGGATTATTCCTAAATGTTTTCCTCGACATTGGATTATTCCATTATATTTTCCTCAATATTGGGTTATTCCATTATGTTTTCCTCGATATTATGTTATTCCATTATATTTTCCTCAATAGGTTTTTCCCTAATATTTTCCTCAACATCGAGTCATACCATTATATTTTCCTCTGCATAGTTTAGAAAAATAGCATTAATCTAATAATTATAATAATAATCTAATAATATTTTATGAAGCCAGAATGTTCAGCTATTAAAGAAAATGTTTTGCATCTTATCTGTTGTTAGTTTGTTTACTGCTAAATGGGGAAAAAACCACAAGGTGAACATTCCTTAGCATGCTAATTCTATAATTATAGACCTCGATTTGTTTTGTATTAAAATTTTATTTATTTATTCATTCATTCATTTATTCACTCATTTATTCCTTTTAGGATAAAAATGGCACAATCGAAAACGAAGAACTCCATGGTTTTTTAAAAGATCTTATGGACCTCGTGGAAGAGGTAGGTCAGCCATTTTCTTTTCATTCACTTTTAATCTTAACCCTTTTCAACCCAATGGCCGCGGAGAGAGAGAGAGAGAGAGAGAGAGAGAGAGAGAGAGAGAGAGAGAGAGAGAGAGAGAGGGGGGAGAGAGCAAGTATGAGTGTGAGAGATAGAGATTGAGTGTAAGAGAGTGCTGTTGGTCGGGTCTGTAAAATATGCTGTGCTGACTTGCACCTCTGCAGAAGGCTAAGATACCCTCAAAGAGGGCAAACTTAATGCAAACAGATAAACAGGACAACACATTTTTTGAAAGTCTCAGTTGCATGAGATTGTTTTTATTGTTTTGTACAAATTTGATCATGACTACAAGGTGACATCAATGTGTGAACATCCTAAGACGTTTTCTGCGATATTTGTGAATACTTCACGCTTATTCGTCAGAAACGTAACAGAACATTGTTTGTGAAGTGAGCCTATAAAGCGTTGTGCTGATTCATGCTGTGAGTGTAGAGTAGATAGGAGTTAAAAACAGAAAACACATGAACACAACATGGAATTTCAAATATCTTGTATTAATATACATACAAACAAGAAATTACGCTTGAAATACTTGCAAACGAAGGTTTTGTCGGCGGGAATGATAATCTATCTATACATATTGTGATATAAAGATAAAACAAATGAAACTCCTCTTACCTCGGGCTAGGAAAAAAAATGGCGCCCGAAGGTCTGTACTCTTTTATAAGAGTACAGACCGGACGTGAGTGGTTTGTGGGAGAGGAGTGGAGAAATAAATGAGTCGAATTTCTTGGCAGTCATGTGAACGACGTGATTTGCGAACAGACGGTGAACGACGTGATTGCGAGCAAACACAAAGATTTTTTCAGAGTAGAGATTTCACAGAGTAGAGATTTCACACATATATAAAGGGCAGTTGTGTGGATCTGTATGTCCGGAGGAAACTTCAAAAATAAAACAATTAACGACAAAGTAAATATATATATACATTGAATATCACCAGGGCTTGGTTTTTGAGCAAAAATAATAGAGATTTGATTTATATTCGTGAAGATAATTAAAAAATAAGATTTAAATGATAACAGCATGGATTTTTTAAAATTAATATTTTAGACAGTAGACATTAACATTTATATTCATAGTAGCTGGATCAATGCAAGGTCTATTTTTTTTTACATAGAGATTTAAATGGGGAATCCCACGAGGATTCAACTCATGATTCAGTAATAATGGATCTGCAGTACTAACTTAAAAAATCCCCCTGGCCAGGCTACGCCGGGTAGCCGCTGCTTGTTATATAAATATAACAATACAGTCCACTTAACTGAGTTATCGAAGTACCTACCACGACTCTCTGTCTCTGTATATGTTTCTGTCTCTCTCTGCTGAATATAAGGAAGGCCGTTTTTTTTCTCGCTGGTGACTAAAGAGGAAGAAATCCTATCTTCATTTTTGCCGCTAAAGTTTGCGAGCCTGTGATTGGTTGATTTGAAGAGAGGCTCGTAGACCAAGGACGACAATCCACCCACCTTAGATATATTTTTATAGCGTACTTCGAACTTACTCTTGGTGACCAAACAATGAATGGGCTCCTCATATTGTATGTCATAAACGTGAAGAAATGCTGCATGAAAATGAAACTTAAGAGCTTACCTTTTGGAATCCCATGACTAAAAAACTACACAACTGACTTCTATTTTTGTCTAATCAATACAAAAGGCGTTGGTAAGAAAAACAGATATAAAATCACTTATCGTAGTATCCCATCAGCAATTCAACCTACTCTGCACTCTGATGAATTACCAGCTCCATTTCTTTTTTACTGAATTGTCTCCGCCTGAAGAAGAGAGTGTCAACGAAATGCAAGAGACTGACGATGTAACTCACGAAATACTGACAGATTCCGATGATCCTTCATTAACTACATTAACTCCTCAGCAGTTTATCCAGCCAGAGCTGATTGAGTTTGTATTAAAAAATTCAGCTTCTAGATTACAAGAAAAGGCTCTACTGAACAAATCCACAAAAGTTTCAAACTTCCGAAAGAAGTTTTTGTAGATTTTTTTAAAGAGGAAAATAAGTTTGTCATAATATCTTAGGTCTTCTCCATGAATTATGAATTCCATTGTATAATCCAAATGATTGAATTTAATTCCTAGATAGTTCTAAGTGCAGTATGTTCTTCTACATAATGGCAATGTCTATGCAGCTATTCCAGTAGGTCATTCTGTGTGTTTACGAGAGGAGCATGCTGACATTTAAACTGTGATAGACCTAATAAAATACCATGAGCACAATTAGACAATTTGTGTGACCTCAAAATGGTGAACTTCCTCTTGACCAAAGAGGATTTACAAAATATCCCTGCTTTATTTGCACGTGGGACAGCGGAGCAAGAGACAAGCATTGGTGTTGGAATATTTTGATATATAAGGTGTGCTGCAATACACCACTTAATTTATAGACTAAACAAGATTATATGGTTTGGTTTAAACCAGCCAATCAACAGCCCGGGCGCGTGGCTAGTTGACTACTTAATCGCTGATACTGAGAGACGTCCATTTGCAATAATTGACGAAGGACCTGCAAGACTGCACCAGGAACAACCAAAGGATTCTTTAATAAGAATCGCTCTCTGCTTAAACCAAAGGATTTCAGCTGGACAAGCGTTCTTGCTTGAAGCCTAAAGGATGGCCATTAAAATTGTAAGAACTGGAACCTGAAAGAGCGGCCCTTACGCGAGACTCTGGAATTTGGTATATCAAATATTGTCAATGATCCAATTGTCAGTTAAGAAAATTATATTTCCTCCTCTGCACATCAAGTTGTGTCTGATGAAATAATTTGTCAGGGCATTAAATACTGATTGTGGGCTTGTATCTTGATAGCAACCAATTTCTTACCTAAAAATGAGTTTCATATAAATTCTATCCTTTGTATTGATGAATATGTTTCAAAATGTTTGTTTGTTTTACGGAATATCAACCCTTTTCGGGTCATTTAATGCCGAATCCAGTCATTTTGATATGTGGTCACTTACAGGACCTGCTGTTGCTTAAATGGTCACCCAATTAAGTATTAAATAGACTCATCGATGCTTAACTTCGGTGATCTAGTGGGAACCGGTGGATTCAACGTGAATTGTCCGTAAACCCGTTTCAAATTGTGTTGCAAATAAAATTAGACTATGTAACATTTTCTTTTCTTTATTCACCAGCCAATTTAATAAGAGTTCAATTAAATTGTTCTTCTGATAGACGACAATGATAATGAGACAAAGATAGAATTTTGATATTTTGAAATACGTCGATAGCAAATAAATGAGTGCATTCATTAATTATTGTTTAGTGAAATAGACCACTAATTAGGACTAAGACTATTCTAGCAGTGACCAGCTCAAGTAAAGTTTAACAGGGTTGAATTGAGTTTTCCTTCTCCTAGACAGGTTGACTAACCAAAGTTAAAGAGCCCAGTCTTCCCTACTATTTACCCATAGCTGGAGGGAGAGTGGCTGGATTCATACCTTTCCCAAGGGTATTAGCGCTATGTGAACTGTAGCTTTGTCGAGGATTTGAACTCAGGTCGACGAGTCCATTTCCCACGACTCTAACCCTTATACCGTGGCCTCCAACCCATTCAGGAAAAAAACAGCTTCATATTTGAAATCAATTCATTAAGAATATTAAATAACATTTGTTGATATCAATGCAACATCAATTTTGTTGACCAAATCAATTCATTAATGTGTGCATAATCCCTTTCCTGTTGCAGTCTGCCCCTTACCAGGTCGGATTAACAGATGGCCTTTTTTTGCATGGGAATTCTCTTAAAAACCGAAATTCATGCAGTGACTATTGGTTAAATAGATAAAAAATATGAGTTTAAAAAAATGTGTTAAAAATCAAATTGAATACCCATCAAGAATGAATAAAACAAAATAGCTATGATATAAAGTAACCCAATAAGGGTTGACATGCCGTAAAATCGAAACCACTAAATCAATCAATGTCTTTGTGCCGAAGTTCTAATTCTGGACGTCTGGGTAATGTGGAGTACTCCTTCATCACCATTATTCACAAATTCACTGTGAAACGGAGTGGCATTACCTGTTAGGGTGCCTTCAATGGGTTAAACAGAAAAAAATGAATTCAAAATATTCGGTTGAAAAAATTGAGTAAAAAATTTTCAAGAATGAAAAAAATAAAACGTCTTCGGTATGAAATAACCCAATAAGTGTTGACATGCCATAAAATCCAAGCAATTAACCAACTATCTATATAAACAAATGTTCAGCCACCTAATGGTTAGCAAGTTAGATTCGTAGACCATTGTTAGTGAGTTTGATTCTCAATAGGTGTCCCATAATTCTGGCCTTGTGCCACATTTAAGCTAAACTTAGTAAATAACAATATAAACAAACGTTTATAATTAAATAAGAATAGTTACTTAAAATAATTTTGTATGAATTACTTGGTTGGTTGTTAAGGCATGTCAACCCATGTTGGGTTATTTTATACTGAGTATGTTTTTTCCTATTCATTTTTTATGGGTACTCAATTTTTTGTTCATTCATTCATTTGCCAGAAGACTGAGTGTCTTATTGTCCTAACAATGATGTTAAACTGTATCTAATGGCGAAGTTTAGATTCTGGAGTGAGATTTTCGTTTTCATTTTGAAATCTTATTATAATGGAGATTGTGGGTTTGTATGTCTGTAACCGAAACTATATTACTATACAAGTCACAATTCCCTTTGTTATTTACATCACATTCTCCATGATTTTATTTTTTATTTAAACCTCAATTATTAATAAAATTGTTTTACATCATTAAGACTGTTGACCATATATACATACTAATAACATGCAATTGTATTTATATATACAAGAAAATAGCGGTTTACAGTGTGAACTGGAAGGCTAATTTGCATATTGATCTTAAAAAATTGATTTTAATAAATATATGCTTAGTATTATTGATTTCTAATTGTTTGGTTTTATAGTAATGAATATGAGCAAAAATCTCGGGGATAAATCTTAAAAGAAATCCATTAACAAGAAGAAATAACTGTAATATTATTCTTTACTTCCAATTTTAACTAAATAGTTAAATTAAGAAAATTTACCAATGAAAGACGGGAGTAAGGGAAACTGATGGAAGAGTTAGTTTCAAAGTTGTTCTATTTTTCAATCATACCCCCTCTGTTCCAAATATTTTTATCTGAATTCTTATTTAGTTTCATTAGCCTTTCTAATTTAACATGATATTTTATTATATTAAAATTTAAATACTTGCACCAGGAGGGTGCATATATTTGCTAGTAGATTTAACTAACCTTAGACAATACCTTAGATAATACCTTATCATCAATTGTCTCGATGAAGTTAATTTTTTATTAAAAAAAAGCGAAACTTTTTATTATTGATTAACTTTTCATCTATTAATAAATTCATACTCTGTATATTTTGTTATTTTTTTATTTCCATCCCTACACATACATGTGCAATATATATATATATATATATTATATATATATAATATATAATATATATATATAATATATAAGGCCTTAAATACCATGGATATCTTGGCTATGGACCATTTCCATTCGTGGAAATGGTCCATAACCAACATACCCATGGTATTTAAGGCATTTTTATTCACAAATAACTTTGCTCTGTTTACAATAATTAAACATTGAGCTCTCATACGGAACCTGAACTCTACAACAAACTACTGGGAGAGAATAGGACCAGCCTGGAATCACCTTGTACCAAGAAACTTGGTACCACACCAAAGTATATATATATATATATATATATATATATATATATATATAAATTGGATCAAACAATGTAATAAACTATTGAAAAAAAAAGCCAAACATTGACATATGAATAGCCGACACTAATGCGTTTCGGTTTTGATAAATCCATCAACGGGGCTTAACAGTAATTGTGAGTCATGCGAAAATAAATGAAAAACAAGCCTTAGTTTGCGATGTTAGAGAGAGGGCGAGGGAGAGAGACAGAGACAGAGACAGAGAGAGAAATAGACAGAAAGAGAGGAGATAGAAAAGATGACCAGGATCAAGGATCAGTTTAGTATCTATGTTCCCTACATACAATAGAACTGTTCTTTTCTCTAGAATGAACATGTTGTTTTGTTGCTCTAGACCTAGGATCAGTGTAGTATCTGTGTCCCCTACTTAATATAAACATGTTGTTTTCTTGCTCTAGAAACTAGGATCAGTGTAGTATCTGTGTCCCCTACTTAATATGAACATTTTGTTTTCTTGCTCTAGACCTAGGATCAGTGTAGTATCTGTGTTCCCTACTTAATATGAACATGTTGTTTTCTTTCTCTAGACCTAGGATCAGTGTAGTATCTGTGTCCCCTACTTAATATGAACATGTTGTTTCTCTAGACCTAGATCAGTGTAGTATCTGTGTCCCCTACTTAATATGAACATTTAGTTTTCTTTCTCTAGACCTAGGATCAGTGTAGTATCTGCGTCCCCTACTTAATATGAACATGTTCTTTTCTTTCTCTAGACCTAGGATCAGTGTAGTATCTGCGTCCCCTACTTAATATGAACATTTTGTTTTCTTGCTCTAGACCTAGGATCAGTGTAGTATCTGCGTCCCCTACTTAATATGAACATGTTGTTTTCTTTCTCTAGACCTAGGATCAGTGTAGTATCTGCGTCCCCTACTTAATATGAACATTTTGTTTTCTTGCTCTAGACCTAGGATCAGTGTAGTATCTGTGTCCCCTACTTAATATAAACATGTTGTTTTCTTGCTCTAGAAACTAGGATCAGTGTAGTATCTGTGTCCCCTACTTAATATGAACATTTGTTTTCTTGCTCTAGACCTAGGATCAGTGTAGTATCTGCGTCCCCTACTTAATATGAACATGTTCTTTTCTTTCTCTAGATCTAGGATCAGTGTAGTATCTGCGTCCCCTACTTAATGTGAACATGTTGTTTTCTTTCTCTAGACCTAGGATCAGTGTAGTATCTGCGTCCCCTACTTAATATGAACATTTTGTTTTCTTTCTCTAGACCTAGGATCAGTGTAGTATCTGCGTCCCCTACTTAATATGAACATGTTCTTTTCTTTCTCTAGACCTAGGATCAGTGTAGTATCTGCGTCCCCTACTTAATATGAACATTTGTTTTCTTGCTCTAGACCTAGGATCAGTGTAGTATCTGCGTCCCCTACTTAATATGAACATGTTGTTTTCTTTCTCTAACCTAGGATCAGCGTAGTATCTGCATCCCCTACTTAATATAAACATGTTCTTTTCTTCTCTAGACCTAGGATCAGTGTAGTATCTGCGTCCCCTACTTAATATGAACATGTTCTTTTCTTTCTCTAGACCTAGGATCAGTGTAGTATCTGCGTCCCCTACTTAATATGAACATTTTGTTTTCTTTCTCTAGACCTAGGATCAGTGTAGTATCTGCGTCCCCTACTTAATATGAACATGTTCTTTTCTTTCTCTAGACCTAGGATCAGTGTAGAATCTGCGTCCCCTACTTAACATTTTGTTTTCTCTAGACCTAGGATCAGTGTAGTATCTGCGTCCACTTAATATGAACATTTTGTTTTCTTTCTCTAGACCTAGGATCAGTGTAGTATCTGTGTCCCTACTTAATATGAACATTTTGTTTTGTTGCTCTAGACCTAGGATCAGTGTAGTATCTGTACCCCTCCTTAGGATGAATAAACATGGCCGCCCTTAACGGGTGGATTTATAGGGTGTGGTCTCATTCTATCTCGTTCGTGGCGGCATGTTTGCAAATTAGGTCAAGTATAAAAGGTGCTCGTTGTGCCATGATGACAGCAGAAAGTTCGGTACGAAGAACGACAGTAAGTTTGACTTTCACAACAGACAACAGCATATTGGTATTATTACTAAAACAAAACAAAAAAGTTTCAATATTTATACAAAAAAAAAAAAAAAAACAAGACACAGGAAGTAATTTAACTTTTTTTAATAGCATTAAATACATATATACTAATAAATGTATAAATTAATACCTGTATATAGAATAATAACAATAGAGATATAAAATCTGAAGATTGTATATATCTCTTGATACTGCGCTTCGAAATCTCTAGCGCCCTCTGGTGGATCACTGGTCTTTGGCTGATCGGGCTGATTTACGCCGACCGTTGCTTTCAATCCTGTGTCACTGGCACAATCGGGCTGATTTGCGCCGATGATTGCTTCCACTCTGGTGTCGTTGGCACAATCGGGCTGATTTGCGCCGATGATTGCTTCCACTCTGGTGTCGTTGGCACAATCGGGCTGATTTGCATGATTGCTTCCACTCTGGTGTCGCTTGCACAATCGGGCTGATTTGCGCCGATGATTGCTTCCACTCTGGTGTCGTTGGCACAATCGGGCTGATTTGGGCCGATGATTGCTTCCACTCTGGTGTCGCTGGCACAATTGGGCTGATTTGCGCCGATGATTGCTTCCACTCTGGTGTCGTTGGCACAATCGGGCTGATTTGCGCCGATGATTGCTTCCACTCTGGTGTCGCTGGCACAATCGGGCTGATTTGCGCCGATGATTGCTTCCACTCTGGTGTCGTTGGCACAATCGGGCTGATTTGGGCCGATGATTGCTTACTCTGGTGTCGCTGCACAATCGGGCTGGGTGATCGGTGTCGCTGGCACAATCGGGCTGATTTGCGCCGATGATTGCTTCCACTCTGGTGTCGTTGGCACAATCGGGCTGATTTGGGCCGATGATTGCTTCCACTCTGGTGTCGCTGGCACAATCGGGCTGATTTGCGCCGATGATTGCTTCCACTCTGGTGTCGCTTGCACAATCGGGCTGATTTGCGCCGATGATTGCTTCCACTCTGGTGTCGTTGGCACAATCGGGCTGATTTGCGCGATGATTGCTTCCACTCTGGTGTCGCTGGCACAATCGGGCTGATTTGCGCCGATGATTGCTTCCACTCTGGTGTCGTTGGCACAATCGGGCTGATTTGCGCCGATGATTGCTTCCACTCTGGTGTCGTTGGCACAATCGGGCTGATTTGGGCCGATGATTGCTTCCACTCTGGTGTCGCTTGCACAATCGGGCTGATTTGCGCCGATGATTGCTTCCACTCTGGTGTCGCTTGCACAATCGGGCTGATTTGCGCCGATGATTGCTTCCACTCTGGTGTCGTTGGCACAATCGGGCTGATTTGCGCCGATGATTGCTTCCACTCTGGTGTCGCTGGCACAATCGGGCTGATTTGCGCCGATGATTGCTTCCACTCTGGTGTCGTTGGCACAATCGGGCTGATTTACGCCGATGATTGCTTCCACTCTGGTGTCGTTGGCACAATCGGGCTGATTTGGGCCGATGATTGCTTCCACTCTGGTGTCGCTTGCACAATCGGGCTGATTTGCGCCGATGATTGCTTCCACTCTGGTGTCGCTTGCACAATCGGGCTGATTTGCGCCGATGATTGCTTCCACTCTGGTGTCGCTTGCACAATCGGGCTGATTTGCGCCGATGATTGCTTCCACTCTGGTGTCGCTTGCACAATCGGGCTGATTTGCGCCGATGATTGCTTCCACTCTGGTGTCGCTTGCACAATCGGGCTGATTTGCGCCGATGATTGCTTCCACTCTGGTGTCGTTGGCACAATCGGGCTGATTTGGGCCGATGATTGCTTCCACTCTGGTGTCGCTGGCACAATCGGGCTGATTTGCGCCGATGATTGCTTCCACTCTGGTGTCGTTGCACAATCGGGCTGATTTGGGCCGATGATTGCTGGCGCTGGCACAATCGGGCTGATTTGCGCCGATGATTGCTTCCACTCTGGTGTCGTTGGCACAATCGGGCTGATTTACGCCGATGATTGCTTCCACTCTGGTGTCGTTGGCACAATCGGGCTGATTTACGCCGATGATTGCTTCCACTCTGGTGTCGTTGGCACAATCGGCTGATTTACGCCGATGATTGCTTCCACTCTGGTGTCGTTGGCACAATCGGGCTGATTTGGGCGATGATTGCTTCCACTCTGGTGTCGTTGGCACAATCGGGCTGATTTACGCCGATGATTGCTTCCACTCTGGTGTCGTTGGCACAATCGGGCTGATTTGCGCCGATGATTGCTTCCACTCTGGTGTCGTTGGCACAATCGGCTGATTTACGCCGATGATTGCTTCACTCTGGTGTCGTTGGCACAATCGGGCTGATTTGGGCCGATGATTGCTTCCACTCTGGTGTCGTTGCACATCGGGCTGATTTGGCGCCGATGATTGCTTCAACTCTGGTGTCGTTGCACAATCGGGCTGATTTGCGCCGATGATTGCTTCCACTCTGGTGTCGCTTGCACAATCGGGCTGATTTGCGCCGATGATTGCTTCCACTCTGGTGTCGTTGGCACAATCGGGCTGATTTGCGCCGATGATTGCTTCCACTCTGGTGTCGCTGCACAATCGGGCTGATTTGCGCCGATGATTGCTTCCACTCTGGTGTCGTTGGCACAATCGGGCTGATTTGCGCCGATGATTGCTTCCACTCTGGTGTCGCTGGCACAATCGGCTGATTTGCGCCGATGATTGCTTCCACTCTGGTGTCGTTGGCACAATCGGGCTGATTTGCGCCGATGATGCTTCCACTCTGGTGTCGTTGGCACAATCGGGCTGATTTGGCCGATGATTGCTTCACTCTGGTGTCGTGGCACAATCGGCTGATTTGCGCCGATGATTGCTTCCACTCTGGTGTCGTTGGCACAATCGGGCTGATTTGCGCCGATGATTGCTTCCACTCTGGTGTCGTTGGCACAATCGGGCTGATTTGGGCCGATGATTGCTTCCACTCTGGTGTCGCTGGCACAATCGGGCTGATTTGCGCCGATGATTGCTTCCACTCTGGTGTCGCTTGCACAATCGGGCTGATTTGCGCCGATGATTGCTTCCCTCTGGTGTCGTTGCACAATCGGGCTGATTTGCGCCGATGATTGCTTCCACTCTGGTGTCGCTTGCACAATCGGGCTGATTTGGCCCGATGATTGCTTCCACTCTGGTGTCGTTGGCACAATCGGGCTGATTTGGGCCGATGATTGCTTCACTCTGGTGTCGCTGGCACAATCGGGCTGATTTGCGCCGATGATTGCTTCCACTCTGGTGTCGTTGGCACAATCGGGCTGATTTGCGCCGATGATTGCTTCCACTCTGGTGTCGCTGGCACAATCGGGCTGATTTGCGCCGATGATTGCTTCCACTCTGGTGTCGTTGGCACAATCGGGCTGATTTGCGCCATGATTGCTTCCACTCTGGTGTCGCTTGCACAATCGGGCTGATTTGCGCCGATGATTGCTTCCACTCTGGTGTCGTTGGCACAATCGGGCTGATTTGGCCGATGATTGCTTCCACTCTGGTGTCGTTGGCACAATCGGGCTGATTTGCGCCGATGATTGCTTCCACTCTGGTGTCGTTGGCACAATCGGGCTGATTTGGGCCGATGATTGCTTCCACTCTGGTGTCGTTGGCACAATCGGGCTGATTTGCGCCGATGATTGCTTCCACTGATTTGGGCCGATGATTGCTTCCACTCTGGTGTCGTTGGCACAATCGGGCTGATTTGCGCCGATGATTGCTTCCACTCTGGTGTCGTTGGCACAATCGGGCTGATTTGCGCCGATGATTGCTTCCACTCTGGTGTCGTTGGCACAATCGGGCTGATTTGCGCCGATGATTGCTTCCACTCTGGTGTCGTGGCACAATCGGGCTGATTTGCGCGATGATTGCTTCCTCTGGTGTCGCTGGCACAATCGGGCTGATTTGCGCCGATGATTGCTTCCACTCTGGTGTCGCTGGCACAATCGGGCTGATTTGCGCCGATGATTGCTTCCACTCTGGTGTCGTTGTCACAATCGGGCTGATTTGCGCGATGATTGCTTCCACTCTGTGTCGTTGTCACAATCGGCTGATTTGCGCCGATGATTGCTTCCACTCTGGTGTCGTTGGCACAATCGGGCTGATTTGCGCCGATGATTGCTTCCACTCTGGTGTCGCTTGGCACAATCGGGCTGATTTGCGCCGATGATTGCTTCCACTCTGGTGTCGCTTGCACAATCGGGCTGATTTGCGCCGATGATTGCTTCCACTCTGGTGTCGCTTGCACAATCGGGCTGATTTGCGCCGATGATTGCTTCACTCTGGTGTCGCTTGCACAATCGGGCTGATTTGCGCCGATGATTGCTTCCACTCTGGTGTTCGTTGGCACAATCGGGCTGATTTGGGCCGATGATTGCTTCCACTCTGGTGTCGCTGGCACAATCGGGCTGATTTGCGCCGATGATTGCTTCCACTCTGGTGTCGTTGGCACAATCGGGCTGAATTTGCGCCGATGATTGCTTCCACTCTGGTGTCGCTTGCACAATCGGGCTGATTTGCGCCGATGATTGCTTCCACTCTGGTGTCGTTGGCACAATCGGGCTGATTTTGGGCCGATGATTGCTTCCACTCTGGTGTCGCTGGCACAATCGGGCTGATTTGCGCCGATGATTGCTTCCACTCTGGTGTCGTTGGCACAATCGGGCTGATTTGCGCGATGATTGCTTCCACTCTGGTGTCGCTGGCACTCGGGCTGATTTGCATGATTGGCTCCACTCTGATTTGCGCCACAATCGGCTGATTTGCGCCGATGATTGCTTCCACTCTGGTGTCGTTGGCACAATCGGGCTGATTTGCGCCGATGATTGCTTCCACTCTGGTGTCGCTGGATCGGGCTGATTTGCGCCGATGATTGCTTCCACTCTGGTGTCGTTGGCACAATCGGGCTGATTTGCGCCGATGATTGCTTCCACTCTGGTGTCGCTTGCACAATTGCGATGATTGCTTCCACTCTGGTGTCGTTGCACAATCGGGCTGATTTGCGCCGATGATTGCTTCCACTCTGGTGTCGTTGGCACAATCGGGCTGATTTGGCCGATGATTGCTTCCACTCTGGTGTCGTTGGCACAATCGGGCTGATTTGCGCCGAATGATTGCTTCCACTCTGTGTCGTTGGCACAATCGGGCTGATTTGATGAATCGCCGACTTCCACTGGTGTCGATTGGCACAATCGGGCTGATTTGCGCCGATGATTGCTTCCACTCTGGTGTCGTTGGCACAATCGGGCTGATTTGCGCCGATGATGCTTACTCTGGTGTCGATGGCAAATCGGGCGATTTGCGCCGATGATTGCTTCCACTCTGGTGTCGCTGGCACAATCGGGCTGATTTGGCCGATGATTGCTTCCACTCTGGTGTCTGGCACAATCGGGCTGACAATCGGGCTGATTTGCGCCGATGATTGCTTCCACTCTGGTGCGGGCTGATTTGCGCCGATGATACTCTGGTGTCGTTGTCACAATCGGGCTGATTACGCCGATGATTGCTTCCACTCTGGTGTCACTGGCACAATCGGGCTGATTCGGCGTTTTTTGATCGGCTGTCGGTGCACTTGCCCTAGACTCCTGTCTGGAATTATGGAGCTCGTTTACCGTAGCACGTCCCATCTATGTGTTAGATAGAAAAAATATGAGTTTAGAATGATATCTTAAAAAATTGTTTGAATGCGCATCAAGAATGTATAAAACAAAATATATTCGGCATAAAATAACCCAACAAGGGTTAACATGCCGTTAAACCCAAATGATCTGCTAGGCTGGTTGGTTGGTTGGTTGGTTGCAACCAACCAGCCAGCCAGCCTAGGAGATCATTTATCTAAATGACTTGATTCGGTATAAAATGACACGGAAAGCATTGACATGCCGTAAACAAAACAACCAAACCAAAATATAAGAATATATAGAAATTATTTTGGTAATGCTAGACACAGTAGCAAAGAGAAGGGGGTTAATCAAATAGACTCATTTTTTTTTCTCTTTTTATTTGTGACTTTCTGGTACTAAGGCAGAATAGCGCGCAAGAGATAATATCGTTAGATTACGTATGAAAATATTACATTTCACGGAAATACCCAAAACATTTCAGACGCTAGGATGTGTTAGGGTAAGTCTTAGCGTTAGTGTTACTTCGGGAGTTTCCATAATTTAATACTATTTATACGTAAAACATGATTCTAATGATATTATCTCCCATTCCTTTCTACCTCTCTCATCCGTTTTCAGGTTTTCCCTATACGTGGGGCTTTATAGTTTCCGGTCAAGGGGCTTTGGTTATACAGTTTTCTTTTATCTGAAAACTGCAAAAGTGGACTGTTTTTTTCTATTGTTACTCTAAAATAGAAATATCGTTAAATAATTGGCAAAATTACCGGTGAATAATAATTTTCAGTTTATTTCAGTATTGGATTTGATAAGTTTATAATCTCAATTCCCTTAAAATAAGAACGCTGAGATGAAAAAGTATATAACTGAATGATTACGCAACAACTTTAAATCTATATAACATCAATTAATGCTGTCGTTTAATTTTTAAAAACTTCTATAAATGAATGAACGCATTAAGTTCTGTTTTCCTTAGCATTTGATTTTTATTAAAAGTATTAATTCTAACTGAGAGATTAAAAATATATACATTGGATTTCATTTCATATTCCACTAACATCTACCGGTGACTTTGATAAAAATATATATCCCTTAATTTACCGCTAAGAGAACATATGGTGTGTGCAAACATTTTCCAGTTTTTGTGTATTATTATTTTATTGACTTACCCGAATTAAGGCCCTTGTTTTTTCTGTGATATCATCCCAGAAATAGTTTCTTCTTTTAGCTTCGTACATTATTTTTTCTCGGCAAATATTAATTGTGAATTCTTCAAGATAACCAACGATATAGGGAAATACGATCTCCATGTTGTAGGTTTTTTTATGAAGTGGGTGTTGCGTCTTTTTATAACAGAATCGTCATGTCATTATTCTGTTATGACGTCATAAGTATAAATGATGTTTTCTTAATCTCAAAGTTAATAATATATATATATATATATATATATATATATATATATATATATATGTATATGTATATGTATGTATATATATGTATATATATATATATATATATATATATATATATATATATTACTTTTTTCTAGCCCCTCCCCTAAATTTCGGGTCTTGTGCCCAGGTTGCGCAATTATTCAGCTTTTCTAAGAAATAAAGTTTATTTTTCTGGGGAAATTATGATTAAAAAGAATTTAATTAAAATAAATCTTGTTAAAAATTCATAAAGAAACAATTATGGTACAAATGCAGAATAGCGCGCAAGAGATAATATCATTAGAATCGTATTTTACGTATAAGTACAGAGTGACTCCCCCTAAAAAAAATTACCCAAATTCTGTTATTTTTAATTTATTTATTTTTTTTTTTGTGGGGTCACCTTGTATATATACTATTACTGATGTAGACTACCAGCACACACAAAAAAACATCCCACATTCTGTTTTTTTCGGGGGGGGGGGGATCACCCTGTGGTACTAGATATCGGAAACCCCCGGAGTAGCGTAACCCTAGCGTCTCAAAGGTTTCGGGTATTTCCGTGAAATGTAATGCTTTTTATACGTAATCTAATCATATAATGTCTTGTGTTCTAGTCTGCATTTGTACCGATTTTCTGTTTTTTCTCCCATCCTTTCTACCTCTCTCATCCGTTTTCGGGTTTTCCCTATACGTGGGGTTTTATAGTTTCTGGTCAAGGGCGTTGGCCCCTAGAACTCTAATTGAGATATTCCATCTTGGCTACCTACTTAAAGAAGTAAAACACAAAAATGGATGAGAGGCGGGAAGCGGTGGGAGAAGAAATGTAGAATAATCATACTAAGTTCTAATTACCTTCGAATTGGTAAGACAAAGCAACAAATAGCCGTAACTGAATAAGGATCTAATCTTGTTGTAATCCTACTGCAGAATGCCAGGGTATTTATGAAGCCTCATAACATCATAGAAATCAAGCAGAAAATCCCCAACAAAAAAAGAGAAACAAAACAAAATTTGAGCAATTTGGTTGCCTCCTTTCCATTTGCTACATGTAGGGCCGCAGACGGCCTTCCTGTTTTTGAGGACCGTAAGCAAACCAACCAATTCCTCTACATCGGGAGTGGGTGGGGTGTCCTTTATGTGGACAGAAAAAATGGTGTAATTGTAGAATGGATGGAATTGGACTATGAAAAATTCTATCGACTCTCCAAGAGCATAAGCCTAAGTTGTGAGCATAGGGCAAAAATAAACGGGCACAGGGATCCTGGATATGTCCTAAGTGAACAAAACTGGGGAACAATGTGCATTCAGTCACCTTAGCTAACAGGGCAGACTGTGAATTGAGGGTCGTATATTTTACCCATTGTCTACGGGACAGATGTTAGTGTAATATGAACTAGGATTAATACGTTTAATAAAAATGAAACTCTAAGGAAAACATTACTTAATACGTTAATTCATTTATAAATTAAAAAAAATTAAACGACAGCATTAATTGATGTTGAATAGATTTAGAGTTGTTACTTAGTGATTCAGTTATACAGTTTTCTTTTACCTGAAAACTGCAAAAATGGACTGTTTAATGTTGTTCTTTTTTATTGTTACTCTAAAATAGAAATATCGTTAGATAATTGGCAAAATTACCTGCAAATAATAATTTTCAGTTTATTTTAGTATTGGATTTTATAAGTTTATAATCTCAGTTCCCTTAAAATAACAACGTTGAGATGAAAAAGTATATAACTGAATCACTATGCAACAACTTTAAATCTATACAACATCAATTAATGCTGTCGTTTAATTTTTTAAAAACTTCTATAAATGAATGAACGCATTAAGTTCTGTTTTCCTTAGCATTTGATTTTTATTAAAAGTATTAATTCTAATTGAGAGATTAAAAATATATACATTGGATTTCATTTCATATTCCACTAACATCTATCCGGTGGACTATGGTAAAAATATATATCCCTTAATTTACCGCTAAGAGAACATATGGTGTGTGCAAACATTTTCCAGTTTTTGTGTATTATTATTTTATTGACTTACCCGAATTAAGGCCCTTGTTTTTTCTGTGATATCATCCCAGAAATAGTTTCTTCTTTTAGCTTCGTACATTATTTTTTCTCGGCAAATATTAATTGTGAATTCTTCAAGATAACCAACGATATAGGGAAATACGATCTCCATGTTGTAGGTTTTTTTATGAAGTGGGTGTTGCGTCTTTTTATAACAGAATCGTCATGTCATTATTCTGTTATGACGTCATAAGTATAAATGATGTTTTCTTAATCTCAAAGTTAATATATATATATATATATATATATATATATATAATTTTTTCCTGACCCTCCTCTAAATTTCGGGCCTTGTGCCCAGGTTTTACGGTTGCGTTTTCTAAGAAATAAAGTTTATTTTTCTGGGGAAATTATGATTAAAAAGAATTTGGTTAGAATAAAACTTGTTAAAAAGTTATAAAGAAAAAATTATGGTACAGATGCAGAATAACGCGCAAATGATAATATCATTAGAATCGCATTTTACCAATAACAGTTGACTCCTGATTTTACCAGTGACCCCCTCCCCCCCAAAAAAAAAAAAAAACAACTCAAATTACTGATGCAGACTACCAGCACAAAAAAAAAAAAAAAAAAAAAACAGAACCCTTTTTTTTTTGTAGTGATAAAGCGATAATGAAAAATATCTGCAACTCGTACAGCAGTTAATTGAACTGCAGCGTGAAAATAACGAGCTTCGTACTGGTAGAGAAATACCAAACCGGTCCCAAACGAAAAAACCTGATTGGCCCGTTATCGAATACGGTTACACCGAGGGTGACTTGGAGTCGATACAAACATATGTGCGGCCTAACAGACCCAGCTGAGTTTCGTAACAAGTTGTGGACGGCTTGTTCGAGCGAGGTAAACAGACTACTTTTCAACCTAATAGGGTCCCAAGAACTCAACATAGCCACGGAAGAACAACTCTTACGACACATACGGCTTATAGCAGTGAAAGGCCTACACAAGGAAGTACATTGACATAGATTCCACAACACGAGACAGCATGAAGGGGAGGGTCTGGCACAATTTTTAGCGAGACTATGGTCCAAGGCGAGATTCTGCGAGTTCACCATCCAATGCCCAAACGTAAGTTGCCAACGTTTTATAAACTACTCAGAAGACATGGTAGCTGATTAACTCGTCGCTGGGCTAGTGAACAAGGAATATTAAAATAAGATATTAGCTAAGGCTAATACCCTTACAACGGTGGAGCAGAAATTCCACAGGTTGGCCAGCTTAGAGACTACAGACACATCGACTCTCCATTTGCAAATCAGTATAGATCCACTGTCGACATTGACTCATTGAGGTCAGAGCGGAAGCGGTTTCAGGGTGAAGATACACCAAAACAACAACGTAACAAGATGGATGTGGAAAGACAACGCACCCCAACGGACTGAGGGACAGAGGAACTGTCCAGCGAGAACTATTCGGTGCAGAAACTGTGGGGTTGCCGGACACCTAGAAAAGGTGTGCAGAAAACCAAAGGCGGTCCCTACCAAGGAATTGACGAGTGGCTTAACAGAGCGTCAGTCGAAAATAATCGCCAGTGGGGAAAAGGGTAGCCGAGCACCTGAGAGACGAAGACTAAGACTACCGTCGGTACCACATCTCACATGGAGACAGGAAAGAATCAAAAGAAGCCCCCCTCCCCCGAACCACCACCTACCCTGTAAATCGAGGTATCCTTAATACCAGAATCCCATACAGAATTTGGGCGGACTCTGAATAGTAAAATTCATCAACAAAGACACCCTATCCAGGCCGTCGCTGATACTGGTGCTCAAACGTATTCGAGTGGCCCAGAGATACTAGAAGTATTAGGTGGCACCAGCGACATTCTGATACCAACCAGCCATAGGATTCGCGGTATTACGGACAACCAACTACGCATTAAAGGCGTAATGTTTATGCGGATCAAGGTTGGAGATAACGAAACCAAACAAGTCGAGTATGTGTCTGAAAACAGCTCAGGATTTTACTTGTCTGAGACAACCGTAAAGGGAATAATCCCTCGAAATTTTCTGAGTCAAACATCGAAAGCTGACGTATCAACCTCAGATAACGGGAATGCGCCGTGTGGGTGTCCTCGAATAACGACGGTACCGGACAAACCAGATAGGATCCCGTTCGCACCTACTGTAAGCAATAGGAACCGTTTGGAATAGTGGATACGAGGTATCACAAGTCAAGCGCATTCAGTACCTGTCCCCACCAACCATTACAGGTTATGACTAGGAGACCACTGGACATAACATTTACCCGAGAAGCAAAACCATCAGCAGTGCACACACCGATTCCGGTCCCTGGAAAAAGAGGGTGAAAGAGGGCCTGAACCGGAACGTCAGGTTTTGGCATAATTGAGCCAGTACCAGCAGGCATATACGGTGCACCGGAAGAGATGTTATCAGACGGAGGACCACTATTCGACTCAAGGGAGTACAACTCGTTCCTGGAAGATTGGGGTGTAGAGAAACGAACATCAGCATACTACCCCCAGAGCAATGGCCGGGCCGAACTAGCCGTAAAAATAGACAAAAGAATTCTGATGGACTGCGTCGATGGTTATGGTCGCCTACGACACGATCGGGCAGCACGAGCTATGATGGCACATAGGAATACACCCCATCAGGACCTTGGCTTGTCTCCAGCGGAAATGCTATATGGGAGAACAATAAAAGGCCACCTCCCTATACTTCGCGAGAAGCATCAGATACATAAACGCTGGAGGGAAACAAAAGATTTGAGAGAAAGGGCGATGGCGAAAAGATATGTTTTGAATCAAAAACAATACAACATGCACAGTCGCCCACTCCAAAAACTCCAGGTTGGCGAGTCGGTACAAGTCCAGAAACAGGTGGGACCATATCCACGGCAATGGACGAAAACGGGGAGAGTTGTCGAAACGTTGGGCAACAGGCAGTACCAGATACAGTTGGACGGTAGCGGTAGAGTCACATCACGTAACCGTCGGTTCCTACGAAAAATATTACCAGTTGTAGACACACCGGACTATGCACCTGAACAATTAAACCCACAACCACACCCACAAATATCACGGCCCATCGAAAATGAATCTCCAAGCGACCTGCCTGAAATGATGGAGGTAGATTCGACAGATGATGACGAGATGACGACAGACCACACTGATTGGTGGAAGAAAACCAACACCCACCAGCGAGCCCGGTTCTACGGCGTAGCACGAGGTCAACACGACCGCCAATACCACTGTCCCTAACAATGCGAGGATCGAAGCATGATTACGCAGAGTCATCCCAACAAGTTACCACAAAACATGGGCATTGTGGTCATAGAAGGGGGGAAGGGGGCATGTGGAGATAGAGGAGGTCTGTTTAGAGGGACATCAGTGGAAGAGCACCGGCAACTTAGGCGGTCCTATAAATAGCGAATCCCTTGTGCGTAGTGGTCTCTTTCTGGCCAACAATATTATTGTGAGGTTTTAAGGGGTCAAAAAAGAACAAAGACAACGGGTAACGAAAAGTAGAAAATGTATTAACAGAAAGTAGACAATACAATAGAGAGATGTGGAAATTACGTCCGACGAACAGAGTTATTGGCACTCGCATTGGCTTGCTCAAGCCACAATTATCCGTGTTTATTTATAGTAAGCTGTTGGCGCATTCCATTGGTCTTATAGGGTGTGTCACCTATAACAAATATAAATATTTTTGTCAATCATTATTAAATCGTTATAAAAGTGTTTTTTGTTTTATTAATTTATTAATAAATATTTGCAACTTGAGTAACGGTAATATAGTTCCATAATATTGTAGTTGAGGCTTTAAACCTGCTCTATTAATTTAGCATTTAGCACTTTTATATGCAAAAACTTTTCTTATTTGCTATTCTTCATTATATAGATATATAGATGAAACCAAATTAGGTCGAAACAGCTGTACAGTATTTCCTCACGTCGCACGCTGTATTAGCCGAATTTGCTTGTCATAATTATTCCAATTGTGTAAATAAAAATTTATTTCTATGAATAAATTTCATATATATATATATATATATATATATATATATATATATATATATATATATATTTCAATTGATAAACACACCGTTGGGTGAATTATAGGCTGCAGTCATCAGTGATGAACCCGAGGTTAACAGGTGTTTTATATATATATATATATATATAAAGTCGGTGATGTCTGTATCAGCCAGACGGTGAGGGAGTCTATCCCCTTTTCAGAAGTATTATCCCCTTTTCACACTTTTGTTTCAAATGTTTTTATCAGCATTCTTATTTAGTTTCATCAGCCTTTCTAATTTGATATAATATTTCATTACATTAAAATCTAAATACTTCCACCCAATTTTGTATAAGGTTTATGTGTAAGATAAATAATTATTTTTTAATCAATAATTATTCTATTTGAAGGGACAGAATTAAATTTCCATTTCAAATTGTTTGATTTAAAAAATTTTTTTTTTTTACTCCTTTAATGAATTTGATAATTTTACTTATGATTTAAACTTCCCTCCTTTCAAAAATATTTTTTTACACCGCCTGGAGGTGATTGTTTTTGTTAGGTACACCTAAACAGACTTGAACAAAAATAGAGTTACCTCCCTTTTTGCTTTGTTGACATTTTTGAATGCTGGAACGCTCAGCGTTCTCACAGTTACTGGTTAATGTCGTCTGTGAGTAGAAAGCATTTTTCTACTCTGTGTTTTGATAAATCCTTTGTTAATTTTCCAATAACCTGGTCTTGCATTTATCATTCCTATTTCATATAATTTCATCTGTACATCAAAAACATAACAGTTTTGCTATTAATAGTTTATTTATTAATGGTTGTTTTCTTCTTCTTGGTTTTAGGATTACAACACAGAAGATATTGAAGACTCGAAGAAGGTGCTACTGGAACAGTGTGATCTCAACAGAGACGGCAAGATCAACAAAAATGAACTGACCATGTTACTGTTGTCGTACGATCAAGTTCGTCTGAATGCCACAGATCCTCTAAAGTGAATACATGCAAAAATGAATGCCATGCATTTCTCTCCTTGCATGTGTGAAAGCACTTTGGGCTTTGTAACAGCAAACCTTTAGCATGCATCGTCTTAGAAAACCTCCATATATTCTTTTCTCTCTCTGTTTTTTTCTCTTGTTTTATATAATGCACACACGTTAAATTATGTTAGAATTTTTAAACGTCAGAGAAAGAAGAAGAAAAAGAAAAAGAATTAAAATGATTAATTAATAAATAAATATGGATATCCTAATTTGTCTGTATTTTTGAGATGAGGCTTGATGTGAATAATTTTGATATTTTGGACAATTGTCCCCATCTTTATTGTGGTAGTTATTAACAATATTAATCAACAGTCAAACTATTAAAAATGATTTCCCAGGTTGGATCATTACTATACTTGGATACTGTTGTAACCCAACAAAGGTTACTAAATGAGAAATAACCAAACGAAGGTTGGAAATTAAATGGAATCTTTATAACATTAACAACAGATAATACTCGTCAGCGGCGTAAAGAAGGTAAACCACTACTAGTGGTATAAGAATACTTAGTCAGCATAATATTCCTGTGTTTAATAGGATTGAGACATACCCATTAATGTTTATAGGTAGGGTATATAACAGATACACAAGAAACACCTGAGGAAGGCCGGAGGATACAACGGTCGAAATGTTGTGATAATAACTACCACAATAAAGATGAGGACAATAGTCCGAAGAATCAAAATTATTAGATATACTAACTTTGATTCTGTGTGTCGATTTTGAAAATGTTTAATAATAAATAATCAATAATAATCTCAAATTAGGAGTTAATTTTACGTCTTTAAAATTCGTCACTAAATTAATCTCCTTCTTATACTTATATGTATTTTATGAAATGAGGCTTGATATGAATAATTTTTATATTTCGGACTGTTGTCCTCATCTTTATTGTGTATAAACAGAATTCAGGCCACAGTAACTTCAGGCTCTGTTCAGATGGGGTTTTTATTTAATTACCATAAAATAAGTAATCTTCAGACGATTTCCAAAGAATTATGCCACCAGACTTATTGAACAGAAATGCGAGAAGATATAGAAAAATAAAATGAAAAAACTTACTCAAAAAATAAACATATTCAAATTGTCGTAAAGAACACTATCACTTACCTAACCACCTTAATCTGACCAGGATGATTACGTCATCTTCAGCCGATTACCCATAAATTCACATGTGGTTTCGGGGCTCAAATCATTAGCACTCACTCAAGGGTGCTCCAAGCAGAATAAATGCCACCAGACTTAATTGTTTAATCTAATTTCTCAAAACCTATTTACTTTAGAATTTTAATGGCTGGCGTTCATTGAATGTTCTTAAATGAGGTAGTAAAATGGATTTTGAGGCCTTCTCATATATGAAATGAGAAGGCCTCAAAATGGACTATAGCATTTTACTACCTCATTTAAGAACATTCAATGAACGCCAGCCATTAAAATTCTAAAGTAAATAGGTTTTGAGAAATTAAATTAAACAATTAAGTCTGGTGGCATTTATTCTGCTTGGAGCACCCTTGAGTGAGTGGTAATGATTTGAGCCCCGAAACCACATTTGAATTTATGGGTCTGAAGATGACGTATTTTAAGGCAATTAAAAAAACATTTGAACAGATCTCGAGGTTACTGTGGCCTGAACGTTGTGTCTATACACATAAAAGATAAGGACAACAGTCCGTAATACGGAAATAATTGATCTCCATCTATCTTTCTCTTCTCTTTCTCATTCTCTTTCTCTTTCTCCCTCTCTCACATACACACACACTCAATCTATCCATCTATCCATCCATCTATCTCTCTCCCCGTAATCCCCTTTGTTAAAAGTTATTTTTTATTGTTTATCTTATGCGTAACGCAAATAAGTTATTTTTATTCGTTCCCGTCAAGGTAAGACTGAGCGGTCGGGCAATTGGACCGTGTCCGAGGGCACAGAGTACCAAGAAGCTAATTTTTTTTCTTCAAGTAGTTTCAATGTGTTGTACATTATGCTCAGAAATAAGTACACCTCTACTAATATTTTTCAAGACTGAAGATACTAGGATTTTATTTCTAGTGGGAAAATACAGTAAAAACGGATATTATTAGGTATTACTGTATCTACCATAAATAAATACACCCCTACTAATTTTAAATAAAAAAGTTTATTTTTTCTGAAACTATATATATATATATATATATATATATATATATATATATATATATATATATCTTTTTAATCTTAATTTTGTTTTCTTCATATATATATATATATATATATATATATATATATATATATATATATATATATGTATTTGTGTGTGTGTGTGTGTGTGTGTTGTGTGTGTGTGCAATTCCCTATCCGTCATGTATATCTCCATATATATTTGTTTATCGACGCTGTGCATTCTGAGAGTTTAATTTATAACTGCTTAAAAGACGTCTGCTGAAATCGAGACAAATAAATACGTCTTTCTTGTTTAATCTTTTCCCTTTCAATCTTTGCTGAATACAAATAAAATTATTCATAGTATGGGGTCCATAAAACACGTGTCTATATGGAGTTAAGTGGGGGGGAAGCCTTTCTGTGATTGGACAGAGCAATCACAAGTCGTGCACAGTAGTTTTAGCGCTCATAGTCAACAGCCACCTACGGACCAGCTCCACGACAAGGTCAAAAGAATTCATCTCCGAGAGAGGATTCATTATAGAAGATACCAGATATCTTTGTTTCCCTTCCATCAGACTGGTAGGTCTCTCAAACTTGACTCTCTCTGTTATATATCTATAGGAAGGACATTAATGTTGTTAGTCAATGTTTTGTTATATAATAAATTTTAGAAATTAATTAAGTTTTTATTCATTTATTTGTTGTTAGAATATTTGAAATATCAGAAAATTAAATTGTGATAAAAGTTCTCTTATGTCTTACATATTTGTTCACGTGAGATTTCTGCAAAACATTTTTTTTTTTTATTATACTAAGACCAATTGAATTTCATGCTCTGGATATGGTTACATAGATTTGGATTTGGGCTCATTAATATTCAGGGTGTCAAATTGAACATTTCTAGAAAAGAAACAATATATTTGATTATACAGTAAAAACGTTAACCACTACATTTCAAAAATAAAATTAAATGTTATAGTTTTAAATTAGTAAAATTAGTTGATTATTTTTACATTGATTACTTGTTATTTTTAGATTAAAAGGAATATGAATCAATAGCAAAATGTATGTAAAAGAAGAAGTGGAATAAAGGACGAACAAAGTAATTACTTTACTCAAGCTTTATTCAATACTAGTAAAAACGTGACTCGTTGGGTCACCCATTGAGCTCTGGGTAGATAATTGTGATCAGGAAAAAAGTAAGCAAAGCGAATTAATTAAGAAATAAATTCGAACGGAGAATTAAAAAAAAACATTAAAATCATTTTGTAAGATTTCTAAGAAAGGAAACTCCTGACCAAATTTAAATTTAAATGGACCTAATTCTTAAATTAAGTGCGGTGGTGTTGAGAAACTAAGGGCTGGCTGCTGATAAAAATTAACATACAAGCGGGAAGTTCAATCGCCCTTTCACACTCTCCAATCTTTATATTTACTCTCACAGAGAAACTAACATATATAAGGAGTAGTTAATCAAGATATATATAGAGAGGGGGCAAGTGACTAGCAGAATTTAAAGTAGAAGACAGTTTTTGACTTAATTAGAAATTAGAAATTAGAAACAATTAGAATGGAATTTTCTTCAAACATAATTCAATCCCAGAACTAAGGAATATTTTAGTATGTCATTAAACTAATCAGGAAGAAAGCCTTTACGAAACATTCACTGATGCAATCAGATTTAGTATAATAATAGATAACTTAACTGTCCAGTTAAGGTGAAGATTCTTTTGGTAATTTATAGTAAACTGATCCAGGGGCAGACAACCGTGTTTTAATTCACCACAGGAAGGAAAAGAAATAAAAAGAGTTGAATTTAATTACAATACGACACAGCCACCATGAAAAATCACTGGTTATCACTTACGTGTGTACATGTCTTTCTCTGTCTCTATTACCGTATCTTATTGAATTTGTATGTATATATATATATATATATATATATATATATATATATATATATATATATATATATATATAAATGAAAAGTTATGCAGACGTTTTTGTTGTTTAATTCATTCCATTCTATCATTGCTAATTGCCATTGTCGGGAATAGAAAGAAAAAAAAAAATATTCAAATTGGCTGCTTCTTATAGATCATCGGTTATAGCTGAACACAGAATCAGATGAAATGCCCGATTTCTTCTGGAAAACACACGTGGGAAGAACAGATCTCGGACGACAAATCTACATTTAATACTCATGTTCCTTAATAACCGTTATCATCTTGTAACACCCTCTGGTTAAAAATGAGGCCAACAAAATCATCCAAGTTGAAATACAAAAACTTTAAATCCTGATTATCTGGTGTTGCTTATCCGCTGAATTTTACTTCTTATGAGTGTCGTTACCTCAGCTAAATAATGGACCATTCCGTTTTTACCATGAAGAAAGAAAGAAAAGATAAAGAACATTCTACACAGAAAAAAATATAATAAGAAAGACAAAAATAAAAAAAGAGAATAGGGGAGCTCATCTGTTTAGTTGTCCTTGTGTCATTCTTGATCTGTGTAAATTCTTTAGATATTTAAATTTGTTTTTACTCTGAATTCCTCGTTTTAGATCTGGTTTGCATCCCCTACCCCCAATTAAAAAAACTCCCCAGGGGATCAAAAAGAGGTGTTTTTAAATTTCCAAAGGAGATACCTAAGCCTTTCAAAAAATACCAAATTTAGCTTAGTAATTATTTTCCTGATCTACATTCATATCTACCAGACTAGAAGAGAGGTCAACAAAGATGAAGATGAATCTGACTTCAACAAACACTAAAGTTCATGCCTAAATCCGATACTTATATATATATATATATATATATATATATATATATATATATATATATATCACGCCACTTGATAATTATAAAACTCCGTAATCAAATGAAGGCGATTTTCTTTCGGGATTATCTCTAATAAGATAATCCTTTATATTTACTCGCATTATTTACATTAGATACGGATTTTAAGATGGTCAATGATTTTTATTAAGTACTTTGGGTTCAAATCTTTTTATTTATTTAGGCCTAATGTGCATATAATCTTAGTTGGTTGGTTGGTTGGTTTATTGATTTTAACGGCATATCAATCCGTCTCGGGTTATGTAATGCCTAACGGTTAGAAATTAATATATGTCGTGTATTTATATTTATAATTTTTAGTAATTGGTTTTAAATATGTGTTTGTACCATTAGGGATTATGTTGTATGGTATTGATTAAGTTCATGTCTATATTCTATGGTATAATTTTATTTCTCTCAAAAAAGACAGAATACCCTCCATGTTGACATTTTCAAATAGATCTTTCATATTGTAAGCATTAAAATAACGGTTTCTGATGTGAACAAAAAGTCCTGCATTGTGTTTAACTGTCAAAGGTGTTTGACATGTTCCACACTGTGTTTGTTGTTCTTGTTTGGGTATATAGGAGTGCGTTAGTCTTGTATGACCAATGCGTAATCGGGACACAATGACTTGTTCCTTTCTAGACTTTCTTAAAGTTGGTCTCCAGCCTCCCAAAGTGAGTTTGATTAGGAAGAGTTTATTGTGGATGTTGTTATTCCAGTGTTGTTTCCATTTTGTATGAAGGAATCTATTAATTTTAGGTTTCAAATTATTATATGGAATCATATAATCTTAGTATCACAAATATTTTAATCCAGAAATAAATTCCATATGGAATGTAATGTATTTGTTCTCCTTGTATTATCTAGATTTTTCGAACTGCTGTCCTCATCTTTATTGTTACATACACAACGTTTCAGTCGATGTACCATCCGACCTTCTTCAAATATTTTTGTCAAGCTCGGGAAACTTCTTGCTGGTTGATTGGATTTTATAGCATGTCAACCCTTGTTGGGTTATTTTATGCCGAAGATGTTTTATTTTATTCCTTCTTAGCTAGAAACATGCATATATTGTTCTACGGACAAGCAGTATGTAGAAAGGGTACAAATATGTAAAAAGGTTTACTGGATGGAGAGTGAAATGTCACTGATCAAATGCTGAAAAGTAGAAATCATCAAACTTTATATGCATGAAATACAACATTCTCAATAAGAACATTAGGTTTGTTTCAAAGACCGATTGTGATGGGGTGTGGTGGGGTAAATTAACTCATGCAGCAGAACATAAGGATCTATTTTTTTTAAATGGTTTCATAACGTGAGAAAGGATTGATTTGACAACTCATATTGACATGAGGAAGGTGTACCTAAGATAACAGACATCACACACAAATAGAAAAGCAAAGAAATTAATCATGTGTCCCATAATTGCTCGTGTGGAAGGGTTGACAAATCTATTAATAATGGAGATTCGGTCTTGATTTGTCTGTAACCGAAACTATATCACTGCTTATGTCACAATACCGAAAATGGAGGAAAAAAATACGAAATTTGTAATCAATTTAAAAAATTATTTTTACTCTCTCCATTTTTTCAGCAATCATAAGTTAACTAAAAAGTTTACAAATAAATAGATACCTACGATTTTGAGTAAAATATTCAAACTAATTATATAATTAATGATTAATAGATGTTCGCAACATTTTATTTGAGGAGGACAGAAGTAAGTTTCCATTTAAAATTGTTTTATTTATTTACTTAATTTTACTTAATTATGACGCAAACCCTCTGACATTGAATTTTTAACTCCCACCATCCGAGGCAATATCTTTCGAGAATTAATTTTTACACCGCCTAGAGGGCGTTTTTGTGCTAGTACATATAGTAAAATTTATCGCAAGTTAACCATGAAATACAAAAAAAAATTATTACAAACTTTTCCTTGTCTAAATGGATTGGCATCCAAGGCTAAGGAGCCCCATTTACCCCATTTGGGGACTTATGTGAATAGTAAATTCCCCAATCAAACTATATTTTCTACTAATTCACCCCCCCCCATTTAATATCATGTATATATTTATTTTAGATATCAGTTTAGCTCAGTCGGTAGAGCATCCGCCTATGAATCATGAGGTTCTGAGTTCGATACTGGTCCCAACTCAGCGTATAAGTAGTACAGCTTGGTAATTTGATCTGTGCGTTAAAGTGGGGAGCTGATGGTAGGTATGGCGCTACACCTCAGCAAAAAACAATCTCCCTGGTCAAGTGCAAGTGATAGACTCCCTCGCTGTCCAGCTGATACTAACGATAGCCAACTGTCAACTTTAGTTAAATTATATTTATTTTGATGTGTGACCCGTTCATGGCTTGAGAAACCGGAAGTACTAAGAAATCTGTCTTATCGTTGTGGTCGGAATTTATTTGGGACATAGAAAAGAAAAATAATTTTTCCACTTAAACGGAATTCAGATAAAAGAATGAAAAGATTTTTCCACTTAGAGAGATAAAGTGTTGAGAACAACTTGAAGTGACCGGAGGGGGTAACCGATTGAGCCAAAGAGTTAATAAAAAAGAAGAATGAAAAGAATAAAAAATCAAAGGGGAAACTTAGATAAAATCAAACTCAGATGTTGCTTAGTTGAAAACCACTTGGGTGGCCGGAAGAGCGAATAGAAAAAAAGAAAAGAAAAGGGGGTGGTACTTAAATGATGGGGATTAGTGATATGGACAACGGAAGTTGAACTCCATTGGCGGATTAGAACTTGGAGGGCGGTACTTTTGCCCAAAGTGGGATGTCCAAAAAGAATTGATAATATCTTCACGCTAGCCGGAAATTAAAAGTTTCTGGGTTGAGAAATTATTTAACTGATTCTTTTTCTTACGCTAAGGCAGACTTAGACTGAGCGAGCAGCAAGAACAGACGCCGTCCGTTAGCCCAGGAGCCGACAGACAAACTGACTTCAGCCAATATCAAAGAACTTAGAGAAAAATACTCCTCTCGAATTCGAGCAGGGGGAAGAACTTAGCCAATAAAATACTTTAAGAACTGCCTGAGCAGTATTTTTCAGAACCCATGATTGTATTCTGACCCGAACATATTGATTAGTAGTCCATCACTCTCACAGCTTTGAGTAAGATTGACTTTTGTATTTTCTAAGCCGCCGTTAACCGATGTGTATCAGCTTCTGCAGCGGATTCCTGGTCGTTTGAGATCAGAGCACAACGTGGGCATTCCGTCAGACTTTTAGCAAGTGTAGAAAACACTGCAACCCATGGTTGATGGAGTGAATCCGATCTTGACGGCCATTTTCGGATATTCAGTGAACCGACGGGTTATAGATGTAAAATAATAAATAGCAGCCTGCATTATAACTGATGAAAATTATGCCCCCTTCCTCATCTCACCCCCCCCCCAATTGTGCCCCCAGGACGTGATGTGTCTTTTGAGTCTTTGGGTTTGAGACCCTTGACTGAAAACATCACCGCGTCAGATCTATGGATTTTATTGTAATTTTCTAGGGTTATCAGTTTGTCGTGTCTACGGCAGGGCAGGATTTTTTATTATTCAAGTATTCTCCCTCCAGCTATGGGTTAATAGTAGAGCAGACTAGGCTCTTTAACCTTGGTATGGTAACCGGCCTTGGAAAATAAAAACTCTGAATGCAAATCTATCAAACTCTGCTTAAAAATTGACCTTGGGTCGCATCCTGCACTGCGGAGTAGTTGGATATATATATATAACCCACAGACACCGTGTTTCGACCTTTCACGTCTCTTCAGTGTGGCTAGACACAACAATTACCTCTGGCCAGGAGCGAAACTTGACTGATTTTCCTCAGCTCAATTCGTTAACCTCTCGGCCACTTGACAGCTGCCGTTAAGGAGCGGTGTTTAAACTATTAAATACATATATTTGTTTATATATATTACGAGCACCAGAGAGATCCTGTCTATAAGCAACAGACAACCATTGCTTTATGCTGGTGGTGAAAGTTAATTTAAGTCACCCCTAGAGAGTTCTACCGGGTTTTGGAGCATATAATAAGTCATCCACAGACTACTTTGACCTCGCTACCTATTGGCCATTAACAGAACTATTTAGCAGACGCGGGAGGTAATGATCTTTTTTGTCACATGACACCAAATATCAGAACTATACATTTCTGTAATACTCTTTAGTTTGGGTAAATACATATGAGCTTACCACCTAGTGAGCTTCTGACACATCCTGCCCGTGGCGAACGGGTTGGGTACATATCTACTTTGAATGTGTCAATCATAAGATAAACCTCTGAATACACGGAGGGGGGGGAGATACACTTTGCCGTGGTTATCCAAATAATGAGCCAAGGATTAGTAAATGTTTATAGCTTACTAAGAAAGAAAAAAGAAAATAAATACTTAATATGTGTTAGATTTATTGACATTTGTACCGGTGCTAAGTAACAAAGGTTCTCTGTGAATATTGGGCTTGACAATGTGAGATTACTATGGATAAATTATATCACCATCATCATCATCATCATCATGTCGCGCTGGCTGCCTGGATATCCATGACAATCTCTCGTCCTTATCATTGATTGCTCTCAGGAGCTCCTCTTCACAGCATCCAGTATCCGCGCAGTAGGTCAATGTAGGTTTTTGCTGGACGGTCCACACTGGCATGCCTATGTGCTGCTTTCCATAGGAGAACGTCACTTATGAGTTCGTTCTTGCTTCCCCAGCAATGCCCATCATGTCTTGTTCGTCACACTCGGATGGTTTGTGTGACAGGGGGCAAGTGGCCGTACAGTTGTTTTCTTGTAGGTTGTTGTTTCCACGATTTGTTTAATATCACGTGCAGCATACTTGTGCAGCTCTCACCCTGCTAATTCTTCAGGAGCTTTGTTAGGGTCCAAGTGGTGCAGCCATACAGTAGCACTGATACAACTAAGGCTTGGAAGAATTCCCGTTTTAACTTGTCAGTGAGATCAGATTTCCATATTGCGTATTATGGTTTGTTTATTTGTGGATTGGTTGCAATCGGATTGGTTGTAATTGGTTGAATCAAATGCAACAAAATGTAAATCCTGATTATCTGATGTTACTTAGCTGGTTTGTTGGTTGGTTTTTCGCCATGTGGCATTACTCTATGCCGAAATCATTAAAGTCTAATTATGTACAGAAATTGGAGGCGCGTGCTGTTTGCATATCCCATAGCGCTAATACCATTGGGAAAGGTAGGAATCAAACTATTTTCCTCCAGTTATTGGTAAATAGGCGGACGTACTCAGCTCTATGACCTTGGTTAAGCAACCAGTCTAGGAGAAGGAAACTCTGAATTCAAACCTGTTAAACTCCGCTTTAGAAATTTACCAAGTGTCACATCTTAATCGTGCAAAGTAAGTAGTAAAAGTAAAGTCGTCGGGGTGGCCTCAAGTGGGTATCAGCCAGACAGTGAAGGAGCCTATCCCCTTTTCACTAGCGCTAGACCAAGAGATTGTTTTTGCGTCTGAGATGGAGCACCACACCCACCAACTCCTTACTTTACCGCACAGATCCTGTACTACTCATACATTGAGTTGGCGAGGGTCGGTATCGAACCAGGAACCTTGTGGTTTCTAGTCGAACCCTCTATCGAGTGAGTTAAACCGACCCTTAATCGTGCAAAGGGGTTGGTAAATATATGTAGACAAGAATTATATATCACAATCATTTTAAACAAATAAACTCTTCATATTTTCTTGTAATTTCAATTAAGAGCTAATGTATTAATGTCAGCCCAGTCGGTGGGGCTTAGAATACACTGTCTATACCCCCCCCCCAAACGAGTATGACATCCCCCCCTCCAAAAAAAAATGCTAGAATCCAGAAACCATAATACGCAATATGGAAATCACTGACAAGTTAAAGCGAAAATTCTTCCAAACCGTAGTTGTATCAGTGCTAATGTATGGCTGCGCCATTTGGAGCCTAATGCTTCTGGTGAATTAACACAATGGGAGCTACACAAGAATGCGTAATATTAAACAAATCTTGGAAATAACAACCTACAAGAAAGCAACTGTTCGACCACTTGCCAACTATCACACTGCATCTTATGGTGAAGGTCCTTTTCGGGAGATCTAGGGAGTGCGGTGTTACTATTTGTTGCCATTACCCTCAGCTATACACTGACCTGTTAGGGTCCCAAAATATGGCTCAAATCTATCTTAAATTAAAACAAAGCTCCCCCCACACACACTTAATAGACAGTGTCACCACGCGTCTAGTCCATCTTTTGTGGATGCCAGAGAGAGGGGGGCATAGGACCTCCCGGGCTAACTTTAAATACCAAGCAGGTATATATATATATATATATATATATATAATACCACTAGTGGTATATATATATATATATATATATATATATATATCCACCCCAGCAAGGACAGACAATCATTACAATGCCATATAACTGTAAATTATTTGTAATAAAATAGTTATTTGAAGCTATAATTGTTTACTAAGGATTATTATTAATTACTTGAACCCATATACTCTGGCGCAAACAAATGACTATTATCAAATATATCAATCTATACATTAATACTCTTGTTCCTTATTTGTATGACCGTTATCCAAAATGAAAATGCAAAAAAAAATCCTGATTATCTGATGTCACTTATCCGCCGAATTCTTATTTCTTATAGGGGTCGTCACATCAGTTAAATAATTCTATTTTTATTATACAGAAGAGGGAGAAAAAAAGACATGCTACACAACAAATATTATAAGAAAAAAAAAGAAAGACAGAAAAAGATTAGGGGAAATATATGAGCGCGCGGAAGGGATAACGCTAATCTGTTTCAATTGAACATAATGATATGATGTTCCATTGAAACAGATTAGCTTTATCGTTTCCGCGCGCTCACCCCCTATCTCTATCTTTCCCCTAATCTCTTTCTGTTTTTCTGTTTTTCTTATATTTTTTGTGTAGCATTACTTTTTTTTATTTTATTATAAATATTATAATTATTAGTAATAGTAATAGTAGAAATATCATTAATTGAGTTTTTCACATTAGCGTTAGTTAGGGTCTTTCAATGGATTCTTAGTGACAACAAGTCTCTTCGGATCTCCAAGAGTATTCTAGCTGATCTTCAATGCTGTTGTCTGGGTGGGCTCAATCCTTCCTCTAATTTCCAATTCCTCCAGTCCCCTTTTCAAATTATTATTATTATTATTATTATTATTATTATTATTATTATTATTATTCAACAACCTTCAGATATATATATATATATATATATATATATATATATATATATTTCAATTTTCTATTTTTTCTTCTTCAATCATCGTATTACCTGCTTTTCCCCTAGTAAAGCTTTTTCTGTCACAATATGTAGTTAGACAGCTTCCATCAACTACCCACACCCCACACACGCGCAAAAAAGTATCCTAAGTTTATTTTGATTAATTCATTATTCTTATCTGTCAGTTGATAAATAAGGAACTTATTTCTTTTTTATATTTGTACTGTGTGTTTATGTTTGATTGCGAAACTAAAGGGGCTTCATCAAAGTGAATTTGATTACAAATATTATGATGTGAAACAGTATCTGAAAACAGACGTTATCTTAGTCAAGTGTAGTAGCCGACTGGTTTATTAATGAGAGTCCTGCTTTTATAGCATTACCTCATTTGCATATGATACGAGAGTTAAAATAAGATTTAAGTTAAAATAAAGTTAAAGTTTAAGTTTGTTAGTAATTAGTTTTAGATGGTCGGAATTTCTTAGATGAAGCATTACTATTGTTAATCATTTTGTTATTAAATAAAGCAATCTCTAAAAAGAACAGACATTATCTTAGTCAAGTGTAGTAGCCAACTGACTTATTACTGAGGCAGTTTTGCTTTAATAGCATTAAGTCATTTATATACGACACTACAACAAATATAATTTCCTTTGGCATAAAAACTGTGATTGGCAAGTCGATAGAAAGGGTTCGATCCGAAACGTAATTCTTCCTATTCATTTCCAACGAACGTACTTCGGGCTGGACTCACTTGCCTTCGACAGTAACCAGTTTAGAAGTGAATAGAATTTTCCCAAGCTCAATAAAAACATAGGAGTACACAGGGGATGGGGAATTTGAATAAACTCATTTATATTTATAAATCTTTTTATAGGTGTATTAGTATTGAATCTTTACTTTCAAACTAATTTTGTTGAATACAACAGAATCTAAACTATTTTGTAGTTTGTTTTTATTTTTCAATCTTTCTAATAATTTTCTGAATATTATCATCTCAAAAAGAATGTATAAAAATCCGAAAGAGTTATCTTATTATAATGGAGATTGTGTGTTTGTAACCGAAACTAAATTACTACTCAAATCACAATTCCCTTTAGTTATTTACGTTACATTTTCTATGATTGTATTTTTCATTTAAACCTCAATTATTAATAAAATTGTTTTTCATTATTAATACTGTTGACCATATCTACATAATAACGTGCAATTGTATTTATATATACAACAAAATGGCGGTTTACGGCGTAAACGGGAAGGCTAATTTGCATATTCATATTGACAATTTGATTTTAATAAATATGTGCTTAGTATTATTGATTTCTACTTGTTTGGTTTTATCTTAATGAATATGAGCAAATATCTCGGGGATAAATCTCTAAAGAAACCCATTAACAAGAAGAAATAACTGTAATTTTATTCTTTACTTCCTATTGTAACTAAATAGTTAAATTATGAAAATTTAGCAATGAAAGACGGAAGTGATGGAAGAGTAAGTTTCAGTTGTTCTATTTGTCGATTATACCCACTTCTGTTTCAAATCTTTTGATCTGCATTCTTATTTAGTTTCATTAGCCTTTCTAATTTAATATAATATTTTATTACATTAAAATTTAAATACTTGCACCCGGATAGTGAATATATTTGCTAGTTATTAAAATTTAGACAAATGACCTTTCAAAACATCGTTGATAATGGTTCAAAGGAGAACCGAAAGTACTCGGAATGATAACTCTTTGGGATCTTTTATAAATTCTTTTTAAGATGATAACATTACGAAAATTATTAGAAAAATTGAAAAGAAATAGAAAAAAAACTACAAAACAATTTGGATTCTGTTGTATTCAACAATCGATTTATAACAGGACAAATATTGCTGGACGATGTAGACTAATGGTTAGATATCGAACACCGAGCAGAATGCCTGAATGTAGACAATGGTCACGAAGGGGTGACATTTACACACAACCCCTTTAAAACATACACGTTTGAAAGAATTGGATTTTACTGAATGAACGAAAAACAAAATATAGCAAAATTAATAGGCATCATCTAAATATGTATAAAAAGTCTATGTGGTTTTACATTCCTTATCTTTGAAATTAATATAAAACAATAATTACATAGTTCTATTGTAAACAATGAATTGCACAATATTTGTAAGGGTAATCATTTTTAAATATAATCTTTTTCACCATCAATGACATCTACTTTTCGGCTATGTAGAAAGATAGAAAGGAGAGACAACTCTATATAAACCATGTTACAATTACGTGAGAGTAGACTCCAACTAACGACTGGAGTCTGGAAAGCTACGTGAACTTGCAATTAATTTTTTAAATTTTATACCGAAGTCAGTTTAACTATTATAACCTTCAATTATAAATACCAAACCCCTTCACACAAGCAGAATGTGACACAAGGTCAATTTCTTAAGCGCAGTTTAGCAGGTTTGAATTCAGAGTTTTCCTCCTTCTAGACTGGTTACCTAGTCAATGTTAAAGATCTCAGTCTGTCCTACTATTTTACCCATAGCTGGAAGGAGAGTAGTTGGATTCATACCTTTCCCACGGGTATTAGTGCTATGTGAAATGCAAACAGCCTCGTATAGGATTTGAGTCTATACCTACGACCATTACACCACAGACTTCAATTATATAGGGTACAAAAATATATCTTCACTATCATTTTAAACAGGTAAACACTTCATACTTAGTTACAATGTATTGACAAAGTTCATAATGATTTTAAACATTTTAAAACTTCCTAATTAGTTGCAATATCAATGTTTTAAATTGCCAATGTATCAATAAAGTTCAAAGTCATTTTAAACATCGTCTCAAACAGACCTAGTCATCCCATGTATAACACCCTAACATTTATTACCACTCCGGGTCAGAGTTAACCTGGTGGCAATGACAATAAAAGGGTCTCTTTACACTTTTCAGAGCTCAAAAATTGGTGATGCAGTTAACGTATTCTAAGTCGAGCAGTATTGGGATGAATATCTATCCAATGAATTGTTATTGAACAAAATGTTAACATTCGTATCGCTCAAGATGTCCAATTTGACATTATTGTGTTTTATATTCAAGTTTGATTTCAAGTTCGTTTTTCTTTTTAACATTTTGTTTGATTCTTATTTCGATTCGATATGTTTAAAAACTCACTGTTCAAGCTTTATACAATTGTTTTTTACGATTATTGAGCACAAAAGTTTTGACAGTCTAAGCTCCTAATACGGTTGCCAAATTCCGAATACTATGCCGTATGCGACTGAAGTCGAATTTCAAATTAAATTTTGATTATTGGTCCGTAGTTTCTACTTACTCTGGAATTATTTTTCCAGAAGGTTTAACGTTGAGGAATACGAAAAAATTCGACCAAATTCATCAGATATTTTTATTGTATTTATTTATCTATTTATTTTATTCATTTATTTATTTATTCTTTTTTTTTCATGATTCATTTTTTTTCTATTTTGATTCGTCTATTTTTATTTTTTAATTGATTAATTTCAAATTTATTTTCAAACTTATTTTTTAGATTTATTATTTCATTCATTTATTTTATTCATTTATTTCATTTTAGTATATATATATATATATATATATATATATATATATATATATATATATATAGAAGCATACACGAGATCTTAACATATATATATATATATATATATATATATATATATATATATATATATATATATATATATATATATATGTCTGTGTGTCTGTGTGTCTGTGTGTTAAGATCTCGCGTATGCTTCTAAATTAGTCAGTCAATAATTCACGAAAAACTTTTAAGAAAATATTTTTTTAAAATCTTTTCATGGACAAAATAAGTTCATAAAAAACATTCGTATCATTTCCAGAATTTTAAGAAGGTAAGTTTTTAAATTCTCAGTTTAAAATTTTTTGAATACTCACATATATTTTTATCCCGATTCATATAAATCCAGTTGAATTTTTTTTGTCCATGAAAAGTTTGTAAAAGTTTTTTTACTTAAAAGTTTTCTTGAAAAGAAATATACAACACTAAAACAATTCAAATCTCATATATATATATATATATATATATATATATACGTTTTAAAAACAAATGGCTTAAAATTTTCGAGTCCAGTTTCCCGCCGTAACGCGAATCTTCAGGGTCCCTGAAGATTCGCATTACGACGAGAAACTGCAGTCGGAAATTTTTTCTTTATATCAAGCACTTTTAAACCGGTTTTAAAGTAAATATATTTTTGTTTGATTGGGGGATTTAAAGGTAACTGTGATACACACACACACACACACACACACACATATATATATATATATATATATATATATATATATATATAGCGGTACTTTGACTTATGAGTGTCTCGACTTATGAGTTTTCCAAGTTATGAGCTATCATTCAGTCGATTTTTTGTTTACTGCTGCGAACTAAAATTGGAGGTATGAGCGAGTTTAAGATACGCTTATATCAATAAGTTCGTTAGAAACATTTAAGTTTCCTAATTTATTAGACGAAAGAAAAATATCATTTATGAGAAAAATAAACATTAAAGCATATTATACCACATAATACATTACATTCTATTTCATTTATGTTTTTAAACAATGCAGAGCTATTTTTCTTATAAAAAAATTAAGGTATTTTGAGGTAGGGTCTGGAATTAATTAAACTCGTTGTAATTTACGTAGGTTGTAAATCGAAATATATAGTAGACGATCCGCGAATCCGATGGGTGTAACAGATGATAGTGATAGTTCTATTTTGGAAGGAGTGAATGAATCTAAAACCATACACAAAATTAGGGACTGGTTTGAGACATTCACTAAAATAAAGGTTTTAAAACAAAAGTCTTTACCGCATCAACGTAAAATGCAGAAGAATTTCTTGACAGTTTAATAATGGTTTATGTAAATCTAAATGTTTAACCCGGCATATTGTGTATTGCGAAATACGCATCTGTGTTTACAAAAGGTTTGACTGTCTAAAATCATAGACGAATTATTAATGTTGTACTGTATGCGACTGTAGTTGAATTTCAAATTACGCTCCGATTATTGGTCCGTAGTTTCTACTTACTTTGGAATTATTTTTCCAGAAGGTTTAACGTTATTTAGTATCCAAATTCGACTATGTTCACCGAATTTTTCTTCAGGTTGTTACCATGGAAATACACACGAGTAAAACGATATCATTCATTTCAAACTTAGAAGGTTCTAGAAGAAACAATAAACGATTTACACTAAAGCTGATGCACATGCTGCTGTACATAATATAGATAGCGTAAGACAGGCTGCCGGAAGGAACAAAGAAGGGAAGGTTCTGGATATATGCACTTATCACAAATGCAATTTAACAAAAAGCCTACCAAATTTCCCTCACGTCTGTACCAAATTTTCTTGGTATTTTTTTATACCTGTATGATTGGATATTTCAAAGTTCACTATCTATTCACCTCAGAACTCATTCTATTCAAATAAAGTCCTATAATTATTTTAATCTAAGTCCTGCTCAATTATGATGAACTAACCTTCAATTTTTGTACTTTGTTTTGGTGTGGTGGGAGAGCCGCTGTGGGTGGATTAAAGTAGGCAAATAGTTAATGTAAAACTACTTAATTGATATAGGTTCTCAGTCGAATTACTACTGTATAGCCAAGAGAAAGCAGCAAGGGGCATTGACCTCTGTGTGAACAGATCAAACGGAGTTAATGTATTTGAACAAGATGGAGATCTCCACACTGGATGGTTAGCCTCTGAAATTAGAAGACTATTTCATATAAAAAAAAGTCCCCGGGGTGACATAAAGTCGGTATCAGCCAATCAGTGGGGGAATATATCGCCTTTTCACTCGGGCTAGACCAAGGAGATTGTTTTAGCGTCTGAGGTGGAGCGCCACACCTACCATCAGCTCCTTACTTTACCGCACAGATCCCTGTGCTACTCATACGCTGAGTAGGCGAGGGCCGGTATCGAACTATGAACCTTGTGGTTTCTAGCCGAACGCTTTACTGACTGAGCTAACCCGGCCTAGTTCATATACCTAGATAGTAATATCTCATCTACAGAAAGTGATGTCAATATACCATGAGAAATGCATACACAAATTATCAATCATATGGAAATCTGATCTCTGATAAGATAAATTGAGAATTCTCCCACGCTGTAGTCATGTCAATGCATTAAAAGGAATTTTGCATTGAATGATATTTAATAGTAAAAAGAGTAGATTAGTATTGATTAGTAAAGATAATGATACAATCTGAATACTTTTCAGTCGCTTGTCAATCATACTTTAAATAGCATATTTGAAAGTGTTTTAACTCGAGGATCAGAGTTAATAGAGAAATAATAGGAAGAAACACAGCGAGGATTGAGGAAAAGGTTTACTAAGCAAATATACCAGTAACACGAGTAATTAACAGTTGCAAGGTTGAATCCTGTGAGATATCGTTGCTTTTTTTCCTGTGAGAATTGGTCAGACATTATTTATAACGAAAACAAACGATTCCATTTTTATTGGTTTAACTCAGTCGATAGAGCACTCGCCTTAGAATTGCTAGGTTCCGGGTGTGATACTCAGCGAGGAATGTTCAAAATGTATTTATGAACCATGAATGAAACGTTAATTTTCTGCAAATTATTTGAGGCTAAGACCTTGAAAAATCGTAGGGCTGTCAAAAAGTCTATAGTCTAACGATGAAAAAGAAAAAAAATCTTTACATTAAAAATATGCTTGTTTTTCAACATCATTGTTTGTCTGTGCTCCTATACCCAATACTTCTCCATTTATTACATAAATTGAACATTGTGCAGTTAATTTCAGATTTTTTAAAAAGTGCTAATAAATGTATTAGGCTACGTACTTACAAACGTTCTCTCGTAAACACACATACACACACACGCTATCATACACACACGGACACACACATTGTCACACACACAAACATGCACACACACACACACAAGCACACGTATACACACACAAAAATTCACAGTCACACACAACCACATACGTATATATATATATATATATATATATATATATATATAAGTTGAAAAAATGGTAGTGAATCCGACAATATGTTGAACAAATGAATAAATAACGACGACAACCGTTCTTCTGTATATTAAAAAAAAATTAATATTTTCTATTATTATTATTTTATTTTATTTTGTATTCAAATTAATAATAAATAGAATACATTGTGTATAAGGACATCCTCACGGCCGAAACACGAGTCGGCACATCATCAAATATTTTTATCCATTCAACTTTTTTTTCCTTTATTTGTTTATTATATATATATATATATCACTGTTACTCAAGTTTCGTGTGTATAACACAATCCTCAGACGGGAGAATAGAATAACGCTATACAAACGCTTGACCAACCATTTTTTACTCCCGTCTGAGGATTGTATTATACACACGAAACTTGAGTAACGGTAATATATACATAATTTTGTATTTTAAGCTTTAAACCTGGTATGCTATTTTAACATACACTTATTTGCTACCCTTCATTATATATATATATATATATATATATATATATACCCAAATGTTCGGTAAATCTCAACTACTATGATTGTTGTTGCTACCCTCTTAGAGTAGTAGTACCCTTGGTAGATTACAATATATACATACCCAAGTGTATTACTTTGAAGGGGACAGTGAAAACTAGGTGTTAGGGTAAGTAATTTTTTTCTGATTTTCAAATTCCCTGAAATATTGTTGTATTCATATATATATATATATATATATTATACTTCGGACATTGGTCAACTATGTACAGTCGTGACATTTGAGTATATGCTGGATTTGATTATATGCTGTATACATTGCATCTATTTATATAAAACCGTTTGTCACTAAATGTGTTTCTCTGGTCATCCAACTATGGCACGCTGAAACGATCAAGAATTGGGTTGATTTGAAAACCATCGGCCTTGAGGCCGGAAACCAGCACAATAACTAACCAAGTGGCCATGGCAAAACTTGGAAAAATTCATGATAAAATATATTCTACTTTATACGTTTCTTCGATGTGGGAATGTTGTCTTCGTATATTTTGTAGGTTCTGTAACCACAGTTCGTTCTAACATTTGTACTTGTAATTGAACAAACCCGGACACTTTGTTCTTTAAGTCGGTATGTAGTAAGATACATCATTGTGTAGATATATAGACAAAAAACAATTTTGGACGAATTAATGAGAAACCTATTTGCCTGAGCAAACTTAATAGAAGAGATACAAAAATCTTATATATCTATACATATATAAAGAGCAGTTGGTATGTACGTTTTCGGTTCTTGCTTTTTGTGCAAAAATTATGAAGATTTCATTCATATTCGAAAATATTAAAAAATTAAAAAGCATAGAGATAGCATCGAAATTCTATTTAAAATCTCCAGCATTTGTAAATCTCAAAAGTAAACAAATCAATACACCAGGGGTTTTGCCTCCCCCTCTACCCAGACGACGCTGGGTAACTGCTTCTATAAGATGAAATGTCCTAATATATCGATAGTCTTCTGAGTAGTTCTTGAGGCTGTTTTTTTAAGAAAAAAGTTTAAAACTTACATATTAACCATGTGTTCTCGAGTGCTGTGCGATACGAGGTTGCTGGGGACGAGAAGCTCCCCTGTGACGTAGACAGGAGAGACAACATGGCGTGTTACCTTGTCGAGGCTACAAAGTGAAAGAGAATTTTGGTCAAAATTCAATTTCATAGACAGCTCCCAGTAAATATTATCATTTCATTCCTTGTGAGTTTTTCAGACTTATAGTATTTCACAGGAATCTAAGTGACAACAAGTCTTTTCGGGTCTCTAGGACTCTTCTGAAGATTCTAGCCGATTTCAACAATGCCGTTGTCTGGATGGTCTTAATTCTTCCTCTGATTTTCAGTTCTTCTAGTCTCTTTTCTATACTTTTTGGGACCGTGCCTAGTACATCAACTACAATTGATATCACTTCCACCCTCATATTCAACAACCGTAATACCCCAGATTCGCTGCCACATTTTTTTTTTCAAGATAGGGTTACAAAATGCAATTATTTAAAAAAAAAAACGACGCAGATTGATTTTCGTTTTAGACTTCTGTATATAAATCATCATCATCATCATCATCATCATCATCATCATGTCACGCTTGTAGCACGGATATCCATGACAATCTCTCGCCTAACGTGTCTATCATTCGTTGCTCTTGGGAGGTCCTTTTGCACATCAGAGCTGGTCAATGTAGGTCTTTGCTGGACGGCATACACTGGCGTGCCCATGTACTAGTTTCCATCGGAGAACGTCCCTTATGAGTTCGTCCTTGCTTCTCCAGCATCTCTTGTTCGTCTCACTGGGATGGTTTATGTGATAGGGGCAAGTGGCCGTACAGCCACTTTCTTGTAGGGTGTTGTTTCCACAATTTGTTTAATATCGTATGCAGCATTCTTGTGCAGCTCCATCTAGCTGATTCTCTATGCGCTTCGTTAGGGTCCAAGTGGTGCAGCCATACAGTAGTACTGATACAACTTTGGCTTGGATGAATTGTCGCTTTTAATTATCAGTGAGATCGGATTTCTATATAACTGATCTCCGCCCTCAATATAATCTGAGTAATGCTATATAAAAATGAACATCGTTACCAAATATTTGTGTGTGTATGTGTGGGTGATTGTTTTCTGTTGTTGTTTTTATAATAACATGGGCTGTTTCAAAGCAAATCTCATTTAGATTTTCACAGAGACATCGTTAATAAATAAGATTTATTCTATATATTAACGATTATAGAAAAATCTTATCTAAACTAAGTAACCTTTCCTATCTAATACAAACAAGTGGTACACATTGTAGTTTCAAGTATTCTAATCTAATATTATAATGGAGAGACGGTATCTGTCAATCTGCAATCGAAACAACGTCATTGCTTACGTCACAATACCCACAGGAATTGCGTAATGATTTTAAATAATCATTGATAAACTTACGCAATTCCTGTGGGTATTGTGACGTAAGCAATGACGTTGTTTCGATTGCAGATTGACAGATACCGACTCCCATTATAATATTAGATTAGAATACTTGAAACTACAATGTATACCACTTATTTGTATTAGATAGGAAAGGTTACTTAGTTTAGATATTCTTTCTTTTTTCTTCCTTCTTTCCTTACTTCCTTTCTTTCATTTCTTTCATTATTTTCTTTTTTTCACTTTCATTCTTCCTTTTTCTTTCTTTTTTTTCTTTCTTTTACTTCAATCTTCTTTTTGCTTCTTCTTTCTTTTTCTTTTCACTTTCTTTCTATCTTTCTTTAGCTTCTTTCTTTTTCTTATTTTTTCACTTTCTCTTTTTTTTTTTCTTTTTTTCCCTCTGGTTTCCAGGACTCTTCTGAGTATTCTAATCTTAATCTGTTGATCTTAATCTGGATGATCTCGATTCTTATTTTCAATCCCTCCAGTTTTTTCCCCAAACCCTAGGGCCCCTAGGGTTTGGGGAAAAAACTTGAGGGTACCAAATACAATTGATATCACCTTCACCCTCATGTTCCAGTTTTTCTGTTCTCTGACAAGGTCCAAGTATTTCTTCATCTTTTCATTTTTTTATTTTTATTTTTTCATTTTTTCTCAGTCATCTGCCGAAACGGCAAAATACACTTGCGGATAAATTCTTTTTTTTTTTTTTTCCTGTTAAATAACATTAGGTCTGGTCTTCTAGTTGGGATTAAGCGATCCGTTTGTATCTCAAAATCCCAGAATTCTATCCAGAAATAGTTACTTGAAACCATATAATTATTTTCAAATGATTATTATTTATTTGAAGCTATATAATTGCTTGCAAAGACTTCGGCATTAAATAACCTACAAGAGTTGACATGCCGTAAAACCAACCAACCAAGCGACCAATCATATTCACTTAATTATGATATTCAAAACACCGAATAGAACGAGTTCAAATTTGTTGTTTTAAGTTTACTTTTTACGTTATTAAACATAACAATTAGCACGTGTGATAGTCTGTCATCGTCAGCTGCTAACCAGTGTTGGTTTCGGTGGCTATAGTTGTACTGCTACCCCTATCGACACAAGCAGTTTTGTTTCCACTGGACAGGGTATAAAAAATAACATCTTTTCAGTTTCATAATAAACGTAGTTTGGGATTTTCCTAACAAAACGCCTTTTATTTTCCGCCGTTAATGATATTAATGTTATTTTTTTTTTTTACTTTGAACAAACAGTTTGATGAATATTGAAATGTGGTCTGAAGACGACGTGAAGGGCTTTTCAAACAGCGACCAGTGATGCCTATTTTTTTTAGAGAAAACGAATCAGTATATATATATATATATATATATATATAATATATATATATATATATATATATATACTTGTCTTGATACATTCTAATCTATCTATCTATCTATCTATCCAATCAATTCGGTTCTATCTGTCCTTACATTTACCTATAGCATTTTACTTCGATCTATCTATCTATCTATCTAACTCAGTCTACTCCGATCTATATACCAAACAATTATTATACACTGTTTCTTTTAAAAGCTTTATGAGCGAGTTGAATATAATGCATTATATCTTGTGTGAATCATTCGTCTTAACAGTAAAGATTTAAGAAAAATAACAAAGTTTTCCCTTTTTTCCCGCTTTTGCCGCATATTGCACTGTTTTTTACACAAAATAGAGGCCCACTTCACATTTTATTCAATCTGTTGGAAATGGAAATAGAGGTGGATGAACATTTAACATGTACCGTTGATTTTATGTCTTTGCTTCCTTAACATAGATATATATGTTCTATCAATCATAGTTATAAATATAACTATATTATCACTATATATTATATATATATATATATATATATATATATATATGTGTGTGTGTGTGTGTGTGTTTAATTAATTATCAATAAATTTATTTATTCAGTTTTTCTCAAATCACAAGTGTGGTCAAATTTTGAAAAAGTTTTTTTTTTTTCAAAACCCTCTCCAAATTCATTTATTGATATTCTATAATAATAATAATAATGAAATAATAATACGACAATCATCTGGTGGTTTCAGGTTCAATCCTGACAACAGGTGAAAATAATATAGTATACTATAATAAATGAATTAAATAAATAAAGTTCCATGAAATTCCCGATTCTGACATGAAGGCTATCATTAGTATTATTTGGATTATTCGGACTATTGTCCAATGGACACATAGCCTAGTGGATAAAGGAGTTAGGTTAAGACAGTTCTAAATGACAGTTATCTCTAGACTGCATGTTCAATCCTGGTCAGGGGCATCAGTAACATACAATAATAATTAACACAGTTTAACGCATGTACCTAGCTATGGTTAGCGGAATGAGAACAAGATACCCCCGTGGACTGTATAAAGGGTTAGGTTCAAAGTTCTCTAATGGCTCCTGATTACGACAAGAAGGTTCCCGAGTTCGAATGGAAGGTTCCTGTGTCCGGAAAGTAGGTTCCCGAATACGACAAGAAGGTTCCCGAGTCCGAAAAGAAGGTTCCCGAGTCCGAGATAGTTCCCGAGTCCGACAAGAAATACCCGAAGAAGGCCAGAGGGCACATCAGCCGAAACGTTGTACAGATAACAATGAAGATGAGGACAATAGAATAATCCAAATAATACTAATTAACAAGCCTCATCTATAAAATTCGAGAAATGAAGAAGAAGTTCCTAAGTTCGATAAGAACACATGAAGAAGGTGGAGGGGCACATTTGTCGAAGGTGTCCGTGGTGTAATGGTTGTTGTCGTAGGAAATAGACACGGTGAGACGAGTTCAAATCCTGGACGAGGTTGATTGCATTTTATATCCGGCTAATACCCTTGGGAAAGGTATGAATTCACTATTCTCGCTCTAACAATGAGTAAATAGTATTTACCTCGCATCGCACGTATGCGGGTGTGACACAAGTTTTTTTTAATGTGGGACCACCCACGAGTCGAGACTCATGGGATGGTAGGTGCAAAAATGTGTTGATCCCATCGGCATTCACCCTCTAGGAAGGCCTTAGGCACTGGGCAATAAACCCAGCCCTGTCCCTTTAAATCAAGGGGCAGGTGTTGCCTGGGGTATAACCCCCTGGGATCAACGCTGTTAACATTACTGAACCGGTCCAGGACCGAAGCCACTGGACCTCCGGTCTGTGCAGTTGGCTATTCAATCTTAGTACGGCAACCGGTCTTGGAGAAGGAAAACTCTTAAATCAAACCTGGTAAAGTTCCGCTTAAAAATTGACCTTGTGTCACATCCTGCTCGTAATCCCAAAATTTAACACCATGATTTGACATTGACGCTTGGCATTCAAGGAGAACTAACATTCTTTTTCAAAGCCTTAAGCGACGATTTCTTTAATCTCAATTGATCTCGCAGTACTTACCTACATTAGATACGGGTTTTAAGATGGTCAGTGGTGTTCATAAAGCAGTTATACTGATAGATTTTAATCTAGTGCGTCCTCTGATGTATGTATTTGATTTGAATGAGTCCCCGGGAAATTTGATGGGTCCCAACTAAAGCTTCTTGATAACTTGTAGAGTTTTTTATCTATGAAAAAATAAAACCTAACTAACCCCTACCTTTTACCCCATACTTTGTAATTCATTTCCAAGAAAATATTGAAATTCATTTACAGTTAGCTGGAAATGGTAGGAAAAGAAAAAACACTGGGACACATGGATACGATTTTACTGCGTCCTTTTAGATTTTTATGCGTCAGTCTCTGATAAAGTACTTTGTATGAAAAATATTCTATGCATTTCATATGGAAATCTCGGCCCTGCCGGCTGGAACTGTAGAATACACCGACTGCCCCTCTGCAGAGGGGTAAGACCAATGGAGCTACCTGTTGGCCATGGATGGCGACCCGTGATGCTTAAGAATGGAACCCTGGAGGCTGAGCAGTCTATGAAATACAGCACTTCACTTTGGCCTTACTTAGGCTTGATGGGAGCTGTGATCAATCGGCTGGTCACGTCAAGCCCTAACACCTATATGATTGTCTCAACCCTATTGCCCTTCTGGCAAACCTCAACCCTTTTAATCATATATGTGATAGAAGGCGGTGACTGAGGGTCTTGGTGTCCTGGTTATGACGTTAAACTCTATCTGATGGTGAATTTCCCATTCTGTAGCTCTGGGGAATATGGAGTACCTCTTCATCACCATTACTCCCAGTCTGACCCGGAGTGGTAGTACCTGTTAGGGTCCTATCTATGGGTTAAATAGAAAAAATCAGTTTTAAAAAATTTGAATACCTATCAAGTATGAATAAAAAAAACGTCTTCGACATAAAATAACCCAACAAGGATTGACATGCCGTAAAATCTAACAAACCAAACCAATCATATGGAAATTTGATCTCTCCGATAAGATTAAGCGCTAAGAGCAGGGAAACGGAAGTAGACGGTGGTTTAGGGCTTTTGTCCCTGTTGAGAAACGAACCGCTAAGGGAAATAACTCAAAGGTAAGGGAGGTAACTAAGATCGGTCTGGACATATCATCACATATGTATATACGTAGGTATGTATGTATGTCCGGAGGAAACTATGAAAATAAAACAATAAACGACAAAGTAAATCTATATACTTATTAACTATCACCAGAGCTTGCTTTTTGTGGAAAAATAATGAATATTTTATTTATATTCCTGAATTTGCTTAAAAATTAAGACTTCAATTATAAGAAAATGAATAGTAATTCAGGATTAAAACATAAACAAATCAATTATGGAAGACGAAAATAATCAATGGATCTACGTGACTAACTTTGTTATACCCCTCTACCCAGGCAACGCCGGGTAGCCGCTTCTAATGGTGAATAAATGTAGATCTCTTTTCGTAATTTCTGTTTATTTAGAAATTTCGTAATTTTCTACTTCTTAATGTCGTTTTTCAATATACTAAGAATAAGACCCCCCCCCCCGAAAATAAGCCCTAGTGTTATATTTCGGAGTGAAAATTAATTTAAGCCCTGTCTTATTTTCGGGGAAACATGGTAGTAGAACTAAATTGTTAAAGGAACAGAAGAAAAAAAAACACCTTTTCGATATCATTTGTCCAAATTCTTCAAATGAGTCTCGATATGTGTTATTTTGAATTTACGGACTGTTGTCCTCATCTTTATGGTGATATGAAAACACAACGTTTCTGCTGTTGAATCCTCTGGATTTCTTCATGTGTCCCTAGTCTTGGGTTTTTCTATCTGTTTCTATTGTTATAATGTATCGGGTATTGATATTTTATTATATTATTGATATTATTTGTCTAAATGTTTGAGATGAGGCTTGATATGTATTGAATAGTTATATCTGCCGGGCCCGTTACTTCACTCTTTTACCGGCGACTGTCTCTCAAAGAGGTCTTCGGCTTCGTCGCACATGGTCACGCATCTTTTTCGGTGACATCACCAATATCGTCCTCCCACGCTTTCTTCTCACGGTCAAACCCATATGCGTTATCACACCTGCACACACCGGTGTCACGATTTCACACCTAGTTGAATTTGTAAAAACTAGTTTGATGTGTGTGTATTAAATTTACCAATATATATAATTTCTCTACTATATAATCTTGATTTGAAGTTCTTATTTAATCAAAGAATATTCTGTAAGGATCTAGAAAATGGTATTTTTCAAAGTTGCGACATTTTAAGAAATTTGTTATGGTTCTAATAATGTTATTGTCAGAAATTCTGAGATGGATCAAGAAATTATTTGGGCTTATATCCCAGTCTATGTTGTTTTTAATCTCGATGTTTCGACGTAGTTCTTCTTCCTGTGATAATCCTCTGATGAGACTCAGGTGAAAACAAAAAAATCTTGTTACGGTGAATTCACGTATACCTGTGTGTGTGTGTGTGTGTGTGTGTGTGTGTGTGTGTGTGTGTGTTTATGTATATATAAATATATCGATTTATTCGAGGATTATTTAAAATCCCAAAGAAAACTCAATGCAAGATAATTAATAAATTAATTATATACAGAGAAATATTTACATTTTCAATAAGAAAGAAAAACTTAATAACTGTTATTTGGCAACTATAAATTTATTTCGACCGATAACTCAGTAAATGAGACCAGTTTTTTAGACAGCCATTACATAATAACCAAGATGATAAACCAGAATGGAGAAAAAACCTTTATATATATAATATATATATATATATATATATATATATATATATATATATAAGCGTGTGTAGGGGATATACTCGAGTAATGTCCGACTTCGTGTATCGACTGACCCTAACTTTTAACTACAAAAAGGTGTTTTTATCATATATTAAAATAAGTGTATTTTAGCAGCATTTTTTCTTTTAAACATGTTGTGTTAAACTGTACAGACAATTCTTGTCGGGCGAGTTTTTGTTCGATCCTTTCTAATTTTCTGGCCATCTTTTTGGTGTCAGGGTGGAACTGGTGTAACAGTCCACCAAAGGTTTCATTACGAGCGCTTTCGGCAATTCGATTTGCCATCTTCAGGTAGGAATGGCACCAAAGAGAAGGCCAGAAAATTAGAAAGGATCGAACAAAAACTTGTCCTACAAGAATTGTCATTACAGTTTAACACAACATATTTATCATATATTGCGTATAATGAACAACCCTTAACTTTTGGCTATGCTAGCATACAAAGATATTTTTCGACATCCAATGACATAAATAGAACATATTCAAACATTTATTTACACTATTTGACTGTATTTTTGAGATGGTGGTTTATTTGAATAATTTTCATGTTACGGACTATTTTCCTCATCTTTATTGTGGTGTGTATAAACACAATGTTCAGGTCGCTGTTTACCTTAGACTAAAGTCATCATCAGACGATAAGGTCAATAAGTCTTGTGGCATTTTGTGCCGCTGTTGACGCCTTGAATTAGTGGTAACGATATTAAAGTTCTGAAACCACGCTTGGCCTCAGGGTTATCGTCCGATGATGATTTTAGTCTAACGTAAATAAAGAACACAAGGCCCGGGGATACAGTGGCCTGAACGTTGGGTTTGTACATACCATAATAAAAATGAGGACAACAGTCCGAAACATGAAAATTATTCACTTATTTATACTTTCAAAACTAGTGTAATACAATCAAAATCAATGCAATACTATAAATAAACAATGTAGTCTAGACCTTGATGTAGCCTACGGTGCTTAATTGGATATCCCAAACATACTAAAACTCAATCAGTCATACGAAATAGCAAATAATATGATATAATTACCTATGTAATTGATTGAGTACGCTTGGAAGGTATTATTTACTTTATTGATATGGTCTAATATCTCGTTAGTCTGACCCAATGTTTCTCCACATAGCCAAGCTAATGCCGAAACTAAGTCTCTTTTGTTAAGATAATTACATAACTTTATTTCCTTTGTAAATATATTAGTACATATTATTTGCATGTAAGGGGCCATTTTAGTTCAGTCGGTAGAGCAACCGCCTAGGAATCGCAAGGTTCCGAGTTTAATACCGGTCCCCACCATCTCAGCATGTCAGATAGGACAGATTGGTTAATATTATATGTGCGTTAAAGCGGGAAGCTGACGTTAGGTGTAATATGAGGAATGGTTTAGCTCAGTCGGTAGAGCGCTTGCCTTAGAATCGCAAGGTTCTGAGTTCAATACCGACCCCTAGTAACTTAGCGCATGAGTAGTATAGATTGAGTAATCTGATCTACGCTGTAAGGTGGGGAGCTGATGGTACGTGTGGCGCTCAATCTCAGCAAAAATAATCTCCGAGATCTAATAGCCTTTGTTTTGGCGATAGACTTCCCTAGAAACAAGATAAGCTTCGTTGTTTCAAAAACAATCCTCGTATAATGAACGACCCCTTTCTTTAGGTGAAAAATATAATATATAATATATATATATATATATATATATATATGCGTGTGTGTGTGTGTGTGTACATATATATATATATTAGTTTTGTATATATTAATTGCATGGATTATATACATATATATAATATATATATATATATATATCAAACATATACGATGAAGAGAAGATAACACTCTCGACAATTTAAGAGAATAAAACGAAACTTAATACTTAATGCTTCACACTAAATCCCAAACAAAAAATATATATATCACAAATAGACGGATATATATACATATATAATCACACACACGCATATATATATATATGTTGTGTGTGTGTGTGTGTGTGTGTGTGTGTGTGTGTCGGTAGACGATCCGCCTATGTACCACTATGTTCCGGGTTCTATACTGGCCTATGGATTGCTCAGCCTGGATTTGTGCGGAGCTGGTAATAGGTGTGGCGCTCCAGTTTAGGCGCAAAAACAATCTCCCTTTACCACGCTAATGAAAAGGGGATAGACTTCTCCACTGCCCGGATGATACCGACAATAGTCTACTGACTTTACTTACTACTTGTGTGTGTGTGTGTATGTATGTGTGTGTGTGTGTGCACGCGCGTGTAAAAGTATTGAAATATCATCCTTAATACTCACGTGTACAATCAATTAAACCATTTTTGTAGACGATTAAGTTATTTTGGCCGACAACAGACCGCCGCCCCCCCCCCCTTAGACTTAATCCTCCTCAGCCAAAAGGTTAATCTCCTCTCGATTGGGTGTCACCTGAGCGAACACATTGATTTCTTTAGAAGGACTTTCCTCACTTTCGTTATCTTCTTTATCACGTTGTAATAAAGGGAATAAAGAAATAAGGTCTTAATCAATCTATATATCACTATTCATGTTCATTAAGTATACAACCGTTATCATCTTGCAACAGCCTCTGGTTTAAAATGAAACCGTCCAAGTCGTCCAAGATGAAATGCAAAAATGTGAATCCTGATCATCTGATGTTGCTTATCCGCAGTATTCTTATTTCTTATGAGTGTCGTCACCTCAGCTAAATAATGGACCATTACGTTTTTAGTTTAAGGAAAGAAAGGGAAGAAAAATGAAATAAGGAGAAAAATGCTACACAGGCAAAAAAATATGATAAGAAAGAAAGAAAGAAAGAGTGTGGGGGACAGATAGAGGGGGTGAGCGCGCGGAAGCGATAACGCTAATCCGTTTCAATTGAACATAATGAAAAGAAAAAGAAAGAGAGCAAGTTAAATCAAGATTATCATACTTTTTACATATTTAAGTATTTTGCAGTAGCTCTTAAGTAAACACATCAAACGTTGTAATAATTAAGTCATCATACTGTGGTAGATCTACAGGTCCTGCTAGTTTATAATAAAGACTAACTTGCAAACCAATACATCACAATGGAATGCTCTCATAATAGAGACAAGAAAGACGATGAAAATAGTAACAACGCCTCATCTCAAAAACCCAGACTAAAAGAAGACCGTGGAGTAGAGCGGTCGAAGAGTTATAATAAAGATAACGAAGACGAGAAAATTGATCTGAATAAATCAATGTATAATAGTAACAAAGACTTGACTCAGAAAATCATAGAAAGAAGGCTGGAGAATAGATCAGCCGAAACATTGTGGTAAATAAAAGAAAAGTGAGAAAACTGCTCTAAACGAATCAATGTATAGCAGTAAGAACATCTCAGATATTCTGACATAACATATCTTTTTGATTCGATAAAATTTCGTACTACGTAAAATTGTCGCTTGTGTTTTATATTATTATTATTATTATTATTATTATTATTATTATTATTATTATATTATTATTATTATTATTATTTTTTATACATTCATTAAAAAGTGACTCATTTTTAAATATCTCGTCTGATTTCATGTTTATAATTGAATCTTTTTTCTGTATTATTATTATTGGTACTTAGTATAGTTCGCTTGAAAAATGGCTGCGGTAATGTTAAAGAATTATATAGAAATGTAGTAATTACATTCACCAATCCAGATAAGAATAAGTCTTAGTCATTGTTTTTTTTTATTCATGAACTTTTACGCACACACACAAAAAAAAGAAAGAATGTCCAATCAGTCGGCCATATTGATTTCCTCACCCCCCCCCTAACCAGAATGAAATATTTGTAGGGCAGTGATGTCTTTTGGAGACATGAATTTGATAACTAACCTTACCCTCATTTCTAATCCTAACTTTAATTAATTCACTATTTAAACATTTTTCTAAAATCACCACTTTTCGACTGGGGGATGGAGGATTGTCTTGTCCCTTGAAAAATTCATATAGCCGATTGGATATTTTTATATAAATACGTTTGGTAATTAACCCTAATTTACCATTTAGAAATTTTAAAATCATTTTCCAACATAGCGGCCTTTTAAGATTCGGGTTTGCTTTTTTTATAGACATACATTTTGGCAATTACTTTAATTCACCATTTCAGCATCTTTTGTAATTACCGCGTTTCGACGTAAAGATGGGGGATTGTCTTGGGGATTAATATAGCCGCCTTTCAAAATTCGAGTTTTCTTTTTCTTTTTCTTTTTTTTTTTTTTTTCTCATATACATACGTTTTGGTAATTAACCCTAACTAAGCATTTAAACATTTGTTTACATCACCACTTTCCGACCCGTGGATGAGGGATTGTCTTGTCTGTTGAATATTGGATTTGTGTGTGGTGTGTGTGTGTGTGTGCGTAACGTGTTCTTAAAAAAAACAATCACTGAAACTTATTCTTATCTGGATTGTGAATTGTATACATTTGTAAATTGATTTTTTCAACATTACCACAACCATTTGTCCAGCAGGTAATTCTAAATAAGAACCATATTATTATTATTATTATTATTAATGTGTAGAAAAATAGAAAAACACGAAATATTCCAAAAGATGAGTTTGTTCTTGATGGTAGAGTCCACCATCAAGAATAAACTCATTTTTTGGAAAACTTCGTGTTTTTCTATTTTTCTACATACTGACAGATTTAATTCTCTATTTTACTCACATATTATTATTAATGTAAAAAAAAAATGGTGAGATAACGGCATTACATATAGTGTCGTCTGCTTTCTTATTTATAGATGGAAGCTGCTTGCCTTACGCACTTTTTATAACACCAAGTTCGCAGTCGTCAAACTCGCAAACGCTGTTTTGCCGAAAAAGAAAAAAAGGCGTCACGTGTTTGGAAGCCAATTTGGTTGTTGACGTCATGTCTTCAAATACAACTATAATACAGTGTTCGATCCCTGGCTCGGCTGAATTAATGATATTCTACACATTCACACCCGTCCTTCCTCCCTTCCTTCCTCTTTCTATTTCTTTCCTTTCATGCTTCCTCTTTTCCCGCTCAATTCTTTTTTCCCATCCGCTTTCCTCTTTCTTTTTATTCACGTATCTCTTAACCTGTTCATTCATTATATCTATCTAGTTAACTTATCTCTCTCCCTCTCCCCCCTCTCTCTCTTTATATATATATATATATATATATATATATATATATATATATATATATAGTGTTCAATCCTCACTTCCTTCCCTTCTTTCTTTCTTTCTTTCTACCACTTCCCTCTTTACATCTCTTCCTCCGTTCCTTCCTGTTTCCCTTTCTTTCCTCCCATGATTCCTTCCTCTCTTCTCCAGCTTAACTCTCCTCTCTCTCTCTCTCTCTCTCTCTCTCTCTCTCCTCTCTCTCTCTCTCTCTCTCTCTCTACCCACCCCTGACTTAATTTGTTACTGCCCACTTCCACCTCCTTCTATTCACCATATCTTAAACTGTCATAGGTACGAACTGTTATGGGGAACAATCTCATCATATCTATCTAGTTAGCTTCTCTCTCTCTCTCTCTCTCTATATATATATATATATATATATATATATATATATATATATCAGTCTGATTGATTCAGCCAATTCTTGTCTGTCTACGTCATTATTTTCATATCTCTAACTTGTTAGACTATCCTGTTCATCTATCTATGTAAGTATAATCATATCTAGTTATCTATCTTATATATATATATATATATATATATATATATATATATATATATAATTTCATTGGTAATCATTTCGCTATTCCAGCGTGTCTATTCCAAGCTCTTCAACATGTTCAACACCAGTCACTCGTAAGCGATTCAATCTTTTAAGTGAGTTGTACAAAGAATCATTATTATCAAGGACGTGCCAACGGTACGGATTCATTTGCTCCCTCTCTCTCTCTCTTTCGTCATCCGTCCCTATCGACCATCTCTCTTGGTAAGTCCTCTAGACGTCATCCAGTGTCCGAAAAGATCTTATGAATGTAAGTTTCTGCTGGTCAGCCAACACCAGTGTGTCTATATGTAGAAATCCATAGGAGAACATCACTTATAAGTTCGTTCTTGTTTCTCCAGCAGTGCCCAGCATGTCTTGCTCGTCTTACTTGAATAGTTTGTAAGATGGGATGTAAGTGGCTGTACAACTGCTGCTTTGTAGGGTGCTGATTCCAGAATTTGTTCAAAACAGCACGCAGCATATTTGCATAGTTCCCATCAAACTTTTTCCCCCAAGCATTTCGTTAAAGTCCATGTGTCCATAGGAAAACGGACACAGCTAAAGCTTGGAAGAATTCATCAGAGATCATATTTCCATATGGTCGATTATCTGTCAATAACAGTCAATGCCTTTACCTACGCACATGTCTTACAATTACACCTGCCCAAGCCGAATCTCTGTTGCTTAGCCTGGAGTAAGCAGCAAGAGGCATTGGCTCTATGTAAATTCAGATAAAACAGAATGCATGTGTTTTAATGAAGGTTATAGGTATAAACACAAATAAAACTTCAATTAACATAGCGCTTTTCAGGACCAATATATCCACCCAAAGGGCCAAGAGTTGAAGAATACTGGTTCTTATTTTGCCTTTCCTCTCTTCCAAATTTACGGGTAGACTACAGGGAAGAGTGGGCTCTTTAGCATTGGTAAGTCAATCGGTCTCGGAGATTAAAAGCTCTGAATTAAAACTAGCTGTATATTATAATCGTCAAAATCTCAACCCTCGGAGGGACTGAGTAAAAGAAAGCGACCGGTTGATGGGCGGTGGTTTAAGTAGTACTTCTAATCTATATGCTCCCTTTAAGGACCAAAATCCTCACAAAGTGACCAGGGTTGAAGAGCACTGGTTTAAATAATACTACTAATTTATATGCTCCCTTTGAGGACCAAGTTCCTTAAAAAATGACAATGTTTGAAGATCACTGGTTTAAGTAGTACTTAATATTTATATGTTACCTTGGAGGAGCAAGATCCTCATTGAGTGCACAGGGCTGAAGAACATTGGTTTAAATAATACTTCCAAAATTATACGGTGCCTATCAACACAAAGATCCTCACAGATTGGCTAGGGTTGAAGAACATTTTATGTCGAGTGTAAAGATGTGGAGTCAGATCCTAAAATAGGACCGTTTTAGCAAGGCCAACAAAAATCTATCAAAAGTCTCTTCTAAAAAAAAAAAAAATAAACGAAGAAAGAAAAAACAGGTAATTTCATTTGGTGCTGAAGTTATAAATTAAAAAAGATTGCAAAGGTCATTAAGTTCAGTGAGTAAACGGGAAAAATGTTTCCCAGTTTTATGAAAAAAAAAAGAATAAAATAATTTTTTAAATTTTTGTTTTTTAAATACAAATAAAATACGGAGAATTGAATGAAAATGCAAGACCAGGTTGTTGAAAATTAACAAGGTTTTATTTAACACAGGGATAGATAAATGCTTCAACCTTAAAAGTTACTTGAGAGCTCAACTTGTGTACGACCAGCTAGGTTATATACCAATCAATTTTTTCATGACAGAAGACCCATTTCCGGTCCTAACTCCCACATTTCAAGGGAGACAACTGACCCTACTGTTCAAGGGGAGTAACTCTAGAATTTCGTTAGGTCTTGAACCTAACTAATTTGCTTTCATGGAAATCTACAAAGAAATTATTGATTAATTAAAGATTTTATCAGGTGAAATTTTTTGTTATATTTTTTATTTGTAGTTTTAGATTTTAAAGGAATGAATAATGAATGTATAAGTATTATTTTACACACTTGAAATTTGTGGAATTAAAAAAAATAAAATAAAGTGTTATATGTCCCAACAGAAAGATATTAGAAAGGAATTATTGAAAAATATATCTCCACAGTATATATCATCATCATCATTATCATCATCATGTCATGCAAACAACACAGATATCCATGACATCATCATGCATCTGATGACTGGAACCAAAAGATTATTCCTCTAGGTTCCCTTAAATAGTCTATTATGGTTCCATCCTAAATCTTTGTTATTCTTCCTAATATATATATATATATATATATATATATATATACACGGGCCCAATGCTAGGATATCATGATGCTCCCACCGAATCTATAAGACTTCATAATCTATCAACATATATATACAGACATATATCTATCTACCACAATCTCTCTCTCTCTCTCTCTCTCTCTCTCTCTCTCTCTATATATATATATATATATATATATATATATATATATATATACACGTCTCTCTTCATTTAACAATATATACATCTCAATCACTTCATAATCTCCCTAAATATATACACACACATATCAATCTGCCGCAGTCTACCAATCTCTCCTTCTCTCTCTCTCTCTCTCTCACATACACACAAACACTATCGATTTATATATATATATATATATATATATATATATATATAGTAAGAAATATATATAGTAAGAAATATTTCACGAAAACATTGGAAAGTTGGTGTTACACTCGTTTTATTTCCTCTGTAACGTTTCACTGGTCTTCATATGAGCACTTTCAAACACAACCGGAAAAGGTTTTGAATCGCTGTAAAAAGCAGCCTTCAATGTGTTTGATAATGCTCGGACGAGGAACAGCTAAATGTTACTCAGAAAATAAATCATGGTTTTCAAGTCCTTTTTCTTATCATCTTGTCGGATATATATATATATATATATATATATATATATATATATATATATATATATATATATATATATATATATATATATTATATATTCTTAACATTTTTCAAAGTGCACACATATACTACAATCTGGGTTTAGACATTACTTATATTTACGTGCAGAATCCCGTCATTTTCAATCGGTTTTATTGTTCTTTATTGGGGGAGTCACTGTTGCGTAGTGGTTAACGTGATGGACTGTGACATCGTAGTAAGCTAGTTCGAACCCCAGTCATTCTATTACGTTTCAGACTAATACTTTTTGGAAAAGTATGAATCCTCATATGGATCCTCATATGTATATAAGTATGAATCCTCATAGATGGCTTTGGTATTAAATAACCAATGAAGGTTAATATGCCATTAAACTAAGAAACCAACCAGGACCTTTTTATTTATACCCACAACGATTGATTCAGTGTATTCTCCGGCCTTCTCCAGGGGGTCAAAGTTAGGAGGATACAACATTTGAACGGTTCTAAAATAATTTAGAATAAATGAAAAAACAAAAAACAAAGAAGAAACCTACATATACTCAATAACTAAAATATTAACTTCATCACACACACACACACACACACACACACACACACAAACACAACACCCCCCCCACACACATATATATATATATATATTATATATAATATATATATATATATATCATGTAAGGTTATAATCCCCGTAAATCAACATTAGCTTGGACCTAAGATAGAACGTTTTCAAATTCGGCGGGAAAACACTCATAAGATTAAAAAATGAATAACTATATAAAATTAGTGTCATATACATATAATAAGAAATATTTGTATATCTGTATATCTGTAAGTTTGTTTGTACAACGATCGAGCGCACTGTCTTTGATTAAGGAAAATGTTCAATAAAAAAACACCCTATTTTTGTCTGAGAGGGAAGGGGGTAAAAAAAAGATTTCCATAAAGAAAGCTAAGTAAAATTATAATAAATCTATGATATATTAAAAATGAATTTAAAAAATTATTTAAAATTAAACAAACTGATAAAGGATAAAACATAATAAAAAGCAAATAAAATAATAAATACAAACAAGAAAAATAATAAGAATAAACTTAAAAACAAGAATATATAAAGAATAAAAGATAATAAAACAAAAATATAGAAAAATAGTTTTTATTAATATATATATATATATATATATATATATATATTATATGAGATTTATTTTTAACCTTTTAATTCCCGGGAAACATTGGGTAGCTCTGCTAGTAATAAATAAGATATAAAATCGTCATTCGGTTTATTTTATTATATGGTTTCAAGTAACTATTCTTATTCCATAATGTATGCGCAATTATGTAGTTTCAAGTATTTCTATCTAGTACCCGAGTGGTCACCCATCTCGTTACTGACCAAGAACATCACTGCTTAACCTTGGGGATCCGATGGGAACCAGTGCCTTCAGTGAATCTTTACTATATGTATGGAAAAGAAGATAGGTGCAGTTGAGCATACGCCTAGGAGCCACAAGATTCCGTATTCGATACCGGCCTTCGCCAACTCAGGGTATGAGTAGCACAGCTTAAATTTCTGTGATAAAGTGGGGAGCTGATGCTCCACATCAGATACAAAAATAATTTCATTGGTCTAGCGTTAATGAAAAGGGATAGAATCCCTCATTGTCCAGTTGATACTAACAATAGGCAACACCATCGACTTTATTACTATATGGTTTCAAGTATTCCTATCTAATACTAATGATTTATAAGCAATTATATGGTTTCAAATAACTATTCTTATTTAATAATAATAACCATTTGTTTGCATTTGGTTATATAATTTTAGATATTTCTATCTAGTACCTGAGTGGTCACCCGTCTCGGTACTAAGTAACCTTTGGGGATCCGATAGGAACCGGTACCTTCAATGGCAATTTACGGTACGCCAGGAAAAGAAAATACTAGGGTAACACAGTAAATAATGATATTATATACACATGCTGCTGAAAAACAAAACAAAAGCCTTCATCTGGTGATAACTCTATTGCCGGGCATGGTCTCGGGTCATTACATCATCACCACTAACCCAGAACGCGCTAGCTGTATCTTACGCCATTTTGTCGATTTTTTCGTCACATCGTGGGAAAGAAAGATCAATATACAGCCACTTCGTATAATCCCTCTGTCTCGGGGCCTGTACATCATTACCACTAACCCCGAAGGTGTTAGCTGTATCTTACTACACTTTGTCGATTTTTTAGTCACATCGTGGGAATGCCAGATCAATATGCAGCCACTTCGTTTAACCCCTCTGTTGCATTCACAACTTTCCAGTAAGAAGCGTTAATTCAATTATGTAGGATTTGAATTAACTGACAAGATGACACATCATTACACTGAACGCGAACGAGAAGAGAATTTCCGTGAAATTCACGTGCGAAGTCAGTGTACAAAGATCTCAATGATGAATCGTTACTTCACTCCACTGGTGTTAATTTGAATTGAAATGAGTGAAAAATAACATCTAATAAGTAAAAAAGGTAAGATGACATCATCATCATAATCATCATCATTATCAAGACGTGCCGACAGCACGGATTCCTTTGAGCCTCTCTCACCATCCGTCCCTATCGGTTATCACTCTTGGTAAGTTCTCTTGACGACATTTAGTGTCTGCACAGAGCTGATGAATGTAAGTTTTTGCTGGTCGGCCAACACTGGTGTGTCCATGTGTAGGAGTCCATGGGAGAACGTCGTTTATGAGTTCGTCCTTACTTCTCCGGCAGTACCCAGCATGTCTTGTTCGTCTTACTTGGATGGATTGTGAGATGGGAGGTAAGTGGCCATACAGCTGTTGTTTTGTAGGGGGTTTCTTCCAGGATTTGTTTAAAACAGTACGCAGCATGTCTTGGTTGGTTCCCATTTATCTTCTTTCCCGGACGTTTCAACGTTAGAGCAAATGGTGCAACCATACAGTTGTACTGATACAGTTGTGTGACACACTGGACACAATGCACAATGAACAAAATATATACGGAAAACTTTACAAAGACATATGTATGCCCCAAAGACATGAATTCTAGTTAATACTGTGGGTGAAAGGAATTTAAAAGTTCTCTAGAGTGGGGTGAAAAATTGTGTGTGTGTGTGTGTGTGTGTGTGAGGGGGAGAGGGAGGGAGAGTGTGTGTGTGTGTGTGTGAGAGAGAGAGAGGGGGAGAGAGAGAGTGTGTGTGTGAGAGAGAGAGAGGGGGAGAGGGAGAGAGAGTATGTGTGTGTGTGTGTGTGCGTGCGTGCGTATTTAAAAGTTCTCTAGTATGAAGTGAGAAATAGTGTGTGTGTGAGAGAGAGAGAGAGAGGGGAGAGAGAGAGAGTGTGTGTGTGTGTGTTTGCGCGCGGTTCATCTAAATAAAGATGTATAATGTCTCTTCATTCAATGTAATGGCAAAATGGGCGTCGGTCTGTGTACACCACTGATGTTTATATAGCCAAAGGCGCGGACGTGTCAGTTGGCTTCCGGTTCCAATCACCAACGAACAAATTTCCGTCGCTCGGCTCAGAATGTTTGCTTTTAACTTTTTTCATGTTTATCATTTTTGTGTTAATTATGATAAATCTACAAATCTATAAATTGAGGCACGTTGTGTAATGGTTATCGTCGCAGGAAATAGACTCGTCGACCCGAGTTCAAATTCTGGACGTGGCTGTTTGCAAGTGCTAATACCCTTGGGATAGGTATGCATCCAACTATTCTCCTTCTAGCAATGGGTAGATTGTAGAGCAGACTGGACTCTTTAACCTTGGTTAGCAAACCAGTCTGGAAGAAGGAAAACTCTGAATTCAGACCTGTTAAACTCCGCTTAAAAAATTGACGTGTCACATCCTAAGCAGTGTTTTTAGTTTGCATTTTTTTTTGGGGGGGATGACAAAATAAACGTGTTAAATGTAGAAATTAAGCATCTTACTTCTAGATCTGCTATGTTTTAGAATTGTATGAGTTATCTCCCTTGTTCTTTATAAATAGGCAGAGTCCGCCACGCTCTGAGATAAACAATCAACATGGCCGCCGGTAACAAACGTTCATTGGTGTTGTGGCTAACGTGCTGGACTGCAACATCGTAGTAAGCAAGTTCGAAATTCAGTCGCAATGTTACGTTCATTTTTTAACTAATACCCTTGGGAGAGGTATGAGCCTATTTGTCACCCTGCTATTGGTTAAATAGTACCACTACTGTTCTTCTCCAAGGTTGGCTTTGACATTAAATAACCCACGAAAGTTGATATGCCATTAAACAAAGAAACCAAACTAAACCAACTGGTAGTTTCGACCACCGGTATTTCTAGAAAACTTGTTACTCAGTTTATATTTCTAGAAAGATTACTTTTTTCCTGAGAAAAATTAATTTTTAAAAAGTGATGGGGTGCGGTGGCCATAAAGTGGAGGGTTAGTTTACAATAGACACATAATGCATAATTGAACACTGACTTTTCGTCCGATTTTATGACACCTGATGTCCAATTTACAATGTAATTTCACTGTTAACTGGTCCCTGACTTTATATCCACTTACTTTGCAGTCAGTAATGGCTGCCATATTTGCTGCTACAACGAAACAACTGAAAACAACGAAAAAATTTTTTTAAAGTAAAAGGGAGAAAAAATAATCAACTGGAACTGCGAAATGTGGGAACAATTAAAAGGTGTCTAGAATTGGAATGAACTTATATGCATGAAGATATCTGCATCAAATAAAGCTATACTAAGTAAAGACCGAGCAGCTATGCCACTGGAGTCATCGACTGGGGGCCGAACATATGTTAGACTAAATTACTACCAGACTACAGTTTTTTAAAACCAGGGATTTATTGATGCGTTATGACTGAATTGATCAATTAACAACATAAAAAACCAGAAAAAGTTGTTTACTTTTTGTACAGAATAAAATAATAGATTCAACGCCAGTTCTCCAAACAGCACATGACTAGCTACTCGATTAGTAGTGACCCCACTATGAATACTATTACGTAAACTCGACTATGAATAACCCCCGATATCGTATCGTTATTGTGTGTCCGTTGGGCGAGTTCAACTATCTTGTAGGAGAAATATCTTCCCTTACAAATAATGATATTCGTTAGACAAATAAATGGGTTAAATGTAGAAATTAAGCATCTTACCACAATAGATTTTTTAATGTCTTCTTATGTACTTGCAAGTTCTAGAATTGTAGGAGTTATCTCCCTTGTCCTTTATTGAGATAAACAACCAACATGGCCGCCGGTAACAAACATTCGTTACCCAAACGTGGTGTAGTGGCTAATGTGCTGGGCTGCGACATCGTAGTAAGCGAGTTCAAAATCCAATCGAGCTATAACGTTCACTTTCGAATAATACCCCTGGGAAAAATTTAAAACCTCCCTCATCCCTTCACCTGTGGTTACATGGTACCCACTTACTATTCTTCTACAATTGGTGGCTTGCCATTGAATAACCCACAAAGATTGATATGCCATTAAACCAAGCAGCCAAACTATAACTTAAAATATTTCTTACTACATATTTTATTAATAACTAGCAGGACCTGTGATATACCACAGTATGATAGTTTAATATATTACAACGTTGATATGTTTAATTAAAAGCTTTTGCAAAATGGTTCAATATGTAAAAAAGTATAATAATCTTAATTCAACTCTCTCTCTCTCTCTCACTTTTTTTCTTTCTTTTCATTATGTTCGATTGAAACAGATTAGCGCTATTCACCCCTCTATATGCTTCTCCTTCTTCTTTCTTTCTTTCTTTCTTTCTTTCTTTCTTTTCTTATATTTTTTTCTGTGTAGCATATTCTTCCATATTTCTTTCTTATTATAAAAATGGAATGGTCCATTATTTAGCTGAGGTGACGAACCCATAAAAATATTAATTATGCGAAATAAACAACACCATATAATTCAGGATTTACATTTTTGTACTTTATCTTTGACGATTGGACGGTCTAATTTATAACCAGAGTGTCTTACAAGATTATAAACAAGCGTACTTGATATATAATTGTAGTTAATAGTAATTTCTGTCCCCACAGGCCCCCCACCCAAAGTACAAGACTTCCAGTGTCATGGCTAACCAGGCCTTTATTTCTGAAATCATTGTGTTCGATGCCTATACTTCTAGCAAGTGCTTAAGAAATGCTGAAATTTGTCCTTCATCAGGGGAAATGTTGAAAGATTCTTGTGGCATTGTTCCAGATATTTTTTTAAATCCATAAATCATACCCTGAGATGCGGCTATAAAAACAGACACGACGACCCAAGTCAAATCCTGGGCGAGGCCGTTGCGTTTCTCTTCGTAGTAAATCCTAAAAAAGCATTTTAAGCCAACCATTTCTCCTCCAACACTGCCACCCAGTTATGGGAAAACAATCAGGCAGACTGGGCTCTCTAACCTCATAGGATAACAAACCTGGTCTAGGAGATGGAAAAAACCTCTGAATTCAAACAGGGGATGCGTAGGCTAGCAACCCCACCTTATAAATGAAACCCTTTGCTATGAAAACCCCAGCACCTCACTGCTAGGGTGTGGCTATATTTTTGGGTGTGACATCTTGTTAAGTTTTTCCAAGCTCTTCTGGGTGGTTGACCACCTTGGGTGGGGATTATGACCTCCATCGTTTGATAGACTACTGTGTGTTTTTCCAGCAGTTTCACTTATATGAATTGTAGTACCCCGTAAAAGTGTTTCTTAAGATGATGGGTCACAAGTTGATCCGGTGTGTTTAACCACAGAAACCAGAAGAAAATTATATGATTCTCTTCAACAATCAAACACCCACACCCACATCTGTCCCCCTCGTTGTATTTCCATTTACTGAACTTGCTCTCAACTAATTTCCGGGATCTACAATTCTTAATTACTCTTTCGTAAAAGGACATAAAATTAGACCCAAATTCGCATTGAATTGACATTATACATTGAGAATCGGGAACCGTAAATAGAACAGAAAGAAGAAATTGCAATTAACACAAAGTCGGGTGCCTTATTGTACATTATAAGTCTATTGTAAAATAGAAACCCCACTTGATGGGTCATCTCATTTAGTCTCCCCACTTAAGAGATGAAATCATTTAAAACGCAAATAGGGTTAAATACAAAAAGAAAATCCGAAGAAATTGTAAATGAAACACAAAAGTCGGTGTCACAATTAGGCTTATATATGTCTATTGCAAATTGGGCCCCACTTGATGATCAACTAATATTTGGTCTCACATTTCAGGAAATGAAAATCGTTTTAAAAACATATAATATAACATATTCTAAATACACAAAAAAATCCGATTACCGTCCCTAACTCAGCGCATGCGTAGTACAAACTTTGATCTATGCGGATACGATAGCATTGTGACGCGCGCCTCATATCTATAAACTACATAATTACTAATTTCACTGAAGATAGCGCTATTGAATTACAAGGGGATACGAACTCCCATCGAGCGCATAGCCACTCAGTTTATACTTGAATAAAAATAATACAAGCTATACAACATTCCGCACCACGACTACTTTCTGTCTTTCGTCCTATAACATTTACTCTGCATAAACCCACCAAACTCTACTAATAAGCCCTATATCTTAAAGATGTCGTAATTTCAGGTACGGGGTGAGGTAGGCGGGTAAGAGAGGGAGAGAGAAAAGAGAAAATGAAGGGAGGGATGGCGAATAAAATAGAACAAAACCAAAACAGAAGTAAATCTATTTTCAACCTAAATTGCCGAGACTTCGTAAAATGAACGCGCAGTATATATATAATTTATATATAATAAATGATAGATTGTTGTTAGAGGAATCCACCTTCACGTCACTACAGAATTATTACACTGTGAGATATACCGTGATGGAGATGTCTAGTGAAACATTCTAGTGTGGTATGTATATAGATGCGAGCTCTGCTCATACAATCACCAAAATCGTAAGCCGAATATTATCATAAGCCGAAGAGATCCAACACCGCAGCGCACGCAAATCATTCACATTCATAGATTCTCATTTTCCATCATCTGACTCTATAGTCTAACTTCCTCGAACTATCCTCAGTACACGTGTTTAAACGCTAGCATTTACCATGTTAGTAATGATTATTAGTTTAATTTTCAATAACAAAGAACACTTGAAAATGTCCGTCAGATTATAAAAACATCAACACATTAATAAAAAAAAACACACGAAAAAACAAAAACAAAAACAAAACAAAAAAAGCAACAAAACAAAAACACAACAAAAAACAAACAAGATTGATAAAAACAAACCTGATATATGTTTGGCTTTATAACTCATTATACTAAAGAGACAAAATAAACTGTGTTTTTACACTTTTTCTCTACTCTCTTACTTTACTAAATTCGTTTTTCCTTTTTCGAAAGGAGTGCTGTTTGAGATTAATAGTTATCGTCCGTAAGAAATAAGACACGGCGAATCCTTACGAAACGTTTGCATATTTACTTAACGCACTAAGAATCAATTGGGAAAGGAATGGAAATACAAGCTACTACTCCCTCCTCTGTGAATAAATAGTAGACAGACTGGGATTCTTTAAAACCTGGGAAATGTCGGCAATCTGTCTAAAGAGAAGGAAACTCATGATTCAAACATGATTAAACAAAAGAAACAGTTTTCACTCTATTTCTTTTATTATTCCTTTCATAAGCGCTTCTTAGTGCTTAACGCGTATAATCGCCATAAGAAACATGAATATGGCGAGAATCCTGGCATGAGGCTAGTCTGTATTTACATAGCGCTAATATCGCTTTTATATAAGCTTTGAAAAAAATGCTTTGAAAAACGCTTTATTGTGATGTTCTAACTACTATGCATTAAGAATTTCATTGAAAGTGCTAATGATATTACTAAGAAAGCATACACAAAACGTTGTCCCAACAGCTAGAAACACAAATATTGTATGAAACAAGTACGTATGTGGCAAGAGGTACCAAAAATAGAAAAAGCAATACTTAATATATAAAATGAATATAACCATCGTAGCTAAACTCCTAGGCAAGAAAGACAAAAGAGATCAGAAATGCCTTTTCTAACTGTCAGTTTATAACACCTAAACGACACGCCCATTCACTACGGCGGAAAATTTATTGTCATCCCTACACATCAAAATGTCACCCGCTGATCATAATGTTATTGTCGTAGTATTGGCCGGTGGAGTACGAGTTCAAATCCTCGAATATAAGTGCACGCATCTCGCATAATACGATTTATGACCTTGGGGAAATATATGGACCCAAGAGCAATCCTCTCTTAAGTGTCAGTCATAAGAACGGATGTGCCATCCCAGCTTTCTCTGTTCTTTAACCTGTATGTATGGCAATTATAGGTCTAAGAGAAGGAACAACTTCAGGATTCAATATAGCTGCACTAACATATATTGCATACTTTAACCACTCACAGGTTGGCTCTAATCCATACCAACACTGCAAACCTACCGTAAACGCCATAGCAGTGACTCTCTCACGTGTCCGTGAAGGGCTCGATCACAATCGAATCATAGGACTTTATTGAATGAGTTCCTGACACTTTGAACTATCCCATATACAAAAGAATACTAACAAAAATATTAGGAACATGCAACAGTGGGAAATTTGGAAGGCAAAGATATAAACATCACCGACTCAAAAAGGATGGCAAAATAAACGTGTTAAATGTAGAAATTTAACGCATCTTACTTCATATCTGCTATGTTTTAGAATTGTATGAGTTATCTCACCTTTGTTCTTTATAATAGGCAGAGTCCGCACGCTCTGAGATAAACAACTGAACATGGGCCGCGTACCAAACGTTCATTGGTGTTGTGGCTAACGTGCTGGACTGCAACATCCGTAGTAGCAAGTTCGAAATTCAGTCGCACTGTTTACGTTCATTTTTTAACTAATACCCTTGGGAGAGGTATGAGCTATTTGTACCCTGCTATTGGTTAAATAGTACCACTACTGTTCTTCTCCAAGCGTTGGCTTTGACATTAAATACCCACGAAAGTTGATAGCCATTAAACAAAGAAACCAAACTAAACCAACTGGTAGTTTTCGAACCACCGGACATTTCAGAAAACTTGTACTCAGTTTATTATTTCTAGAAAGATTAAGCTTTTCCTGAGAAATAATTTTTAAAAAGTGATGGGTGCGGTGCGCCTAAAGTGGAGGGTTAGTTTTACAATAGACAACATAACTGCATAATTGAACACTGACTTTTTCGTCGATTTTATGCAGCCTGCAATGTTCCAATTTACAATGTAATTTCACTGTTAACTTGGTTCCACTGACTTTATATCCACTTTACTTGCAGTCAGTAATGGTGCCATATTTGCTGCTAGCAACGAAACAACCTGAAAACAACGAACAAATAATTTTTTTAAAGTAAAAGGCAGAGAAAAAATAAAATCAACTGTAACTGCGAAATGTTGGAAACAATTAAAAGGTGTCAGAATTGGGAATGAACTTAATGCCATGAAATATCTGCATCAAATAAAGCTATTACAAGTAAAAGACTCGAGCAGCTATGCCATGGAGTCATCGGACTGGGGGCCGAAACAATGTTAGACTAAATTACTACCTAGACTACAGTTTTTTTAAAACCAAGGATTTACTTGATGCCGTTTATGACTGAATTGATCAATTAAACAACAATAAAATTCCAGAAAAGTTCTTTTACTTTTTGTACAGAATATAATAATAGATTCAACGCGCAGTCCCAAACAGCATTAGAATAGCTTACTCGATTAGTAGTGACCCCACTATGAATACTATTACGTAACTCGAACTTGAATACCCCGCGTATTTCGTATCGTTATGTGTGTCCGTTGGACGAGTCTCAATCTATGCTTGCAGGAGAAATATCTTCCATTACAATATATGAATTCATTAGGACAAATAAATGGGTTAAATGTAAGAAATGAAGCATCTTACCACAATAGGTTTTTTTAATTTCTTCTTATTACTTGCAAGTTCTAGAATTGTAGGAGTTATCTCCTTGTCCTTTATTAGAGTAACAACCAATGGCCGCCCGTAACCAACATTCGTTACACAACTTGTTGGTTTTTTATTTTTTTTTTTTGTAGGTGGGGTGGCTAATGTGGCTGGGCTGCGAACATCGTAGTAAGCGAGTTCAAAATCAATGCGAGTATGGAACGTTCACTTTCGAGATAATACACGCCTGGGAAAAATTATAAACTCTCCTCATCCCTTAGCTGTTGGGTTACATAGGTACCACTACTATTTCTTCTACAAATGGTGGCTTTGCCATTAATTACCCTATGCAAGTGATTGATATGCCATTAACGCTAGCCAAACTATTTACTTTATAAATATTTTTCTTACTACATATATTTTATTAATAACTAGGCAGGACGCGTGATATACCACAGTATGACTAAGTTGTAATTATTACAACGATTTGATATGTTTAATTAAAAGCTTTTGCCAAAATGGTTCAAATATGTTAAAAAAAGTATAAATAACTCTTTAAACTCTCTCTTCCTCTCTCCACTTTTTTTTTCTTTCTTTTCATTATTTCGTTGAATCAGATTTAGCGCCTATCACCCCATCTTATATGTCTTTCTCCTTCTTTCTTTCTATTTCTTTCTCTTTCTTACCTTATATTTTTTTTATTGTGGCATATTCTTCCATTTCTTTCTTTTATTATAAAAATGGAAATCGGTCCATTATTTAGTCTGAGGTGCGAGACTCACTAAAAATATGTAATTATGCGATAACACAACACCATATAATCAGGATATTTACATTTTTTTACTTTTCTTTGACGATTTGACGGTCTAATTTATAAACCAGAGTGTCTTACAGATGATATAACAAGCCCGTATTGATATATAGATTGTAGGTTAATAGTTAATTCTCTGTCCCCCCCAGCCCACAGCCAGTCAGGACATCAGTGTTCATAGGCTACCAGGCCTTTATGTTTCTGAAACTCATTGTGTTCGATGCCTATACGTTCTAGCAAGTTGCTTTAAGAAAATGCTTGAAATTTGTCTTCATCAGGCGGAAATGTTTTGAAAGATTCTTGTGGCATTGTTCCAGATATTTTTTAAATCCAATAAATCATGCTGAGCTGCGGCTATAAAAATCAGACCGACGTCCCAAGTCAAATCCTGTGGCGAGGCCGTTGCGTTTTCTCTTCGTAGTAAATTCCTTAAAAAAAAGCATTAAGCCAACCATTTGTCTCCTCCAACACTGCCACCCAGTTATGGGAAACAATCAGAGCAGACTGGGCTCTTCTAACCTCATAGGAAATAACAACCTTTTGGTCTAGGAGATGGAAAAAAAACCTCTGGAAATTCAAACAGGGGATGCGTGGGCTAGCAACCCCACCTTATAAATGAAAACCCTTCTTTGCTATTGAACCCCAGCACCTATTGTTAGGTGTTGTGGCTATATTTTTGGGCCTTGTGCGCATCTTGTTAGTTTTTCCAAGCTTCTTCTGGGTGAGTTGATCCCTGTGCGAGTGGGATTATGACCTCCATCGTTTTGATAGACTACTGTAGTGTTTTTTCCAGCAGTCTCACATTATATGAATTGTAGTACCCGTAAAATGTGTTTTCTTAAGATGATGGTACAAGTTGATCTGGGTGTTGCGTTTAACCAACGAGGAACCAGAAAAATTCATATGATTCTCTTTCTCATACATCCAAAACACGGCACACCTGCACATAATGTCCCCTCGTTGTATTTCCATTTTAACTGAACTTGGCTTCTCACTACATTTTCCGGGTCTCAATGTCTAATTACTCTTTTCGTAACAAGACATAAAATTAGGACCCAATTATCGCTATTGAATTGACATTATAGCATTGGAGAATCGGGAACGATAAAATAGAACAGAAAGAAGAAATTGCAATAACACAAAGTCGGTGCCTAATTGCTAACATTTATAAGTCTATTGTAAAAATGAAACCCCACTTGGATGGGGGTTTCATTTTTTTCTTTCATTTAGTCTTCCCCTTAAGAGATGAAATCATTTTAAAACGCAATAGGGTTAAATACAAAAAAGAAAAATCCGAAGAAATTGTAAATGACACACAAGTCGGTGGTCCGCAATTTAAGGCCTTTATATGGTTTTATTGCAATTGGGCACCACTTGATGCATCAACTAATCTATGGTCTTCACATTTCAGAAATGAAAGATTCGTTTTAAAACATAAATAACATATTCTAAATAGCACAAAAAATCCTGATACCGTCCCTTCTAACTCAGCGCATGCGTAGCTTACAACTTTGATCTATGCGGTGAGGATAGATGTGGCGCCCATATCAAATTACAAATACATAATCTCTCACTATATACGCGCTATTGAAAAGGGATGACTCCCTCGCTGTCCATTTGAATACTGAAAATAAGCTTACTCCGCCCGACTTTACTTTTTTTCCCTATTTCTGAAACCCACTTATGCTTAGAGAGAGAGGGGAGTAGGGGGAGAGAGGGGGAGAGAGAAGAGAGGCAAATGAAGAGAGGGGGGATAAAAGAAAACAAAACAAAAAACAGAAGTATTTTTTTTCAATAAATTGCCGAGACTTGAAAATGACGGGATTATATTATATTATATATAATGATGTTGTTGTTCGAGGATCCACGATATACTACTTTGTAGATATACGTGATGACATGCTGTGGAATTTATTGGTTGTATTAGAAGCATGGAAAATCCCAAAATCAGGAATAATAACCAAAATCCAAAGTGACGAATATCATCGTTATTTTAAATCTTATTTCAAAATTCTGATATTTCCCGCCTTTGTTAAAAGAGTTTATCCGATTGGGGAACCAGTGCCCAGGATTCTATTCCATAATGTTGGAAAAGAAGATTAGGTGCAGGTGAATTTACGCCTAGGAGCCACAGATTTCCCTAATTTCGATACCGGCCCTTCGCCAACTCAGGTATTGAGTAGCACAGCTGATTTTGTTGTTGATAAAGTTGGGAAAGCTTGATTTGCTCCACATCAGAATTACAAAATTTTTCATTTTGGTCTTAGCGTTAATTGAAAGGGATAGAATCCTCCATTTTATCCAGTTGATTATAACAATAGGCAATACATCGACTTTATTACTTATGTTTCCAGTAATTCCTATCTAAACAATGATTTAAACAATTATATGGTTTCAAATCCTATTCTTACTTTAATAATAAACCATGTTTTCAATTTGGTTATATAATTTTAGATATTTCTATTAGTCTGAGTGGCCCCGCTAGGTACAAGTAACCTTTGGGGATCGATAGGAACCGGTACCTTCAATGGCAATTTACGGTACGCCAGGAAAAGAAAATCCTAGGGTAACTACAGCTAAATAAGATATTATTAACACATGCTCTGAAAAACAAACAAAAGCCTTCATCAGGTGAAACTCTATGCCGGCATGGTCTCGGCGTCATTACATCACAACCACTAACGCATGAACGCGCTAGCTGTATCTTACGCCATTTTGTCGATTTTTTCGTCACATCGTGGGAAAGAAAGATCAATATACAGCCCACTTCGTATAATCCCTCTGTCTCGGGGCCAGTACATCATTACCACTAACCCCGGAAGGTGTTAGCTGTATCTTACTACACTTTGTCGATTTTTTAGTCACATCGTGGGAATGCCAGATCAATATGCAGCCACTTCGTTTAACCCCTCTGTTGCATTCACAACTTCCAGTAAGAAGCGTTAATTCAATTATGTAGGATTTGAATTAACTGACAAGAATGACACATCATTACACTGAACGCGAACGAGAAGAGATTTCCGTGAAATTCACGTGCGAAGTCAGTGTACAAAGATCTCAATGATGAATCGTTACTTCACTCCACTGGTGTTAATTTGAATTGAAATGAAGTGAAAAATTAACATCTAATAAGTAAAAAAGGTAAGATGAACATCATCATCATAATAATCAATCATTATCAAGACGTGCCGACAGCAGGATTCCTTTGAGCCTCTCTCACCATCCGGTCCCTATCGGTATTCACTCTTGGTAAGTTTCCTTTGACGACAATTTAGTGTCTGCACAGAGCTGATGAATGTAAGTTTTTGCTGGTCCGGCCAACACTGGTGTGTCCATGTGTAGGAAGTCCATGGAGAACGTCGTTTATGAGTTCGTCCTTACTTCTCCGGCAGTACCCAGCATGTCTTGTTCGTCTTACTTGGATGGATTGTAGATGGGATAGGTAAGTGGCCATACAGCTTGTTGTTTTGTAGGGGGTTTCTTCCAGGATTTGTTTAAACAGTACGCAGCATGTCTTGGTTGGTTCCCATTTATCTTCTTTCCCGGACGTTCAACGTTAGAGCAAATGGTGCAACCCATACAGTTGTTACTGAACAGTTTGTGACACACTGGACACAATGCACAATGAACAAAATATATACGGAAAATTTACAAAGACATATGTATGCCCCAAAGACATAATTCTAGTTAATACTGTGGGTGAAAGGAATTAAAAGTTCTCTAGAGTGGGGTGAAAAATTGTGTGTGAGGGGGAGAGGGAGGGAGAGTGTGTGTGCTGTGTGAGAGAGAGAGAGAGGGGGAGAGAGAGTGTGGTGTGTGGTGAGAGAGAGAAAGGGGAGAGGGAGAGAGAGTATGTGTGTGTGTGTGTGCGTGCGTGCGGTATTTAAAAGTTCTCTAGTATGAAGTGAGAAATAGTGTGTGTGGAGAGAAGAGAGAGAGAGGGGAGAGAGAGAGAAGTGTGGTGTGGTGTTTGCGCGCGTCATCTAAATAAAGATGTATAATGTGTCTTCATTCAATGTAATGGCAAAATGGGCGTCCAGTCTTGTACACCACTGATGTTTATATAGCCAAAGGCGCGGACGTGTCAGTTGGCTTCCGGTTCCAATTCCAACGACAAATTTTCCGTCGCTCGGCTCAGAATGTTTGCTTTTAATTTTTTCATGTTTATCATTTTTGTGAATTATGATAAATCTACAAATCTATAAATTGAGGTACGTTGTGTAATGGTTATCGTCGCAGGAAATAGACTCGTCGACCCGATTCAAATTCTGACGTGGCTGTTTGCAAGTGCTAATACCTTGGGATAAGTATGCATCCAACTATTCTCCTTCTAGCAATGGGTAGATTGTAGAGCAGACTGGAACTCTTTAACCTTGGTTAGCAAACCAGTCTGGAAGCAGGAAAAACTCTGAATTCAGACCTGTTAAACTCCGCTTAAAAAATTGACGTCGGTCACATCCTAAGCATGTTTTTAGTTTGCTTTTTTTTGGGGGGGATGACGAAATAAACGTGTTAAATGTAGAAATTAAGCATCTTACTTCTAGATCTGCTATGTTTTAGAATTGTATGAGTTATCTCCTTGTTTCTTTATAAATAGGCAGAGTCCGCCACGCTCTGAGATAAACAACCAACATGGCCGCCGGTAACAAACGTTCATTGGTGTTGTGGCTAACGTGCTGGACTGCAAACATCGTAGTAAGCAAGTTCGAAATTCAGTTCGCATGTTACGTTCATTTTTTACTAATACCCTTGGAGAGTATGAGCCTATTTGTCACCCCTGCTATTGGTTAAATAGTGACCACTACTGTTCTTCTCCAAGTTGGCTTTGACATTAATATAACCACGAAAGTTGATATGCCATTAACAAAGAAACCAAAACTAAACCAACTGGTAGTTTCGACCAACCGTATTTCTAGAAAACTTGTTACTCAGTTTATATTTTCTAGAAGATTACTTTTTTCCTGAGAAAAATTAATTTTTAAAAAGTGATGGGGTGCGGTGGCCATAAAGTGGAGGGTTAGTTTACAATAGACACATAATGCATAATTGAACACTGACTTTTCGTTCGATTTTATGACACCTGATGTCCAATTTACAATGTAATTTCACTGTTAACTGGTCCCTGACTTTATATCCACTTACTTTGCAGTCAGTAATGGCTGCCATATTTGCTGCTACAACGAAACAACTGAAAACAACGAACAAATTTTTTTTTAAGTAAAAGGGAGAAAAAATAATCAACTGGAACTGCGAAATGTGGAAACAATTAAAAGGTGTCTAGAATTGGAATGAACTTATATGCATGAAGATATCTGCATCAAATAAAGCTATACTAAGTAAAGACCGAGCAGCTATGCCACTGGAGTCATCGACTGGGGGCCGAACATATGTTAGACTAAATTACTACCAGACTACAGTTTTTTTAAAACCAGGGATTTATTGATGCGTTATGACTGAATTGATCAATTAACAACATAAAAATCCAGAAAAAGTTGTTTACTTTTTGTACAGGAATATAAATAATAGATTCAACGCGCAGTTCTCCAACAGCATGACTAGCTACTCGATTAGTAGTGACCCCACTATGAATACTATTACGTAACTCGACTATGAATAACCCCCGTATTCGTATCGTTATGTGTGTTCCGTTGGGCGAGTTCCAACTATCTTGTAGGAGAAATATCTTCCCTTACAAAATAATGATATTCGTTAGACAAAATAAATGGGTTAAATGTAGAAATTAAGCATCTTACCACAATAGATTTTTTAATGTCTTCTTATGTACTTGCAAAGTTCTAGAATTGTAGGAGTTATCTCCCTTGTCCTTTATTAAGATAAACAACCAACATGGCCGCCGGTAACAAACATTCGTTACCAAACGTGGTGTAGTGGCTAATGTGCTGGGCTGCGACATCGTAGTAAGCGAGTTCAAAATCCAATCGAGTTATGACGTTCACTTTCGGAATAATACCCCTGGGAAAAATTTAAACTCCCTCATCCCTTCAGCTGTGGGTTACATGGTACCACTACTATTCTTCTACAATGGTGGCTTTGCCATTAATAACCCATGAAGGTTGATATGCCATTAAACAAGCTGCCAAACTATTAACTTAAAATATTTTCTTACTACATATTTTATTAATAACTAGCAGGACCTGTGGATATACCACAGTATGATAGTTTAATTATTACAACGTTTGATATGTTTAATTAAAAGCTTTTGCAAAATGGTTAAATATGTAAAAAAGTATAATAATCTTCATTTAACTCTCTCTCCCTCTCTCACTTTTTTTTTTTCTTTCTTTTCATTATGTTCGATTGAATCAGATTAGCGCTATCACCCCCTCTATATATATTTCTCCTTCTTTCTTTCTTTCTTTCTTTCTTATATTTTTTCTGTGTAGCATATTCTTCCATTTCTTTCTTTATTATAAAAATGGAATGGTCCATTATTTAGCTGAGGTGACGAGACTCATAAAAATATGAATTATGCGAATAAACAACACCATATAATCAGGATTTACATTTTTGTACTTTATCTTTGACGATTTGGACGGTCTAATTTATAACCAGAGTGTCTTACAAGATGATAACAAGCGTATTGATATATAGATTGTAGGTTAATAGTAATTTCTGTCCCCCCCCCCCAGTCAGAGACTCCAGTGTCATAGCTACCAGGCCTTTATTTCTGAAACCATTGTGTTCGAATGCCTATACGTTCTAGCAAGTGCTTTAAGAAAATGCTGAAATTTGTCTTCATCAGGGGAAATGTTTTGAAAGATTCTTGTGGCATTGTTCCAGATATTTTTTAAATCCATAAATCATGCCCTGAGATGCGGCTATAAAAACAGACACGACGATCCCAAGTTCAAATCCTGGGCGAGGCCGTTGCGTTTCTCTTCGTAGTAAATTCCTTTAAAAAAAGCATTAAGCCAACCATTTCTCCTCCAACACTGCCACCCAGTTATGGGAAAACAATCAGACAGACTGGGCTCTCTAACCTCATAGGATAAACAACCTGGTCTAGGAGATGGAAAAAACCTCTGAATTCAAACAGGGGATGCGTAGGGCTAGCAACCCCACCTTATAAATGAAACCCTTCTTGCTATTGAAACCCCAGCAACCTCATTGCTAGGATGTGGCTATATTTTTGGGTGTGGACATCTTGTTTAGTTTTTCCAAGCTCTTCTGGGTGGTTGACCCTTGGGTGGGGATTATGACCTCCATCGTTTGATAGACTACTGTGTGTTTTTTCCAGCAGTCTCACTTATATGAATTGTAGTACCCCGTAAAATGTGTTTCTTAAGATGATGGGTACAAGTTGATCTGGGTTGTGTTTAACCACGGAACCAGAAGAAAATTATATGATTCTCTTTCCATACAATCAAACACCCACACCCACATCTGTCCCCCTCGTTGTATTTCCATTTACTGAACTTGCTCTCAACTAATTTTCCCGGGATCTACAATTCTTAATTACTCTTTTCGTAAAAGGACATAAAATTAGGACCCAATTCGCATTGAATTGACATTATACATTGAGAATCGGGAACCGTAAAATAGAACAGAAAGAAGAAATTGCAAATTAACACAAAGTCGGTGCCTTATTGTACATTATAAGTCTATTGTAAAATGAAACCCCACTTGATGGTCATCTCATTTAGTCTCCCATTTAAGAGATGAAATCATTTTAAAACGCAATAGGGTTAAATACAAAAAAAGAAAATCCGAAGAAATTGTAAATGAACACAAAGTCGGTGTCCAATTAGGCTTTATATGTCTATTGCAAATTGGGCCACCACTTGATGATCAACTAATTTGGTCTCACATTTCAGAAATGAAAATCGTTTTAAAACATAAAATAACATATTCTAAATACACAAAAAAATCCGATACCGTCCCTTCCTAACTCAGCGCATGCGTAGTACAACTTTGATCTATGCGGTGAGGATAGATGTGGCGCCCCATATCAAATACAAATATAATCTCACTGATATAGCGCTATTGAAAAGGGGATAGACTCCCTCGCATGCCATTTGATACTGAAAATAAGCTACTCCGCCGACTTTACTTTTTTTCCCTATTTACTAAACCCACTTATGCTTAGAGAGAGAGGGGGAGTAGGGGAAGAGAGGGGGAGAGAGAAAGAGAGAAAATGAGAGGGGGGGAATAAAGAAAACAAAACAAAACAGAAGTAATTTTTTTCAATAAATTGCCGAGACTTGAAAATGACGGGATTATATATATATATATATAATGATGTTGTTGTTAGAGGATCCACGTATACTACTTTGTAGATATACGTGATGAATGCTGTGAAATTTATTGGTTGTATTAGAAGCATGGAAAATCCAAAATAAGGAATAATAACCAAAATCCAAAGTGACGAATATCATGTTATTTTTAATCTTATTTCAAATTCTGATATTTCCCGCCTTTTGTTAAAGAGTTTTGTAGTAATGTTATTTAGTTTATTTTCTAAAAGAATCGACTTGGAAATGTCCGTGATTAAAAACATCAACATTAATAAAAAAAACAACGAAAAAACAAAAAACAAAAAAAAAAAAAAAAAAACAAAAAAAAAAAAAAAAAACAAAAAAAAAAAAATATGATATATGTTTGGCTTTTATTCTCATTGATATAAATAGACAAAATAAATGTGTTTTACACTTTTCTTTCTCTTATTTACTAATTCGATTTTTCCTTTTTCGGAAAGGAGGCTGTCTTTGTGTAATAGTTATCGTCGTAAGAAATAGACACGGCGAATCCTGGACGAAACTGTTTGCATTTTACTTAGCGCTAATATCCTTGGGGAAGGATGAATACATCTATTCTCCCTCCTGTTGTGAATAAATAGTAGGGCAGACTGGGTTCTTTAACCTTGGTGTGGCAATCTGTATAAGAGAAGGAAAACTCTGAATTCAAACATGTTAAACAAAATAAACGTTTTCCTCTTTTTTTATTATCCTTTTCATAAGGCTGTCTTTGTGTAACGGTTATCGCCATAAGAAATGAATATGGCGAATCCTGGATGAGGCTGTTTGTATTTTACATAGCGCTAATATCCTTTTATATAAGCTTTGAAAAAATGCTTTGAAAAACGCTTTATTGTGAGTTAACTATATCATTAAGAATTTCATTGAAAGTGCTAATGATATTACTAAGAAAGCATACACAAACGTGTCCCAACAGCTAGAAGTATACACATATTGTATGAACAAGTAGTATGTGGAAGGGGTACAAAAATGAAAAAGCATACTTAATGATATAAATTGAAATAACCATGTAGCTTAAACTGTTTCCTGGCAGAAAGACAAAAGAGATCAGAAATGGGTTTCTAACTGTCATATGACACCTAACGGACACGCCCATTCACTACGGGGGATAATTATTGTCTCCCTACACCATCAAACATGTCACCCGTGATCTAATGGTTATTGTCGTAGTATTGCCGGTGATACGAGTTCAAATCCTCGATTAAGGTGGCAGCATTTCGCATAGATTTTATACCTTTGGGAAAGATATGGATCCAACTAGTAGGACAGACTTGGTTCTTTAACCTTGGTATGGCAATTAGTCTAAGAGAAGGAAAACTCTGGATTCAAAGTGCTAAATTATTTGCCTACTTTAAACCATCACAGTGGCTCTCCCAACACTGCAAACCTACCGTAAGCCACTAGCAGTGACTCTCTCACGTGTCCCGTGAAGGGCTCAGATCACAATAATGATAGGACTTTATTTGAATGAGTTCTGAATTTGAACTATCCCATCATACAAAAAAGAATACTAACAAAATTTGGGACAGCCGTGGGGAAATTTTGGAAGGCAAAGAGTTAAACTCCGTTCAAAAATTAACCTGTGTCGCATCCTGTTCGTGCGGAGGGGCTGCATAAATACATACACTACCTCCAAAATAATAGATTCCGCTATTCTATTATTTAACATAATTTCATGTCCTTTTTTCAAGTAGTAAAAAAAAAAACATTTCGTAAAATAACAGAAGAGATTTGTTTTAAAAAGTTTTACAGTTCTTTTATTTATCTATTTATTTATTTATTCATTTATTGCAAAATATATCTCTAAGATACGGTTGGATGCATCATCAGTGATGTTCTTTGGTTTATTGGGGGTTTCGGATATTTTCAACATTATATCCCCTTGCTAAAGTGACCCGGCTGAGATTGAACCTGTATCCAAAATAGTTGTTTGTCAACACTTCCTGCATTACTCTCTAAAGTCCGTTTAAAAAAATAACCTCGTTTTCGTGTCCTCCTCGCGGTGGAGGGGTTAGGTAAATACATATCCTTTTTTCGTAAAAAGAATCTTAGATTATTGAACTGTTGGACGTGCATCTTAAATCAATTCAGACAATACGAGTTAAACTCTGTCATGTTGCGTTGCCCATAATATCATATTTGTACATTTCTCCAAGAACATAGAAAAGAGAATGGAAGAATTGGAGATAAGAAAAAGAAATGAGACTATCTAGACTACAGAATACTTGACATTCTTGAACTTTCTCGACCGTTTCACTTTCGTTTTGTTTTTGGTTGCGTCACTTTGGAATAGTGTTCAATAACTTTGTATAACTTAAAAAATAAGACCATTAAGCAATAGATGGGTTTGAAAAATGCATTAGTATGAATCAACTATATCATTAAGAATTTAATTGTAAATGTTACTTTCTTCGTTGTTCTCACGCCACAAATATTCACAAAGATATTAATCTAGCATATCTGCTTGATTGCCATTCTCCGTCTTATTTTATCTTATCTCGTGACATATCTCTCTAAAAACTCACAGTTGTTTAGTCAATCTACTCCTATTATATTTTCACCTTACAAAAATGCTTTCATTAATCTCTACAATGCCACAAGAAAAAAAGTAACACTTTCAATCAAATTCTTAAAGATATAGTTGATTCAGAATAAAGCATTTTTCAAACCCATCTATCACTTAATAGTCTTATTATTTTTAAGGTATTATAATTTACTGAAAACCGATCATATAGTCAAAAGTTCAAGGGTGCTGAACAAGGTTTGACCAATGCTTTATAGTGAAGCAATTATATCATTAAGAATTTTTTATTTTGCCAAGTGTACGGCGGAGTATCTGAAATTGTCCAACTTATGTTGGACAATTTCTGATACTCCGCCATACTAAGAGTATTTACGGGTTTCGAAGGAGCTCTTATTTCTCTGTAGTTGTAAGCAAATTGTCGGACAAAGAAGACAAACACACTATGGATATTTAATACATGTATTGACATATATACAAAAACTTGTTGCAAATTTTATTGGTATTTGCTACCAGACTTATCTGAGTTAAGTAATTTTCTTGGAGGTGGTGATAACAGGGGTATTCTGTTCGTTGGTAGGAAATATTGATAATACGCTTTTTCGGACGTTTCTCGTTCTTCTTCGGTAACCGCTTCTGTGATAAGTGATGGGGGATGCTAATTTAGAAGCTTCTTGCCCGGGTTAACAGTTCTTTAAATGACGTTGAATGGGCCCTTTTCAAGTAGACTATTTGGTCTTCAGCCTTCGATAGTGTGCTTTGTGCCTTCGAAAGTGTGCTGTGAAAAAATGCCCCGTCCAGGTCAACGGTCCTTAGAAGTAAGCCCTGTTTTGGGGCTAAGTGATGAATGAAGTGTAAGGACCGCTATTTACGCGACTATCCTCAGTGGGTGCTCCGTGATAAGTAGGCCCTGTTTTGGACTTGGTGATGAGAGCTTTTAGTTTTTACGTCTCTCCTCCAGTAACTGCTTGCGATAAGTGAAGTTTTTGGTTTTGGCGCCAACATACGATGTTGGCGATTCGTCCCCTAGCGGCAGGGGGGATAATTAACTATGGAATTTCCAATAGTACACTTGTTAGGGTTAGGATTAATTAATTCAAAAAGTTATGCTAGATTCATATGTTTATGAATTCTTTTGGCGAGAGAACAAAAAAAAGTAACTTTTAACCAAATTCTTAATTATATAGTTGACTCACATTAAAGCATTTTTTTTCAAACCCATCTATCGCTTAATAGTCTTATTTTCTTGAGGTATAACAATTTATTGAACACTGCTATAAAAGTAGTCTACAAACGTCGGTAAATTGTAAGAGAAATGTAAGTTATGGGGAAACACTTAGGTATTTAATAAGTGTTCTTTAGTTGTCGTTGGTGTAGGGATTAAATGCCTTATTTGCCGTGTTACTCCCGTTAGGCGCTAGGTGGCATTACACGTAGTGATCTAAAAGTGAAGGGTAAAATCTACCAATTACATTGTTTTTCTTTTTACATTTCTTTTCTTTCTTTTTCTTTTTTTTTTCTTTTAAATGTTTCAGCACAAACTTCCCTTAATAATTTGTATTATTTAAATTGTTCTGACTATTGTCCTCATCTTTATTGTTATCTACACAACATTTCGGTCGATGTGCCCTCCGGCCTTCTTCAGGTATTTCTTGCACCTTAATAAGTTTCTCCAGTGTAGGTCGGAGTATTCTGAAAAAGTAACAAGAATCCTAAAAACCTGAGAAAACTCGCTGTCACTCAGACTCCAGTTAAAAACCTCCAGTTAAAACTAGTATGACAAACTCGTTGTTAATAATAATAATAATAATAATATAATAATAATAATAATAATAGAGCTTATTTGTATTGTGTAGACTAGGGGCCGGTTTAGCTGAGCATCCACCAAGGAATCACAAGGTTCCTGGTTCGATACGGTTCCCGTTAACTCAGCAGATGAGTAGCACAGTTTAAGTAATCTAATCTTTGCAGTAAAGTGGAGAGCTAACGGTATGTGTGCCTCACCACCCCAACAAAAACAGACTCCTGGGTCTAGCGCTAGCGAAAAGGGGATAGACTCTCTCACTATCCTGCTGTTGCCAACAATAGGGTCACTCTACCAACTTTACCACTTATGTGATGAGTTGTGGGTCCTCGCAAAGTTGTCACTGAAAGGGTTAAGAAGACAAATGAGATTGTCACTTGATCCCGGTGATAAAATAACAAACTAGCACGTTGTTACCGTTTGTTTTTTGTTTTGTTTTGTTTTGATTTCCAAGTTTATTGATATGTCAATAATTCAGGCCGGCCGTCTCCGTAAATTTCCAAACCGTCTTTCATAGAGAGAAGGAAAATCTCTTCATTTTCTAAGGAAAATATCGAAACACCTAAAAATGGGCATCTAAAACGTTAAACTAAAAAAAACTCTTCCGCTCTGCAGCACACCAGAAATCCAACCCCTAAAACTCAAAACGCAAACTTTCTAATTGCTTATTTAAATTTTTAAAAAGTTACCTTTAACCCTACTTGTCTATCAAACCCCCATACTTCTGCTCGGGTGGAGGCGTTAGAGAAGAAGTCATTACATAACATATATGGGGAGAGATAGGAAACAACAAAATGTATAATAACCGAACGCAGAAACCTGGCACAGAAGGAGTATAAGAGCAGGCATGACTGGGTGGGAAAGGGGATTCACTATGAATTGTGCAAGCAACTTGAACATATTGACAAATGGTATTTATACAAATCAGAAACTGTCCAACATTCTTTGGGACTTTGAAATAAAAAGGATCCTGAAATCCTGGCCAGACGACCAGAACTGGTTGTAATAAAAGAAAAGAAGCGAATGTGTCAGTGGACATTATCGTTTTAGAAGATCCCAAGCAAGAATATTACATGAACGATTGTCGATTTTGAATATTATTCCATAACAATGTCCAAATCTACAATCATTCGTACAGTTGAAGTACATGTAGCGTAACGGTTATCATCATAAGAATTGAATACGGTGATCCGAGTTCAAATCCTGGATACGGCTGTTTGCTTTTCATTTTGCGTACATGCTCTTTCCTCTTCGGCTGGTCCTTAATTCATTGTTAATGGTTTTCATTTATATCTCCCAAGGAACACAAAGCCGTCTTCTGTACGCCTCGCTTGGTGTAAACAAAGAAATAACCTGAAGAAATAAACAATAAAAGATAATAAAATGTTCTTTAAATACGAATAATTATCTTAAACTTTAATAAAAGCAACTCTACATCATTTTTTTTAAATAACCATCTTACCATATGCAATATGGGTACATACTGCTTACTAATAATTATCCTAAACTTTAATAAAAGCGACTCTACGTCCTTTATTTTTAATGATAACCATTTTACAACCTGTGTGTAATATGGATAAATACTGCTTACAAATAATCATCCTAAACTTTAATAAAAGCGCTTCTAATTCCTTTATTTTAAATGTTTTGACGATCTTACGATTCGTATGTAATATGGAGAAGTACTGCTTACGAATAATTATCCTAAACTTTAATGAAAACCGATTCAACATCCTTTATTTTTGATAATTACAATCTTACAACAACCTCTTAGCCCTGGGTTAAATAGTATTACTGCTGTTCTTCTACAAGGATATTTTTGGCATTAAATAACTCACGAAGGTTGATATGCCATTAAAAAAGCTACGAAACCAAACGAAACAACCCAGGTGTCATCACGCATCAATCAAACCGGATGACAACTAATGTCTTTTGCGACCATTTTGAATTATTTTACACTAGCTGGAAAATGGAGGTGCTCTTTGTGTAATGGTCATCGTCGATGAACCAAGTTAAAATCCCGGACGAAGCTGTTTGCCTTTCACATAGCGATAACCGGGAAAGGTATTCGACTATTTTCCGTCCTGCTATAGTAGGACAAGACTGGACTCTTTAACCTTTGTATGGCAACCAGTCTAAGAGACGGATTCAAACCAGTTAAACTCAGAAATTGACCTTGTATCGCATCCTGCTCGTGCAAAGGGTTGGGTAAATACATGCACTACCTGCAAAATAATAGATCCCGCCAACGTATCATTTAACATAATTTCATACTTTATTTTCGCTAGCAAGAATAGCAAGTAATATAATGAAATATATCAAATTAGCAAGACAAACGAAATTAAATGAGAACGCATATAAAAAGATTAGACTTATTCTAATTATTGCATGATTTTAAACGCACTAATTACATTGGCAGTTTTGTGGCAAATATAATTCAGATTTTCATAGAGACCTCGTTAATAAATGAGATTTATTCTATGTATTAATGTTTTTTACTATAAACTTATGCAATTCCTGGGGTACTGTGACGTAGTTTCGGTTACAGACACACAGACACCGAATCTCCATTATAATAAAATATATATTTCGGAAATGTTGTTTAACTTTGTTTAAGAAATTTCTGCAATCTTTCTTTTTTTGCAAGTTTCGATTGAAATCACCATCAGTGATGTTCTTTAGTTTATTGGAGGTTTCGGTCTTTCAACATCATTCCTCCTCGCCGAGATTGAACCTTTATCCAGCGGTTGTTTGTCAGCACTTAAAAAAATATAGTCCTTTATACATGTGGTCAGAATATAATTTGACTAATGAGCAATTATTTCCGATCTTCCAAGTTAACTGTCCCTATAAATATGTTGTCTGTTAGTGTATCAGTTTCTCGGTGTCCTGTGACAGATTGATCTTAGCGCTATTTTGATGTTTTTAATTGATATGCTTGGTGCCTGGGCAGATATTTAGTCTCCACTTTACCAAGGACGAATATTAGCATTACGACCCGAGTTCAAGTCTGGAGGAAGCTGTCTGCGTTTCACTCCGCACGTTTGCCCTTGTGAAAGAGAAAGGCATCTCTTCTCCTCCCACTAGCTATGGGTAAATAGTCGGACAGACTGGACTTTTTAGCCGTAGTATCGGTTTTGCTTAGAGTGTCCGCCTAGGAACCACAAAGTTCCTGGTTCAATACGACCCACTGACTCAGCGCATGAGTAGCACAGGGATCTTTGCGGTAAAGTGAGGAGCTGATGGTTGGTGTGACGTCTCACCTCAGACGCAAAAACAATCTCCTTGATCTAGCGCTAGTAAAAATGGGATAGACTCCCTTCCTGTCTGGCTGATACCGACATTTGGCCGACTTTACTTTATTGTGGCAACTGGTCTTAGAAAAAGAAAACTGAATTGAAACCAGCTGTACTCCTCTTTGCTTGTCCGTGACGGAGTAGTTAGATAAGGACAAATATCAACATTTTAGGTGTTTACATTGATATCTCTGAATGAAAACGAAACCGTCTTCCATACGCCACGCGTGGTGTAAACAACAAATAACCTGTTGTAAATAAACAATAAGAATAATAAAACGTTTCTTTAAATACAAATAATTATTCTAAATTTTGATAAAAGAGATTTTACTTTCTTTATTTTTAATAATGACCATCAATTATGCAATATGGGTAAGTTCGACTAACGAATAATTATCCTAAACTTTAATAAAAAGCGAATCTATATCCTTTATTTTTAATAATAACCATCTTATAATACGTATTCAATATGGGTAAGTACAACTAACGAATAATTATCCTAAACTTTAATAAATAAAAAAAAAGCGAATCTATGCTCTTTATTTTTACTATCTACTAATTTAAAAGCCTTTGTAAGCACTGACAAGTTTTGATAATATTCAAAAGTTTTATTCTCAGATTTTTTTATCATATTCCCATGTTGATTGACTGATTGATTGATTGATTTTAACAAACCAACCCCACCTAGGATTCTTTTACACCTGGGGGTTAGGGAATGACGTTTATTACACGTTCATATTTATATTTTTGTGTTGCTATTTTTTAAGAGTTTTTGTTTAATTTTCACATGGTCCTAATTAAATACGAATAATTTTTAAACAGATCCATTTTGACCCATAAATGGGACGCTAACTCTGGGTCAGGGTGGACGTTGGGATAATGACAATGAATGGATACTTGTTTTTTTTAAAAAAAAAGATGTTCAGCTTCCAAAAACTGATAATCTGTTTGTTTTTTCATATTTGATGTGACTGTGGGCAAAAAAAAAAAAAAAACAAAAAAAACTCATAATAAACAATAAAAAAAATGTAAATATGAACGTACAATGGTCGCGATTCCCTAACCTCTTGGTATAAAATACCCCAACCGGGTTGGCATGCCGTTAAAGTCAGTCAACTTATCAATCAATGAAAGCTGCCGGGCCATTACTTGGTGCTACTTTGGTACGCGATCTACGTGGATGAAATTAATTTGGTATGTGTTTGGGTTAGGGTTAGGGTTAATGTATATTTAATTTGCATATAAACATGAATTATTTTCAAATTTGTATAATCTTGATTTTTAAAAACATAAATGTATCAAAAGATAATGTTTTATTCACTAAATTATGAAATAATGATATATTTAGATCAAATAAAACAAGGGAGTTAACTCTTATTGCCTCATCAGTTAATTGATTTTATATAGGCACTGCCAAAGTTAATTCCCTTTGTTCTTTTTTCGAGAAGAAGCTTGTAAACAATAGCAGCCATCTTTGATTCAACGTAATTTTCACGGAGAAAACACGACGATTTTCAAATCCATTTTAATGCATGTTTTTAACTTCAGAATATCATAAAATGTCTTTTTGATAACAATTAAGTTGATTTCAAATAATGCGCAAGTACAATCTTTGGTAGGAATTAAGTCACTTAAACTTCAAGATTACCACATATTGTAATGACGAAAGACAACAACGAAAGACTTAAGAAAGTTTTATTCTACTTAGAATAATTGTTACATGTATCGTGACTTTAAAGAGGTTAGAAGTTACTAAAGAGTTCTCCAAAAGGAGAGGTAATCATAAATAGGGGAGGTAACCCTCAATTACTTATTACACATACTAAAATAAAATCTTACTTTTGTATATCACGTTAGCACGTAGATCGCATACCAAAGTAGCACCCATTACTTTGTTTGGCGAATATATATATATATATATATATATATATATATATATATATAGCTATATATGGATGTCGGCCAAACATTGATGGACCATAATTGTTTAAACTCATTTCTTCTTTTGTATTATTGAGATTTTTCTGACTGTTGTCCTCATCTTTATTGTTATATACACAACGTTTCAGCCGATGTGCCATCCGGCCTTCTTCAGGTGTTTCTTGTCGAATTTTGAACCTTCTCGTCGAACTCGGGGGCTTTCATGTCGTAATCAGGAGCCTTCACAGAAATTCGAACCGAACCCTTTATTCAATCCGCCGGGTTAGACTGAAGAAAGCCGGAGAGCAAATCGACTGAAACGCTGTATATATAACAATCTATATACTAATACTCGTGTTCCTACAAAATACGACCTTATCATCTTGCTCTTGTTAAAAATGAGACCGTCTAAATCGTCCAAGACGAAATACAAAAATGTAAATCCTGATTATCTGGTGTCGCTTATCCGCCGAATTCTTATTTGACCATTTTAAAACGAATCCTTCCAAATAAAAGAAAATATGTAAACAAGAATAATAATAAAAATGAACAACAATATAAAAAAGCAACAATACATAAAGAACAAAATATGATAAAACCAATATATAGAAAAATATTTATTAATCTATATATAATATAGATAAGAGATTGGGTTATTTCCTATAACTCCAACATAAACAAAAGGGAACCACTCTTGACTGATAAATTATTTATTTATTTCCCATTAAACTAACCCTAAGCCCTAACCCTAACCTTAAACCCCGTCTTCTTTTTTCCTAGTAGATCAATAAATAAATAAATAATTTATCAGTCAGGAGTGGTTCCCCTTTGTTTATGATGGAGTTATAGGAAATAACCAGATTGATTTTTTTAAACTTTTTATATCCCGGGCAATGCCGGGTGGCTCTGTTAGTAAAAATGAGTCAAACAGTCCGAAAAATCTAAATAATACAAACTATCAAGCCTCATCTCAAAAATCCAGACAAATCATTTTTCTTCTTTTTAATGCTTTTTCAGCTGGAAGCTAAAATTTCTCCGCGTGTATTACACCATCAAGTACTCCGTAACTCGTTGTTTCAAGTGCATCTGCAACAAAAAGAAAGAAGACACACCTGCCGCGATACCTTTTGGAAGCGACTTCGGCTGTTAAGGATTTTCTACGATTTTCACCAACGAACTTTAAACCGCCCTGTCGGCTGGGGCTTTAGAATACACCGACTGCCTCTCTGCAGAGGGGTAAAATCCCCCCAATGGGACCACCTGTTGGCCGTGGGTGGCAACCCGTGATGCTTACGGACGTGGTTGAGTAGTCCATGACATGCAACACTCTACTTGGCCCTTACTTATGCTAGACGGGCGGTCGGAGAGGCCCCCTCCGATCAATCGGCTGGTCATGTCAAGCCCTAACACCTATATGATTATCCCGACCCTTTTGCTTTTATGACAACCCCAACCCTTTTTATCATATATATGCTGGAAGGCGGTGGCTGAGGGTCTTAGTGTCCTGAGTATGACGTTAAACTGCATCTAGTGGTGAGGTTCCAATTCAGGAGCCATGAGGAGTGTGTAGTACCCCTTTATTGCCATTACTGCCAGGTCCACTTTGACCCGGAGTGGCCATACCTGTTAGGGTCCCATCTATGGGTTAAATAGATAAAAAATGAGTTTTAAAAATGTTTAAAAAAGTGAATTAAAAAACTGAATACCAATCAAGAATGAATAAAACAAAACGTTTTCGGTATAAAATAACCCAACAAGGGTTGACATGCCGTAAAATCCGACCAACCAAACAAACAACGAACTTTAAAGAAATTAATAAACAATAATGTACAACGATTTATATGTTAGGTGTGTGTAAGATGTTTCCAGCGATCTTTAACAAAAAAGATAAGAAAATCTATAGACTGAACCCACAGTTGTAAAGTGCCTTTCTCGCTGGAAACTTTTGCACACACTTAATAAAACCCGTAACAAATAATATTATTTCATTTTCAGTATAAAATATTCAAGAAATACAGGTCATATACAACGACAAGAGTGAAAACACTGGCTTAAGGAAACACTTGTATGTTTTCTTTCATCTTATCATCACAAGGTCGCAGCGGCAGGCTGTCCTACCACCACTACCACCCAAAAAATTACCACTTGTAATATTTTACCGGTCACCATATAATTTTCCCAGATTAACAGATAGGCAATTAAATTCGGATTAAGAAGACAACAAACAAATTAAGATAAAAACATATATTCAGAAAGGTACAATTTGCAAACTTAATGGCATTTGCTGTCAGACTTATCTTTAAGTTTTGGGAGAGATTGGATTTTGACATCTTGTTGCCTTGTGCTCAACACTACAAGTGACTGGTCATGTAAAAATGTTTGGGCGCCAGTCTACGATATTGACTGATTCGCCACCTGGTGCCAAGGGCAGATAATTAATCCCTAATTTTTCCAATAAAATATAATAAAGAGAGAAATACAAAAAAGACAAAGAAAACTATCAAATCAAGGAAGAATATAACTTTCATAAAACTCCGATGACCAAATTATTTGTTAACTGTTTTCTTACCGGGGGGTCAAAGTTTAAGTACCGGATATGAAAAGAGGGGGGTCCCTTAATAAAAAATTGTGATATTGTGATACCTATTACTTTAGCATAACATTTATAATCTAGATGTAGATATAATATAGATAAATAATTCATATATCTAAATAACAAATTATTTCAATTTTTTAAATGCATGTCATCGTGTCATTTTTTCTATTAACTTTAACTTTTAACAAATCAAGTCATTTTAGAATCTAATAAAAATATACAACTCATTCAACTGTGACGTATGGAAATCTAATAGATTGCAATGGAGTTGTCAGAATAATAATTGATTAGAATAATTTTATTTATTTTGTTATTGTCTAAAAGAACTACAACAGTTAAATTACAAAAATACTAATAGTACTATGTACTTGTTTGGTTACCTAATTTCGGGAATGAAACCGCCTCCTTTAGGAGTACCAAATACTTTTTACAATATCACTTTTTTTTTAAATGTCCAGTACGTAAACTTTGACCCCACCCCCCAAATTGTTATTACAAATAATCCCGTGTTAACGTATTAGTAGTTGATAGAGGATCCTTTTTTTTTTTTAGACTGAAATTGGAATGTACAATAATAAAAATTACAACGAGACTTTGGGACCGATAACAATCTAGACGTACAGGTTATTTTAAATGTACTTACCGTAAACCATGTTGGTGGACTTTGCCCCCCCCCCCAAAAAAAAACAAACAAACATTTATCTCTGCTACGGCCCTGGATCATATATATTTAAAGTGATATTTTTTCCTCACATTTTGTTGAAAAATATACGTCTTCCTTCTGAACGCCATATATAATTGTGAAATTGAAGAAAAAAATGGAGACTTGTTTGTCGACTGATTTCACTGGCCAACCAATTTTTTTTTGTCTGATGACATAAATTTCAGAGTTGTTTTATTTATTCATTCATTTTTTAATTTTTTTTAAATTTTAATTTTTTTTTACTAATTTTGGGATCTCTAATTTTTTTAAAATATCGCCCGTTTTTTCCTCTCACATCAAGAAACTATATGCTTTGCACAGACAGTTAAAAAGAATACGTTACTGATAATGTATAGGGATTTTACAAACTTAAAGATGGATAACAAGGAAGGATAACTAAAAGACATGATTTGTTTTAACTAATAAAAAAAATGGCTCTCACAACTTGGACAAAACCGTGCAACACATTTAATGTATTATTTATTCATTTGAAATTGCACAAAAATCTTTTCATCTCAAAAGAAAAATGCTACAATTTATTTTTAATCTTCAGATTGTTATCACAATAAAATCAACAGAACTCGATTAAGATAATTGAATTGACAATTTCCTACTTGTCTATAAACACTAAATATCTGTTCAATCAAAAGTTTAATTTATATTTTCAAACCTATTTACTTTAGAATTTTAAAGACTAGCGTTCATGGAATGGTTTTAGCAGGAAGTAGTAAGATGCAATACTGCATTTTGGGACCTTCTTATTTCACATTCCAGGTTGGATTAAGGCGGTTAGGTAAATGATAGCGTTCTTTACGATATTTTGAAATTTCTGTTTTAGAATAAGTAACTTCCTTCCATTTTATTTTTCTATATCTCCTCGCATTTCTGTCAATAAGTCTGGTGGCATTTAAGTTGCTTGGATCCTCCTTGAACTAGTGATAACGATTTCAGCTCCGAAACCACGTTTGAATTCATGGGAAATCGTCTGAAGATGACTTATTTTAAGGTAATTAAAACACACACCTAAACAGAGCCCGGGGTTACAGTGGCCTGAACATTGTGTTTATTTACAATAAAGATGAGGACAACAGTCTGAAATAAAATTATTCCTGCCAAGATTATTTTTATTATATTTGTAGAATCTTTAGTCGAATGAGAATGGATCTATATATCTTTTCCTCTAATTGTATAAATATAAGAACAATTAACGATGAAAGTGAAAACAAGGAGAGTTTATTACTTAACTGCTAGAGTGTGTAGACTTTGATCTAGTGCGAACAAAATACAACCAAGCAGTAATTTGAAAGAACTAAGGAATAAAACATTTCCTAAAAGAAGTGGGATTGTACTAAAAAATATGAGTAATTGAACAATAGTTCAAATATATATATACATTTGTTTTCTACCAAACTATTGCTACGAATCTATTTCAAAACTGTGTCGGCATTAAATGACCCATCGAGTTTGATATGCCGTAAAACAAAACAAACAAAATCTAATCAAACTTAATAGAAGTAGAATACAAAACATGATAGATACAAAGAATAGCTTCATCGGCATCCATCAGTCTTCTGTAAACGATGGCGTAGTGTCAAAAAAACGTGGAACTACGTAGCCTGGGCGGGTTGATATGGAGGGTGAGCTGTCGCCCAAGCAGCAGGTCTCCCCTCTCCACACTGCTGTTGTGGTCCAAAAAAAAAGGTGAAAAAACCACAATGCAGTTTGGTAACGATAGTGTTGCTGAAGTCATTGGATAGCACTGGATTTCAGCATCACACCACCTTAGGGACTCTGGCTTCCGGATTTGATTTCGTGTTTACTCCCCTTAGCCTTTCCTTGGAATGAGGTATACCCGCTAGGCAGAGGAGGTTTTATAACAGACTTTTCCTTGTCTAGATGGATTGCCGTCCAAGGCTAAAGAGCCCTATCTACCCCTACAATCCTACTACTGTTGGTGTGGGTGGTCGTTGATGCCTCCTGGAGCTTATACATCCTTTGACAACTCTTGTTTTTAGTGATGCTGGGTGTCGACACACCCACCTCACCAGACAAGCCGAGGTGTGCCTGATGAGGGTGCCAGTTTAGTCGCTTACAACAACCAGACCATGAAACAGGTAGTACACGTTTACATGGTACTAGTAGCAGGTAAGAAACAAGACGTGTCTTGTCCTGACTTGATACAAAAAGAATTACTTATACATAGTTGTATACGGTGAAATGTCCTATAAGCAAATAATCTTTGATAAGTAAAGTCTTGAGGTTGAGGGTAATAGAGTCCAAACACTTATATAACACTTACTCGTTTGAGTATGTTCTTGTGTGTACGGAATGCCTGGCGGCAAAGCTCTACATCACGTTGACAAAAGACGCAACATGTTACCTGTGCGAAGGCCGGGGGATGAAAAGGCTCTCGTGTGCTATGCACGCAGAATGCTTGGGGCAAAGCCCCCTGTTCTGTAGACAGGAGACACAACTAGTGTATGTGTGTGTTACGTTTGAAGGCTGACTGGTCTAATATGATTTGACTTTGGCGCTTTTGCCTTTTATTAGGCTGTCTGCCACACCACCAAGTGCCTAATGGAAGAACCATGGCAAGCAATGAATATAATCCCAACAGTTTTATTTATGATCTAACAAAAAAGGCTCTCACAAATTCAACAAAAGCTGTGTAGCACATTTAACGAATTATTTTTTTTTTGTACAAATGTTTATTTGTGTGTCTTATATATGTTCATTAAGTGCATTAAAATTCATCAAATAATGTATTTTAAGGCTTCCATACATAGACTTACTTTAAGGTGTAAAAGTAGGCATGTACAAAAAACACGCATTTTTTGGCGGGGGTGTTATAATCTTTTTATTTAAAGCAACGCACCATTTTTTCTAAAGTATTGATGATCAAAAGCGTAATAATCTGTGTTTTTATATTAAATTCTTGGAAAAGGGTTATCTTCACCGTGACGCTTTTATATTGGCTAGAGAACGGGCCCGCGTAGAAAAAATCATTCAATGAAAAACCACACTAAAAAAAGAATAAAAAACGTATTATTAAGATAAATTTTTTTTTTCTAATCAGACAAATTTATTTATTCAGTATTTCTACATTAATTAACAAAATCCCAGTCACATGATTTGAATAGCTTAATGTACGGATGTCAATTTTAAACGTTTACCCTGAATTTCTTTCTTTTTTATTAGCCACATCCTTAGCTACGAAAACGAATAAAGTAAAAAAAAAAAAGATGCCTAGAAGAGCAATATTGTACTTATAAAATAAGGTATCCATACGAACACAATAGACAAACCATTATAAAAGATGTAAACAAAATCTAATTCTCCATAGAATTATATTTAAAACGTGTAAAAATCATTTAACTTATCGAGTCAAGTTAACAAATTGGTTGGGAGCATGAAATTTCAGAATTTTCAAGAAAATCTTTTATTTATTAAAATACGATATTTAGCCGATAAACATATCATACTCACCTTCACAGGAAGACTGTAACTAGCGTCAAGTTATCAGACAAAAAAGAGGGGACTCTAGCCGAGTACAGACCCTGTACTGCCAGAACACAGTCATGTGTTGGGCATATATAGACCAAAGTATCCACTCTAAAATCAGCAGCCAATCAGAATATAAACCATATACTTGCAACACAGCTGAATACTGATCACCTTATATGAATCTCTACAGGTGTGGGGGGAGGGGGTAAAAAACAAAACGGTGCGTGTTTTTTGGACATCCCTACGTAAAAATCTATCGAAGAGGAAAAGTTCTCCTCTTCTCTATAACATCAAAAGGTGATAGGTGAGTCGAAGATGATATTTAAGTCAAAGATGCAGGCCTCTTAGAAAGTTGGAGAAGATTTTAAGAAAACTTTCAATATATAGGCTGATTGTAAAGTAACTCCCTATTTTATAAATCTCCCTATAAAATGCCTATAAAATAACTCCCTATAGTAACTCCCTATTAGTAACTTCCTATAAAATAAATAATTTATTTCTGAATTATTATTTTTATGAATATGAGAACAGACAAACATGGAGTTTTATTAAAATTTATATGGGCACAAGCATTCGTCTCCAGCCTTCTAACTGGGTACGCTCTTTTAAAGTTAGATGTCCAGAATCTTTATAGGGCTTCGAATTTTGAAACAAAATAATCAATCTGAAAAGAAAAACAACACAGATTTAATTGCCATATATTAAGGAACATACATTAAAAAATTGAGAAAAATTAACTGCATATAAAAAAAATTATAAATAGTTTTAAATTAAGATAGGGAGTTACTTTTCAATCAACCTGTAGAATATAGTGGTGATTTTAGATTTTAAATGTAGAGAATAATTTAGAAGACTTTCAATGTAGTGGAGATTTCTACTGGGATTATTCCCCCCCTCCCTTTTTCTGCTCCTGCTTTTGCTTCTGTTATTATGGTAAATACCAACTTTCTCATGTGAGGCCTGTTTTTCGACACGTCTGAGGCCTATTCTTCGACTGGTCTGAGACCCTTTCTTCGACTGGCTAAAGGGTTAAACCCCTCTGTAATAAATAGCCAATTTGAACACCCACGCAATATGCAAAGCCACGCCTTTTTTTTTTACACCTACACAATTTAGAATTGTTAACCTTTTTTATTTTGACAGGCTGCACAGCGTAGAAAAAATGTTGAGCCTTTTAAATTATTCTTTTAGTTTTATCTAACAAATTATATATTTCCTAAACTTGTATAAGAATATTATGGATTATTTGGATTATTCAGACTATTGTCCTCATCTTTATTGTTATCTATACAACGGTTCTACATACAAAGCCTCATCTCAAAAATTCAGTGAAATAGTAGGTATTAGTTTATAACTAACACTAGGTCCTTATAATGTAGTGTTGCCGGCTCTGAATTGCAACATCCATTGTTTTAAGACCCTGGTAACCCGTTTAAAAAAAGAATTGAACGCTGATCAATTTATTTTCTTGTTAGACAACAACTTTATTTTGCAGTGACAATCTTTGACCTGGCAGTAAACAGTGGCAGAGAGAGAGAGAGAGAGAGAGAGAGAGAGAGAGATGAAGGAAGGGATTGTTGTTTCCCAAACCAGAACTGTTAAGTTAGAAAGAAAGAGAGAAAGAAAGAGAGAAAGTGAGACAGTTTGTGGCTTCTGGCTAAAGTCACCGGCTTGAGTCATATGTGCCCTGTCATTGGTCTCTGTCCATCAATGGGACTCTCTCTCTCTCTCTCTCTCTCTCTCTCTCTCTCTCTCTCTCTCTCTCTCTCTCTCTCTCTCTCTCTCTCAACACTGGACCGTTTTTATAATCACCGAAATATCTTGAACATTTATTACATTTTTCTAATCGTTTTTTCACACGTCACCTTTTAATCAAAATTAATATCGAATATTTGCATTACATTTGCTATTATTTGGCTTATTTTTATTTCAACCAAATATTTCTCTAAAATTCCAAAATTATTTAACCTACTTTCCTATTCCCTTCCGAATCTAAAAACTTAAATCATAAGTTACATTTACTAAAATAATTGTTTGGGACCCCCAATTATTTTACAATAATCCATTAGTACATCCATAGATACACTAACACTGAATATTCGGTAAGAAAAGACAAACAACTGACTCGTATGAACAATGTACATATGAATGTTTAATAGATACACATGCAACAACGAAATAACATAATATATGTGTCTCGAACTGGTAAACTGTACATTATGTTCCCCCAACAAACAACGTGTAAGAAAGGGTATAATAGAATGGTAAGAAAAGTCTTAATTGTCTTCAAAGTTTTTCATGGTAAAGTGTAATAAAATGTCATGCTGAAGTTGGAGATAAATTGTCTCTATTCTGCTCTACAAACAGAAATTTAAAAAAAAAACATGTTCTTTTTTATTTAATAATACTCGTAATTTCTATTCTCTCCTCTCAAATGAAGATTCAATAAAACTTCAATTCATTGCAGTTTTTGTTTTGTTTTGTTTTTCAATTTTTCTCTTTTATTTCTTACATATAGGAAAATGAAACAATAGTAGTATATTATGTAGTATGATATTACATAGTATACGAGGTATGTCATAAAAGTTCCAGGACTGGAATCATGAAAAATTTATTTCAAATTCAAACTACAAACTACAAGTTATCTCCTTCAAAGTAATCTCACTGGAGTCTAATACACTTTCCCGTCCTTCTCTACCACATTTGCATGCACTCCTGGAAGGATTCTTCCGGGATTCTCCGTAGCTCTATCGTCACGACCTTTTTGATGTCATGCACATCCTGAAAAACGGGTTCTCTTGATAACCCATTTGAGCATGGGGAAGAGGAAACACTCACATAGGACCAGATCGGATGAGTAGGGAGGTTGCTCCAGCACAGTGATGTTCTTCTGGGCCAAGAACTCTCTGATACTCAGGGCAGTGTGGGCAGGTGCGTTGTCATGGTGAAGCACCCATGAGTTGTCCTGTCACATCTTTCGCCTCTTCTCGCGCACTGAACGAAGCAAACGCCGCAGTATCTCGTTGTAGACATGCTTGGTTGATTGTCTGGCCCTTTGACAAGAACTCACAGTGGACGATGTTCCTCAGATCGAAGTTTTCTTACATACTGGAATTTTTCTGACATACCTCGTATATTAAACAGTATATATTACATAATATATATTACATACTACGAACGAAAGTCATTAGATCTAATGAAGGAAAATGATTTGAAATTCAAGAACCAGGTGATATCCCGCAGAAACTATAAAAATTGTTTTGTTTTGTTTTTCAATTTTACTCTTTTATTTCTTATATATAGGAAAATGTAATAATAGTATTATATTATGTAGTATGATATTACATAGTATATATTACACAATATATATGGCATAGTATATATTACACAGTATATATTACATAATCTATATTACATATTACGAACGAAAGTCATTAGATCTAATGAAGGAGAATGATTTGAAATTCAAGAAGCAGGCAATATCCCGCAGAAACTATGACGCAAAAAATACCCAGGAAAATACTAAATAAATTTGAAAAGATGTTAAAAATAAACTCGAAAAAATGAGAAGACAACATAAGTTGAAATAATCATTTCATTAAATAATTTATTCCAAAAAAAGAGCAAAACATGACAAATAAGTTCGTAATTGCTTTAAGAAAATACTATTTTTCTTCTTTGGAGAGAAATTCTTAGTCTTCAATTTCTTTACATTGGACGACTGCTTTTTTAGCCACACAAGAAATACAAATAAAATAAGTAAAGATTAGTTATGTAGATCACTAATTATGACTGAGCCTATTCTAGTAATGACCACCCCAAGTGGGGTTTAACAGGTTTGAATTCAGAGTTTTCCTTCTCCTTGACTAGTTGTTCAACCAAGGTTAAAGAGCCCAGTCAGCCCTACTATTTACCCATAGCTGGAGGGAGAGTGGTTGGATTCATACCTTTACCAAGGGTATTAGCGCTATGTGATTTGAACTCGGGTTGACGAGTCCATTTCCCACGATTTTAACCATTTGACCACGGCCTCCAAATATTAAACTTCAGATAAATGTTCTTTTTATTCCTGGGAGAGAAAACTTACATTCCTATTTCTTCTGCAAAATAACCCCCGCTACAAGAAATTTTAACATCCCGACATTTCCCGATCTCCCGTTCGTAGAAGACTATGTTAAAATGAATGATAGTTGGTGTCTATCATTTCCTTAAACATGGTATAAACATAAATATTGAACAAATCCTGACAAAAGTTATAACAAATAAACTTTATTGTCTAAGCAAATTCTAATAGAAACAATACATCACAGGATAGATGAATTTCGTAGGGAAAAGTCTTTAGATAAAGTAGATAGTCTTGAGGTTACTGAATAGAGAATAAATGTTGTTACTTACTGTGGGAGAATGAACTTAGCATCTGTATTTCTAGTGACTTTGGACTGTGTAGAAAAAACATCGCGTAACAGGTACGCGAAAAGACGCAACTGGTGTGTGGAGCCTCTGTGAAACCAAAGTGTGTAGAAGGGCTCGTGTAACTGGTACACGGAATGCCTGTGGTTGGAGACCAAGCACCCCCTAGTCCTAGAGAACAGAAACACAATGTGTGTGTTAGCTCTGATGGCTAGAGTGTCTAAGAGAAAGAGAATTTGATTTTGGCGGCACTGCCTTTATATACTACCGGACGCAACGCCACCTATCGGGTGAAATCAACACCTCCAATTGGGGTCACCTGTTAATCGTGAGTGAGCAGTGAGTGACTTGCAACACTCCACTTTGGCCATTGCTTGGGCTAGACGGTCAATCGAAGAGGCCCTCCCCGATCAATTGGCTGGTCACGTCAAGCCCTAGCACCTTTATGATTGTCCCAACTGTGTTGCCCTTATGTCAAACTCCAATCCATTTTTATCATATATGTACTAGAAGGTGGTGACTGAGAGTCTTAGTGTCCAGGGTATGGCTCTAAACGACATACGGTGGAGTAGTTCTAATTCTGGAATTCTAGGGTGTGGAGTACCCATTTATCGCCATTACTGCAAGGTTCACATAGACCCAGGTTAGGGTCCCATCTATGACTTAAATAGATTTTTAAAAATGAGTTTTAAAAATGTGTACAAAAAATTGAAGTGTCAAAAAATTGAATACCGAAGAAGAATGTCTTTGGCATAGAATAACCCAAGGATTGACATGCCGTAAAATCCAACCAAGCAACCAACTACATTACTATAGAATATGTAAGTACAATACAATACACATATATAACACCCTCAGCGGGTCGGGGGCCTTCTGCACGTCCTTTACTGTATTACTTTCTACATTTGCTGCTCTTTTCATCTTTCAAACTTTGGTTCTATTTTTCTCTGGCTGTATTCTCGTGTCGTCTGCAATACTTAGCACCCCTACTCGTTGTGTCCCTGACAAAGGCGCCTCTGGGTGAACAGAAAAGGTGAACAAAACAATCAACAAAGAAAGAGAGAAACAAATCACTAACATGACAAAACAGGGTAGGGTTAAACATTCAAAATGACAGAGAGGTACATGGTACTTGCATTCATTCAGTCCAGTCATTCCTATCTGTTGCTATCTTCTGTGTCCACAGAGAGGGGGGCCTTCTCTGTTACCTCGGGACCTATGCTATGGTTGACTTCTATCTCCAGTTCCCGTGTTCCAACTGTGTCTCTCAACCGCTGGCTCTCAACTCATCTGCTCGGCTGCCTGGTTCTAATTCTCGGGCTGAAGCTTTGGCTGAATATATGTAAAATTCCACCCCACACATCCCCACGGACCCGACCACCCAGATGCTCGGTACTTAATTTCACCCCAGACTTCTTGTCTCTATTTCTCTTAAAATTAAAACACTAATAATCCTAGTACAATAAATAAGCAAAGTCTATGTAATTAAATGCTTACTCTAAATAAAATAAATAAATCATCCCAGACTTTTTATCTCTGATTTATCTTTTTACATTCGTATATCAGATATCTTTTATCTCTTTTCATTTTTTCTTTTTTGGACTATGTACCCCCTTAACCATAGTGTCACACACCAAATTTTGCCCAAAACCAGACATTTCGTCTGGCTAATGGTCTTATCACCTTTTTTATCTATTCTAATTCTACACATTAGTTAATGGTCATTCTGACCTGTCATTGACACTTATACACACATACACTTATTCATACATATAATACACACACACACACACACACACACACACACATATAATATATATATATATATATATATATATATATATATATATATATGCACATACCTATGATCCACACTGAATACACATATATACCTATATGTGGCTAGTCTCGTACTACCATGTATTCATATAACTAACAATACAGTTATATATACACACCACACAATTGCTTGCACCAAATTTGCATTTGTGTAGCAATGCATATTGTTACACATACAATGTGAATGGTGAACATTTCCTTTTTACTGTGATCAATGGCAACTCATTCTTATCAGTGAGTCAGGACATCCTCCAAGAAACTAATGCCCAGATGTTATTTTGTCCGTAAGGATTTTATAGCAAATAATGAACATCTTTGTCAACGAGACATATGTAATTTTAACTCCGTGTGAATGATGAAAATTCCTTATTGCGAATGATGGTAACTCATTCTTATCTGTGTGTCAGAACATCCTGCAAGATATCAGTATCCGGATGCTATTTAGTCCGTAAGGGTTTTTATAGCAAGTAAAGGAAATTGTTATCGCTCACACATGTGATTATAACTCAATATGAATGATTGAAATGTTCGTTTTATTGTGATTGGTGGCAACTCAATGTTATATGTGTGTCAGGGCATCGATTGACCACTCCTTCTTGGAAATCAATCTCCAGAAGTTATTTTATCCGTATAGTCAATCACGGAAATTTCTATTCCTCTGATTTTTTTTTTAGATGAGGCTTTGTATTATTCGGACTATTGTCCTCATCTTATCTTGTTATCTGTAATATATATATATATATATATATAATATATATATATATATATATATATATATATATATATATATACTCTCCCGTCGATTTTCGACGTATGAGGGTTCATACACACAATGAACACCCACACAGTGGTTTCTTTAATATATCCCCTTATTTAGCAACACTTGTAGTCAGAAACCATAAAATCCCATTCACATAACATTTTCCGTTATTTACTTCCCATTAAATTTAAATTTTTCTCATTAGCCAAATAATAGAATAAAAACCTTACCATAAATTTGAATTTAAATTTTGAATTTGGATTTGAATTAAATTTGAATTTGCAAATAAATGGATTTAAATTTGTATGTACGGAATCTTACATTTCAATTTGGATTTAAATAAAACCTTACGTTTAGGTTTAAGTTTTGATTTATAAATAAGAACCTTGCATTGTATTTGATTTGAATTCGGATTTGAAAATAAAAATCTTACATTAGATTTAAAAGCTTCACATTATCTAAAAATAATAACAAATACCTTTCATCCGTCCATACCTTTTTTACTTTATATATAAGAAAAACAAAATATAAAAATAATTAATCATATAAGAAAAACAAAATATAAAAAATAATTAATCATAAAAATTCTTTTTCTAAAAATCTTTTGAAAGCCAACCGTCATATTGTTTAATACCCATCCCCTTTTGAATAAGTAAATTCGTCCTGTTGCCAACATCTCAAAATCCGCTACAATAAAGTGTTGACCGACAAAAAAGATATACATATCGTGTTGACCGACAAAAATACGGTGGGAATGCCCACATTGGAAAATAATGTAACAACTTTCGTTCTCTTTTTTGTAAAATCAAAGTTTTTTGTTTTTGAACTCATTTGACTTTTATCTCCGATCACAAACGCCACGGAGTAAACGGGCTCTGAAGATGATTTCTGTAAATCGAAATATTGATCAATATCAGCTACGATTATGTTATAAATTGTTTTCTCTTTAACAGCATTGTGTAGTGTTTTCATTCCATCTTTTCATATATATATATATATTATATATATATATATATATATATATATATATATATTAAGCGCTATGTGAAATGCCAACAGCCTCGTCTAGGAATTGAACTCGAATTGAATATATATATATATATATATATATATATATATATATATATATATATTTGAGATATATTTTTGTATCTGTATCCGTTTTTTGGAAGTACATACACCAGGTTTGGACATTGGTGTGAAAAAAAGTGTTATATTATGATAATGTAGTTACCATAATATGTTAATCTAGGAATAGATATCAGAAAACTCGGTAGTTTTTTGGGTTTTTTTAGTTTCTTTTATTTAGATGTAGTGGTAAATTTTCAGGATAGTGACATCCCTTCTTCAAGACTGTCTTGAAGAAGGGATGTATATAACACTTTAATGCTTCACACTAATGCCCAAACCTGGTATATGTACTTCCAATAAACGGATACAGATACAAAAATATATCTCAAATATATATATATATATATATATATATATATATATATATATGGTGGGGGGTACAGTCAAAATGTATTGCTAAAACAATTGTGTGCATGAAACCCGCAGTTGCGAGTGATCTTAATTTACCTTTTATAATTGAAATATCTTTATATTGCTCTGCGTTCTTATGCATAGAGTACTGTATTTTACAAATGGTTGAAATTAACTAAATAGAGTACTCTAGGCACAAAAATTCAGAGTAATATTACGTTAATATTATTATACAATAAATTAATGTGAATTAAGATCACTCACGGCTATGAGTTTCACGCAGATGGACATTTTCTGCTGAACAGTTTCAAGTCTCACTCGAAGGATTCTGATTTACACTTCAGAGGTGTATACAACTTCACCTGCAGATCGTGTACGTTAGACTCATAGTAATGAGTTATCTTAATTTCGCATATTTTATTTCATAATTGAAATATCACACACACACACACACACACATATATATATATATATATATATATATATATATATATATATATATATATATATATGTATGCTTCCTATATGAATTTTAAAAATTGAACGGGTAGGATTTCTGAAATATAGCAGCAAAGAAGTTTTTAGTGCATGAGTAGCACAGGTTGGATCTGTGCAGTAAAGTGGAGCTAGGTGTGGCGCTCCACCTCAAATGCAAAAACAATCTCCATGGTCTAGCGCTAGTGAAAAGGGGATGAACTCCCTTGCTGTCCACCTGCTACCAACAACATGCCAACCCGTCCCATTCCAAATTTAATTGTAAGTACATTAAATCTTGTCAACACTTTCTTGTAATTATTTATATTAGTTAAATATATAGGCCATCTAATATATATATATATATATATATATATATATATATATTATTCAAGATTAGCAGAGCTACCTGGCATTGCCCAGGATTTAAAAAAGTTAAAAATAAATCTCTTATCTCTATTCATATATAGATTAATAAAAATTCCTTTTCTATAAATTCATTTTATTATCTTTTATTCTTTTAAATTCTTTATTTTTATTATCATTATTCTAGTTCGTATTTTTCTTTTATTTGTTTGTTATTATGTTTTATCCTCTATTAGTTTTTTCATTTTCTCATTAATTTTTAATATATCATTAATTTTTACCTTTATCATATTTTTATTTTTTAGGTCCAGTAGTGAAATTCCAATTCTGGAGCTCTGTGGATTGCCATTACCCTTAGGTCTATTCTGACCCGGAGTGGTAGTACCTGTTAGGATCCTATCTGTAGGGAAAAATAGTTTTAAAATGTGTTTAAATAATTTGAATACCCAACAAGGATGAATAAAACAAAAACATAACCCTAAGGGAGACATGCCATAACGTATGACTTCAGTACCAAGTCAGATATCAGAGTGAAAGGTTGCATGCAGCTTTGCACTCTCAATAATGCTGACAAACAACCAGCCTTTACCTTATCTTCTTAGTTTCAAATATTTCAAAATACTTTGATGATTTTTGTGAATAATTTGAAGGGATCTAACTAGGATTCATTGAAATGTAAGGATGTGAATTTTTAATAATTATTTTGCCATTTGCATTTACAAATAAAGATTTTTTGTTATATCGTTGTTTACTTTGAAAACTCCTTAAAAGTATTAATGTTTTGTATTTTGAAATTTGATGATTAAAACTGATTTATGGCCATTTTAAGAATACATATATACTTTTATAGGTATGTACCATATATGCCGCATATCTTGGTTTTGGACATTTCTTTGTGCACAATATGTGATGAACATCATGGTCAACATGTCAACCCATAACTGGGAGATCAATATTGTACAAATCAAAAAACAGTGAAAAACAAGATTATTTTTTTCAAAAAAGGTTGTGGTAAACATACATATTGAAGAGGCCCTCAAATTCTATTACCCCAGGGGATTTCTAATGCCTAAATCCGGCCCTACCATTACCCAATATTAAATTTATTGATGTTATTATGTTGACACACTGTCTTCATTCATTCATTTTTAGGGAATTAGTCAATTTACTACTACTACTGCTGCTACTACTCCCTCATAACAATTATTATTGGACAATCAGTTTAAAAAGGAATTAGTCAATTTACTACTACTACTACTACTACTACTACTGCTACTACTACTGCTGCTACTACTGCTACTACTACTACTACTACTACTCCCTCATAACAATTATTATTGGACAATCAGTTTAAAAAGGTCTGCATTACGACTAAGATAGTTATGATATAGGCTTCTTTTGTGTAATTTGGATTATTCGGACTATTGTCCTCATCTTTATAGTTATCTACACCATGTTTCGACCGAAACATTGTGTAGATAACAATAAAGCCTCATCTCAAAAATTCAGAAAATGGGCTTCTTTGTTTAATGGCATGTCACTCTTCACATTAATTGATGCCAATGACATCCTTGTAGAAGAATAGTAGTGATACTATTTAACCCATAGCTGGGGGATCAATATTGTACTAATTAGACAACAGTGCAAAACAAAAATGCGGGGGGTGAACATTCATATTGAAGGGGCCTCAAATTCTAGAAGCCCAGGGGCTTTTTAATGCCTCAATCCCCTCTGCCATTGACCAATATTAAATTTATTGATATTATATTTGGTTGCTCGAGTAGGTTTGGTTTGGTTTGTTTAATGGCATATCAAACTTCATGGGATATTCAATGTCAAAGTCATAATTGTAGAAGAAAAATAGTGGTATTATTTAATCCATAGCTAGAAGGATGAGGGGTTCATACCTTTCCCAAGGATATTAGACTGAAAGTAAACATTATAGTGTGACTGTATGATGTCCAGTATGGTTGCCATTACACTATGGGGACTCAGGGAGCCTTTTTAGGGGATTCTGTTGTTCACAGAATCCAGTTGGTAAATCTTAGTCAGTAGTTTCAAGTTCAAGTTTGTAGTGAGTTGAGGTTCAGTTGCTCTGTTGTTTTCCTCTGATGTTAATCCAAAAGATAGTGCTTTCTTGCAGAAATTTGAACATAGCAATTGATTTGAGGACAGTTGCAAACGATCTTAAATGCTTTCTGTCCTCGTCTCTCATTGGCCAATTTTTACTGGAAATGGCTATTACTGTTAGAAAAGTTCATAAATAGAATAATATTCAAGGCATTTTTTAATTCAAAAGTCTCCTTTTCCACTAGAGAATTAAATTGTTTCTGCATAGCGGATACCCAATATTCTGAGTTTTCTGAGCAAATGGCTTCAAGATAATCCAACAGACAGGAAGAAAAGAAAGCACCTTTTCTTTATTTTCTTAAATGGGTGAATGTTACATAATTCATGGATAGCCTATGAATTGTGTAAGTAGTGTAGATATTTTTAAATCAGAGTATGCTAAAAATTCAAATCGGAGAGTTGAGTGGAAAGTTACTGCCAACCATTATGATTGACAGGTGGTAACATCCACTTGACCCCCCCCCCCGAGAAACGCCTGAATAGAAGCATATGAACAGAAGGTAAGATTTAGTTAGTTGCGGCCAGTCGCTCACCGAGACATGTTCTCTCAAGATGTCACTTCTCACCACGCGTTTTCAAGGCTGGGGTGGTTTTAATAAAGAAAATAGAAAAACAACGTCTTTGTTCATTAATCCACAAGAGATGAGAAGACTGAACAGCCAAAACAGAAAGAAGAAATCAACCCACAGAAGATGCCTAAAAGAAAATGGCTGACAAAGTAGACAAGCAGAGAACAAGTAAGGACCCACCATTATCTCTCCTCACCTCCCTCTCTCTCTCTCTCTCTCTCTCTCTCTCTCTCTCTCTCTCTCTCTCTTTCTCTCTTCTCTCTCTCTTTCTCTCGCATTTGTATACCAGAGATGAAGGATATATAACATAAACCCTGTTCGACAGTTCTATGCTGACAGTAGGAATTCAAATATAGAGCAAACACAATATGTTACATACTATATATATATATACACTTATAAACATTGGGTATATAATGGAGAGAGAGAGACAGAGATATAATTAAAGAGGATATGGTCTTACTTGATTCATTACTGGTTACTCTGCTTGTTACCGACTCAGCCACCATCTTCTTGTCTAGTTGACTTATCTGCTGGCTTCTTCTGCCTTGCTAATTCTTCTTCTGGGATGGTCTGGGCATTGCTTGTTTTTACATTTAATAAACTAACAAAACTTGGTTTTCACTTGATCAAGTTTTTATTAGCCCATATTTAATTCACCGCAGGAGACCAACCTCAGAGCACGTCTAAACTCTCTGAAAGCTAGGTTGGATTTAATCTAAACTATCATGTATCTGTCCTGGCACATAAAATCACGCCTCTAAGGGTCAAGGGTTACTAACAGTCCCAGTAGTTTTCCATGGACTCCCTGATTCTAAATCAACAGACCTCAATTTAAATTATAGCTACAGGGTCTGTTCACAATTCATGACCTCTCATGAATTGTAACAAGGAACCACATAGACACACATGTAACAAGAAACAAAAAGGGCAGAACAGTAATACATAACAAAAGGGGAACACTTCCTCAGGTTTTAAATTCTCTCTTTTTGTAGAACAGTCTCATAAGTTCTTATTCCATCGAGCTTTCTTCATTCAAAATGAATAAGTCAAGGAAGTTTGAGCTCGAGGAATACCAAACTTATTCAACAAACGAATATAGAAATTAGAAAAACAAAATGTTCCAAAAAATATGAATTTATTTTGGCATTGACATTGATGTTTAAACATTTTGGTTTATGTTAAACCTTCCTCAGGGCAGTACAATAGGAAAGACATTTTCTTTAAAGGTGCTGGGTGTTTTTAAATTACTTGAGTTGGAAATGTGTATGGAGAAAAAAAGGCTCATAACCATTTATTGATCAGCGTTCATTTTGAAAGTCAAGACGTTGTTGGTACACACAATCCTACTCATCAACAAACTTATGTATAAGAATAGAACATTTACTGCCTTATGCTTAAGAACAAAACCAGAAACGTTTGTGAAGTAGTTGATATTCTCTCACAAAGATGTTGCCAGGGGTAACATTATTGATTTTTATTGAAATCCAAATAGCTTGTCCTGTTTCTGAACATTAGCTTAACATGTGTGTACAGTTTTATCATGATTGGATTACTGGTGTAAGCACCAACTGGTTATACACAGAGATAGCCATTTATGTAGTATATGAATGTTTCTGATCAATTTATGTTTTTTTTTTAAAGAGAAGATTGATTGGTTCAAAGGAAAACATGGTACAAGAAACAAAAAGGGCAGAACAAAACCCCAACAAAGTTCGGTAATACACAACAAAAAGGGAACACTTCTTCGGGTTTTAAATTCTTTCTTTTTACAGAGCAGTCTCTTCAGCGCCTCCCTCAACAACCCAATCTTTCATACTGTCCCTAAAACATGCCCCTTTTCCAATGTTTCCCAAGGAACATTCACTTTCTTCTAAAAGGCCAGTGTGACTCAAATTGCTCTCTCTCATTCCTCCAGCATAGCAATTTTCATCAATTTTAGAAAAGGGGAAAGGAAGGATTCTTTTTGTAACACTCTTTTACACTCAGGATGCAGGATTTATCTAACTCCCCATGAGGCCAGAATGTGATACAAGGTTGGTTTAGTGTTGGGTGCTCTGCAGGAAGCAAGTGCAAAAATGACTCAATGTGCCAGCATTCCCCTTTAGGTGCACTTCAGTCACTGGGCAATGAACCCAGCCCTTACTTATTTTAATGCATGTGATGTAATCTTCCCTTACTAGCTACAGCTAACCATTTGGTATGGGATTATCTTCCCTTATTTACTATGGTTTGCTGTGAGGTGGCGTCACAATCAGAATATATAAAGACGTGTTGCCAAAATAAAAATGTTTTCTTCCTCCTGGACTCTCCAGCCCTCAGAACAACACACGAGTTGTGTCTCCATCCATTTGGACTGGTGAGTGGGGGCTTACTTCCCCAGCTACAGACTAATACATGCATCTGTACGGAGCTCCTTTATACTCTACATCTTCATAACTACTGGAATTTTTGCGTACAGCACATGTGCTTGATAATATACTAGTTGGTAGAGCATTCGACTAGCAACCACATGGTTCTGGGTTCAATACCGGCCCTCGCCAACTCAGTGTATGAGTAGCACAGGGATCTGGGTGGTAAAGTAAGGAGCTGATGGTAGGTGTGCACCCCACTTCAAATATCAAAATAATCTCCTTGGTCTAGCGCTAGTGAAAAGGGGATAGACTCCCTCGATGTCTGGCTGATACTTTAGGCCACCCCAATGAAAAATAAAATATACTTTCAGAGAGATTTAGCCGTACACATGGTATCCATCATGGATTGTATAGCAAGTTAAAATCTTTATTCTTCATTTTATAGCCTCAGACTAGCTACAAACAACATTGGGGAAGGAGAGAAGACGCAGAGTATGTCCTGTTGGTGTTGTGTCAAACACAACATATAAAAAGTTCATACCTTTTACTAACTTAATGACCCATGCAAAACTCATGGCTTCATTGATGCCAGGAAATGCTGCAAGTAGTTCTTGCATCATTTATACTCATCATGTCTGCTTCTTCAGGTAATTCAGATAATCTTAAGTTGGGATCAATATCCATAGCAAACGAATTATTAAATACTTGTATTTGACTTGGTATCTTGGAATTCTTTTGGTTGAAACCATTTGAGATGTTATGTGCTGGATCGGTAGAGATTATCAAGTCTCAAGGACTTTTGCCAATTCTATGGCAAGGCAACAACTGATGGTGGTCTTGCTAACTCCCCCTTTGCTGCAAACAAAAAAACATTTCAGTGACTGTTGTTCAATATTTCGGAGAGGCGGTGCATATTCTATTTCATCAAAAGAAGTAGCCATGATTCAGCTACAAAGACTCTTTTCTTTAGGACATTTATCTATCCATTTTTGTATTCTTTCTATTGGACTTTGCTTAGACAATAAAGTCTGTTTGTTATAACTCTTTGTTGGAATTTGTTCAATGTATATGTTGTGTTAGGTTACTCTTTTTTAGATAACTAATGCATTATAAGAAATGGGTGTTGACTACTGAGTTAACAACTTGATAATTTTTATAGTTATCATTGAAGGAAATTGACTAATTGACTAAAATTGCTTACCAATTTAGAATTATTTTATTATATTAGATCTTAAAATATTGTGTGGCAGCTCTTGATGTAATGGTTATTGTAGGAAGTGTACATGGCGATAAGAGTTCAAATCCTTGATAATTAAATTTAAATTATTAGATTTAAATTCATGAAATAGATAAATAATTAAGACTGAGTGTATTCTAATAGTGACCAGCCCAAGCAGAGTTTAACAGGTTTGAATTCAGAGTTTTCCTCCTTCTCCTAGACTGGTTGCCAAACCAAGGTTAAAGAGCCCAGTCTGCCCTACTATTTACCCATAGCTGGAGGGAAAGTAGTTAGATTCATACCTTTCCAAAGGGTATTGGCTCTATGTGAACTGTAGCTTCATCCAGGATTTGAACTCGGGTCTTTTTCCTATCATTCTAAACATTGGACCATATGCCTCCAACTTTAAGACTTTTTCATTTCATATAGTGTTAATACCCTTGAGAAAGTTATGCATCCATCTGTTCTCCCTCCAGCTATGGGTAAATGGCCCTACTATTTACCCATAGCTAGATTCATACCTTTCCCAAAGGTATCAGTATAAAGTGAAATACAACAGTTTCATCCAGGCTTTTAACTCGGTTTGCCAATTAAATTTCCTACAAAAATAACCCTTACGCCAAACATGCCAGAGAATAAATGGATTCCCTCAAGCTCAACACCTTGCAGAAATAGAGAGGGTTTAAGTGCACATATAAGGAGGTAGTTCTGTATTTGTTCAATTTCTGCAGTCATATAGACCTTGGAGAAAAAAACCCCCAAAAACATACTTTAATTCTGTGTTTTTTAGATGAGACTTGATGTGAATAATTTTGATGTTTCAGACTGTTGTCCTCATCTTTATTGTGTATGTATAAACACACTTTCGGCTGCTGTATCCTCCTGGCCTTCCACAGGTGTCCCCTGTCTATCTGAGCATAGTAATCATAGTAAACATGGGAAATCATTTTTAATAGTTTGACGGTTGATCAAACAGACATCAAAGAACTTTTGTAGATCTCATTCAAATAATTATGTCATTGTTTTTTCACACTATCATTCCGACATGTGTTATGAGAAGAATCACAATCATTTAGAAAAAAAAACTTTATTGTCATTTCTTGTAGAACTGAAGGTGTAAAATCCAATGACAATCTCATGTTTGGTTTATAAGTTAGTTTGAAATAAAGGATAAAAATTTCATGTCACAGCTAATTTGCCTTGAACAGTGAAACAATAAATACTAATACACTGGTACGTTGACTTATAAGTTTCATTTGTTTCGTTTGTAACCCAATTTCATTGTATATCAATTTTCCCTATAAAAAACGGTAATCTGAACATTAGCTACATAAATGAGAGTAACCTCCCCTTTTTCTTTCACTTTGAGGAAGCCATATGTTTTGATCGGCCATTTTCATTACACTGTAATCATTACAACTGCATGTTTTAACACGAAAATATCATAAAATGTGTTCTTAATAACAATTAAGTTCATTTCAAATAATACACAAGCCCCATTAAGAATACATTTTATGATATTTTCGTGTTAAAACATTCAGTTGTATTGATTCAAACAAATTCATATTTTCAGTGTAGATTTACGGTGAAATGAAAATGGCAGACCAAAACAGACAGCTTCCTCAAAATGAAAGAAACAAGGGAAGGTTACTCTCATTTATGTAGCTAATTGTTCAGATTACACAAAAAACACCGTAATTTTTTTGTTACGTTTTTTTGAATAACAAAAATAGCACTGTATTGTGTAAAAAAATAATAAAATAGAATGTAATGAATTATGTAGTGTAATATGTTTGATGTTTATTTTTCTATAAATAATTTTTTTTATAAATAACTTATTTTAAGTTCACTAAAAATAATTAAGTTTTCAAATTTATTAAATATGGAAACTTATTTGTTTCTAGTGAACTTGTTAACATAAGCATATCTGAAGCTCGCTCGTAAAATAGGTCTCAACATAAAGCAAAAAATCAACCAAATGACAACTCATAACTAAAGAAAAATATAAGTTGGGATACTTATAAGTCAAGGTACCATTGTATTTTTCTTTGGTATGATAAATTTGGAAACTTAAATGTTTTTTAGTGAGCTTATTAACATAAGCGTATCTGAAGTTCACATCATACCTCAAATTTTAGTTTTGAACACAAAAGAAAAAAAATCAGCTGAGTGAGAGCTCAAAACTCAGATAATTCATAAGTTGGGGCACTCATAAATCAAGATACCATTGTATTGAATAAGATTTTTTCATTACAAATAAAAATTCTTCTTCTTCTTTTAAGGATAGACATATAATTGGGGGAGGGGGGTGCACTTTAAAAAAAACTTTGAGAAATCAGACAAATAATATGTATGAAAAACAGAGATAATACATTTTATTCTTTAAAAAAAAATTTTAAAGGTAAAAAGATTTCAGCTTCATCAGTAAGCTGTTCACAATGTTTGCTTTGGCTTGATTTATTTGTTTAATGGCATATCAACTCCTTATGGGTTATGCAATGCCAATATTTTATTCATTTGTAAATGTTTGATTGTATACCATATTTTCAATGTTCCATAGAATTTTTTTAATTTCACTTTTTTGTCTATAATCATTTGTATGCACAGATATGGTTTCAAGTATTCCTATCTAATAATAATTCATACACAATTATATGGTTTCAAGTATTCCTATCTAATACTAATAATTCATACACAATTATATTGTTCAAAGTAACAATTTATATTCAATAATAATTATGTGTGCACGCTTCAAGTATTCTTATCTAATACCAATAATTTGTAAGCAATTATATAGTTTTAAATAACGAATGATAATAACCCTTAGAACACAATTATAAGTTCAAGTAACTATTCTTAATACAATTAATTTGCATATAGGTATTATTTTTATCTAATAGGAAATATTTTCAAACAGATCTATTTGACCCATAGATTGAACCATAACAGTTACTAACCACTCAGGGCCAAAGTGGCCCTGGGAGTAATGGCAATGATGGGGGGACTCCATACTCCCAGAGCTCCAGAAGTGGATTCTCACCACCAGCAGGTTAATATAATACCCAGAACATCCCTTTTGTGGATTTTATAGGAGAAGAACACTGCCATTACTTTAAGAAATATCATTCTAATGAAAAAGTAGGTAATAGGAGAGGAGATGGGCACTGCCAAGTAAACCCCTGCCCCATTGCCCTGTGAGATGCCATGAATGGGAAATACTCTCTATGTTATTCCAATGACCTAACAGTTTATGGGAGAAGAGATGGGCACCGCCCAGAGAGATACCATGAAGGAGAAATACTCGCTATGTTTATCCCAATAGTTTATAGGAGATTAGATTATTTGAATCATGTAATATTATTGATGTCCTTAATATTTTAGCCCTAACCAGTAGAAAGAAACGTTTAGCCATTTTGTCATATTTTTATATTGCAAAATGAAAAATAAAAATAGAGAAATTAAAAAAGATACTTTGGAGATATTTATAAACTGAAGCGCTCAAATATTTTTTTAAAAATTAACCTATTTTACTGCCTTGATTTTGTTGCAAAACAAGATGAAGATATTTTGGACTTTGGGCTGATCATACAGATTGATATGAAGAGATTTGACAGAAGGATTTTATCATACACATCCCACCCACCCTAATTTTTTTTTATGTTTTTTTTTTTTTTTTTTTTTTTTACAAAAACAGACTTAATCGGAGAGGAAATATAAGAAAAAAAAAGTACAAAGATTTATCGGACACATAGATCACAACTGTCATTATGGTTGATTTGGAAAATATTCTGAAGTATTGAAGATTTCTGGTGGTTGGAAGTTATCTCCCCTTGGATTGGTCCTCGATCGAGCTGCACTGTGTTTCTAGAGAAAAAATGAGAGAGAAAAAAGGGAAGAATAATAATATAATGTTTGTTTTTGTTTTACTGCATTTCAACCTCGGTGGGTCAATTTAATGCAGACAAATTTTTTTAAATGGATCCGTAGCAATAGTTTGGTAGAAAACAAATGTATATATATATATATATTAACTATTGTTCAATTTTTAGTATAATCCCACTTTTAGGAAATTTAAAATAATATAATGAAAAGTTTATTTGTACCAGACTTATGAGTTTAATTTGTTCCACCCATAACTTAATTTCCTCGTATACCAAATTCATTTTTCCCATTGAAATAAACTGAAATGTCTTTAATCCATTCCAGCTCCCAAAAACATCCTAATTTTTTTGTTACATTTTTATTAAATAAGAAAAATAGCAGTGTATTGTATAAAAACATAATAAAATAGAATATCATAATGATGATGAATTATGTGCTGTAATATGTTTTAATATTTATTTTTTTATAAATAACATTTTTCTTTGGTGCAATAAATTTGGAAACTGAAATGTTTTTAATGAACTTATTAACATAAGCGTATTTGATGCTCAATTGAACCTCAAACTTACTTGCAACACAAAACAAAAAACTGACCGAGTTAAGGTACCATTGATTAATTTGCATAACTTGTGTTGATAATTATTGGCCAATCAGAGCTTGCAATATAAACTGGATATTTTTTTCTGTGATATTATAAATTTGGAAACTTAAATGTTTTTAGTGAACTTATTAATGTAAGTGTATCTGAAACTCACTTGTACTGTAAATTTTATCTCTAAACACAAAGCAAAAAAAATCAACCAAGTGACAGTTCATAACTCAGAAAACTCCTAAGTTGGGGTACTTGTAAATTAAGGTACCATTGCCTTACCTACTCATACCATATACATGTGTATACAGATATATACTCATTGATTATTTATACGGTGATAAGTTTTGTTATTACTTACTGGACTGACAAGTGAAGTGATCATCTTTTTAATTCCACTCAAAGATCCCATTTTCGTTTCTGCTTTATTTACATGTTCCTCCATCATTTGGACGTTCTTGGAAACAACGGATACAAATTCCTAAAATTAAAAGACAAAAACAATGAAATCCATTCCAGACACATTCTTCAAACTAAATGTCATATAGTGCCTAAAAGATGGAATCGTCTGTTTTCCCATAAATAATGTCAGATAAAATCTCGGAAGAGAGAAACAATGAGATTTTATGGGACTAAATTACAAATTACGAGGAGGAGGAGCTCTTAAAATAATTTTGACTAATGAGAAGAGAGACCCTTTGGTCTGAATTCAGAGTTTTCCTTCTCCTAGATCAGTTGCCATACTAAGGTTAAAGAGCCCAATTTGCCATACTATTTACCCATAGCTGGAGGGAGAATAGTCGGATTCGTACCCTTCCTAATTCAACCTAGCAATTGCTAATTACTCTATTCACCTTGTGTCTTTGCTTATTAAACCTTCTTCCCTCATTGTGATTCTTCCTATTGTTTCTGTTAACTTTGGGGAAAACACTGTATTATATTTGTGTATGGTAACACAGTGGAAGAGAGAAAAAGAGAGAGGATGGATGATTTGGTTTCTTAGTTTAATGGCATATCAACTTTCATGGGTTATTTAATGCCAAAGCCATCCTTGTAGAAGTTGGTGGAGTGGCTTACTGTCGGTATCAGCCGAACAGTGAGGGAATCTATTCTCTTTTTGCTAGCACTAGACCAGGGAGATTGTTTTAATGAGGTGGAGCACCACACCTATCATCAGCTCCCAGATGCTTTATTATACAGATCAGATTATCCAGAGGGTTAACTGACAAAGTTAAAATCTTGTATTTGTAAAGGACATTGGCCGGGTTAGAAAAAGGCAAACTGAAATTTCTGACACAGAATTTAAAAACAATAGGACTATAACGAGTCATGATTCCTGGTGGGTTTCAGAAGATGTTGTTTTTTTTTAAATCGAATAGGTTGACACAATAAGGGAAAGCAAACTTTGACTACCACCCAAGATCATGTGTGTGGGGATTTGAAAAAATAAGTTTGTCATGAAATTTTGCCATTGTCATTTTAAGAATATTGTCAACAGGAAAAATATATTTTGGAAGAAAGTACAATTCACCTTTCACAAAGATAATTATAATTTTTTTTTTTGTTGATGTAGACAAATGATGACACCAATGAGGCAAAGTCATATGGTTAGGTAACAAGGGGAAGTGAAGTTGGCAATCTTAGATATGAGATAATATGGGAGGAGTAAACGGGGATTGAACCAACAAAAGGTAATTATTGGAAGAATCTCCACCTATCAACACCCACTCCAGTTGAGAAAGATTATTACTTAAACCCCAAGTTCTAACATGCAGAATGGCAGAGAACAACGGAGCGAGCAGCACCTTTGATGACAAAATCTTCTGAAACTTAGATCCTGAGCTAATTTAATATTCTAATACTAAAGAACAAAACCAGTCAATTCTCTGATACTGAGACGAGACAAAAAATCTCAGTGAAAACTTTTCTGAATTAAATCTAAATATTTGAAGTTAACTCTTAAAGATCTTTAGAGATGCCACATTACTGATATCAATATGAGGGACAGGATTTTACTGACTTTGTAATAATTTTTTTTATTATTATAAAAGTTATTATTGTTTATCTGCCTTCTGTTTGTTTTTCATCTGAGAAGGAGGAAATTCTTGTCAACCCAGCTTTCGACCAAAGATGGCCATCTGGAAGATAGTGTTGCGTCAGGGTATGGAGGTGGCAAAGGTGCTACAATATAATATATATATATATATATATATATATATATATACACACACACATATTACTAATTCCATACTAACTCTTTTGAGGATGGGATTTTAATCCTGAAATAATAAGGAAACATAAAAAAAAAAAATAAGAATATTTTTTAAATGAACAACATACTCGTTACCTTTCAACCTTTGCATTGTGATAAGCATTCAAAATCAATCTACAAACCAAATATAATCATGGAATTGTATATTGTCAGTAAATTGACATCAAAATGGTGGCCGTAAATAAAGCTGAGGAAGTCAAGAAAGTTGACAAAGCAAAGAAGGTCAAGAAAGACAAGAAGGTGAAACGTCATCATCGTAATCCAGTTTTGTCTGCTAAGATTGGCCTGAGACGTTACTCCAAGTCTCGTGTTTACAACAGGAGAGGTATCTACAAATTCAAGGAGAAAGATGCAACTCCCAAGCCAGAGAAGGTCAAAAAGCCCAAATTTGTCAACAAGACTATTGCTGGAGAGAAAAATGGTTAAACTAGAAAAATTCGAGTTTGCCAACTGCCCTGTCACCTTCCCACTCAAGTGGCAAAACACAAGTTGAAAACTAATAAGAAGCCTTTCAGCCAGCACAAACACAATCTGCGTCCTTCCATTCGCCCTGGATCAGTTCTTATTCTCCTTGCAGGAAAACACAGAGGAAAGAGAGTTGTATTTCTGAAGCAGCTTGTGACTGGTCTATTTGTATTGAATGGTTGTCCTCTGAGAAGAGTAAACCAGATCTACACAATTGCCACTAGCACCCAACTGAAGATCAAAAATGTTCAGATTCCTCTCAGAATAAATGATGATTACTTCAGGAGAAAGTCATTCAAAAACCTCAAACACAGAGAAGGAGAACTCTTTGATCCTGGTAAAGAGGAATCCACCCTCTCCAATGAATGAAAGGAAGACCAGGTAACTGTTGACAAACAGATCCTCAAGGTAATCAAGGCTTCAAAGGACAAGAAGAGTTTGAAACTATGTTTTCTCTCAAAAACAGGATGGACCCTCACAAAATGCTTTTCTAATCTGTTGGTGGCCATTTAAATAAATAAATAAAATAATATACACACAATGCATCAAACAAATTATAACATTTTTTTTATTTACCTCAAGTTGATCTATTTTGTCAAATACTTTCTGCATTTCAGCGGCCTTCATTGAGATTTCTGGTAAGGTTTTATATAAACACAAAGTGCTGTCACCTCGAATCTGAAATTAAGAAAATACCTTTTTATATCAACATTCCAAATAGTTAGACAATAAGAGAGAACAAGGTAGAACAACAAAAAATTTATATACTTTCAAGAGTATTTAATTTTGCTTAATGTAAGAATTTCTATATGTTGGCATTATGCAACACAGTCTATGGCAAAGTGTTCTACATCTAATATTTGTAAGTAAAGTCTTGAAACAAAGGTGAATATTTGATAAGATTTATGTTAGAATAGGTTGTGTAACTAGCCAGATTATAATGCAACCTATCTGCAGGTTAACTGCAAATACCCACTTTAACAATCACAAATTAGGAGTGTAACCTATCCACGAGTATATATGGTAACTTCATGTGTATTAATAAATACTAGCAGGACCTGTGTATATACCACAGCATGATAATTTAATTATTACAATTTTTTATATGCTTACTGGAGAGCTATTGCAAAATACTTAAATATGTAAAAAGTATAATAATCTTTATTTAACCCTCTTTCACTCTTTCTTAAAAATGGGGTTGTAAAATATTTACAAAAAATCTGGGGGGTGGCTTTTAAAATATCTACATTAATTTGCTGACAAAAAAGTGGATTTACATTTTTGCATTGCATCTTGAACAACTTGGATGGTCTTATTTTTAACCAGAGGGTGTAGCAGGATGATAATGGATGGAAGATTTAGGAACACCAGTATTAATTAATTAATAAATACACGTGATTGACCTTCAACCACTGCCTTCTAGCATCTATGTGATAAAAATTAGTGGTTAGTTTGCCATAAGAGCAATTTTAAGAATATGGTCGGGACAATCATCTAGGTGCTAGGGCTTGACATAACCAGCTGATTGATCAGATGGTGACTCTGACTGCCTGTCTAGCCCAAGTAAGGGCTGGAGTGGAATGCTGCATGTGACTGCACCACTTAGGATGGCTTTGGCATTAAATAACCCACATAGGTTGATATGCCAATAAACAAAGAAACCAAAACCAAAACCAGAAATTGTTTGGGTAACTGAATCTCTTCTTTGAATTCTTGATGTCATAAACATATTTTGGCTGATTCATTCTTCAGCCCTCACGACAATGGAGGTTGAGGTTTTATAATTAAACAATCCATTAACAAAATAGAATAGTAACTCTTCTTTTCAGGAGTCAAAAAAAAATAAATGACATCAAAAATAGAAAGAAGAGCTTTAATTGTCTGAACAATGTCTGGTATGTTAATAACTTCTATAAATTATCAACAATATTTCAATGGTGGTTGTATTGAAAAGAAGGAATAGAAAAAAGATAATGAAAAGAATTCTGAAAACTTTTCATATGAAATTAACAGAAAAGGGTTTGATTTGTTTTGTTTTATGGCATATCAACACCAGTGGGTCATTTAATGCCGACAAAGTTTTGAAATAAATTCATTCTTAATGGATAATCAATTTTTTTTATAAACACATTTTTCTATTTAACCCATAGATGGGACCCTAACAGGTACTACCACTCCAGGTCAGAGTGGACCTGGGAGCAATGGTGATGAAGGGGTGCTCCACATTCCCCAGACCTTCAGAACTGGAACCTCACCATCACTTAGAGTTTAATGTCATTCCCAGGACATGAAGATCCTCAGCCACTGCCTTCTAGCACATATATGATAAAAAGGGTTGTGACTTGCTATAAGAGAAATAAGGTTGGGGCAATCATATAGGTGCTAGGGCTTGACATGACAAGCTGATTGATCGGAGGGGGCCTCTCTGACCGCCCGTCTAGCCTAAGTAAGAGCCAAAGTGGAGTGTAATTATATTATTTCTAGAAGAGCATAATACAATCAAAATTGATATTATTAAGTATTACAGTATTGCTCCTAAATAAGTACACTCTAACATCTTTTAATAAAATTAATTTTCTTTTAAACCAAAGATAATAGAATGTTATTATTTTTAGTGGAACATTATACACTCTAAACAGATATTATTAGACATTATTTATTGCCAAACTCTACAGCACTGAAAGCGAGTACACAAAAATAAAAATGCAACTTATATGTATCTACATATAAAATTACAAATATATATGAGGTGAACTTATTTTTTTTAAATGCTACCTATTTATATTTTTTGTTACAGAGTTCCAAAGGCATAGAGTTTGGTAATAATACCTAATAATATCCGTTTTGATTGTATAATTTTCCACTAGAAATAATAAAATTCTGGTATCTTTAGTTTAAAAGAAAGTTAACTTTTTGTTAAAAACTTTGTTAGGGTTGTACTTATTTCTGGGTGATACTTAATAATATTCCATAATAGTTGTTACATTTGGATATATATTCCATAAACTAAATGGAACATTTATTATGGGATAGAGGTAATATTATCATTACTACCTTTGTTACATAATACATGTTATGTTTGCATATATATTCCATACATCCTTTTTCTTTTTCCTTTTCCTTCTACGTTTTTCAAAAATTCTGATAATTAATACTTTTCTTGTCTTTTAATCAATAGTATCTCTATTAAATATGTTACATATCTTGAACATCTCCATGTGTACCAATCACGTCTTGACTTTCAAAATGGATCCTTGCCAAAATACGGTTATGAGTCATTTCTCTAAATACATTTATTAACTCCTTTCATTTTAAAAACATCCATCATTGTTTAAACAATAATTTTTTCCATGCTTTTGTATTGTCCTGACGAAGGTTTAATATAAACTAAACATTTAAATATCAAAAATAAATTCATCTATTTTTGGAATATTTTGTTTCTCCTTTTTCTACATATTCCATAAACTAAATGTAACATTTATTATGGGACAGAGGTAATATTATTAGTACTACCTTTGTTCCAAAATACATGTTTCATACATTAGATGTAACAATTAGTATGGGACAATGGTATTATCATTACTACTACTTCTGTTCCATAATAAGCGTTACATTTTAATATAAAATTCCAAACACAAAATGTAACAATTATTATTGGACAGAGGTAGTATTATTACTTCATCTGTCTCATGATATTTGTTGTTATTAATGTCTAAAATTTATATAACTATTACTCAATGACCTATGGTCCCTGGTGCAACATTATGAAGCCAAGAGGTCCAGAAAAAAGCAACGGCAAAAAAGCACTGTAGGGACAGCCTTCACGTGCAACTTCCGTGGTTGAGGCTGTTTTCCAAACATTGGACTTCACAATCACAGGGAGCACTGTAACTTCAGGGGCACAAGAATTATATAGTTTTCCAAGACTGCAATGCTGATATACTCAATGACATATGAACATGTTGGATTCCTATCGTAACAGCACAATCCATGATGATACTGATGTTTCTATTTAGGAAGAAGTGAAGAATTCTAATTAGCATATCATAGTTAACAGCTGTCCATAATGATATTGGTACTTCTATTTAGGAAGGAGTGAATGATTCTAATTAGCATTTCATAGCTAACAGTGATCCATGATGATATTGATGCTTCTATTTAGGAAGGAGTCAAGGATTCGAATTAGTATTTCATAGTTAACAGCTGTCCATGATGATATTGGTGCTTCTATTCAGGAAGAAGTGAAGGATTCTAATTAGTATTTCTCAGTAATTAGAGTTTGGATGACTAATAAAAATTATATTCAGGGTAAAATCAGTCATTATTTGCAAATTGGCCAGGAAATTGCTGTATTTGCCAAGCTAGAGTATTTTAAGTATATTGCTCTAATAAAGGCCTTGCTATGATGTGCTGTTATTTCAATTACAAACAATGAGAATGTTAGTAATACTAGCAAAAATATGCCCCCCCCCATAAGTATTTAAGTTTTAATGTAATGAAATATATCAAATTGGAAAGACTAACAAAATCAAATAAGAATGCATATAAAAAGATGACACTTATTTGAATTATATTTTAATTGGTTTCTTTATAAAATCATTCATAGGATTGATTTTAATACATTGGAGAATAACATCAAGTAATTATTTATTAAACCCGGATTTGTTCAAACCAGTATGCAAATTAACCACACCATATATTACGTAAACCTTTATTTCTTTGTGATATATAAAAATATTGCAGGATTTTAAATGCACCAATAACATGGGCTGTTTTGAAGCAAATCTAACAGATTTTCATAGAGATATCTATACATATATAAAGGGCAGTTGTGTGTATGTATGTCCAGATATTTACTTTGTCAATTAATGACAAAGTAAATATATATACACATTCACTATCCCCAGAGCTTGTGTTTTGTGCAAAAATAATGAAGATTTTATTTATATCTGGGAAGATATTTAAAAATTGAGAAAGTCATTGGTTGTGTTCATTAAAACATAAATCAATTAAGTAAGATCAAAACAATCAATCTGTAAGACTAACTTTTTATTATCCACCCACAACCCAGGCAATGCCGAGTAGCTGCTTCTAGTCTTTAATAAATAAGATTTATTCTATGTATTAATGATTTTGATTATGAATTAAATACTCCTTGATAAAGTTATACAATTTTTGAGGGCATTTTGATATAAGCAGTGACATAGTTTCAGTTACAGAGAGACACCAAATCACTATTATAATAAGAAAGAAGATTGATTATGGAACAGAGGTAGTTGTATTTTATGAACGTCAAGTTTGTATCTATAGATAGAAACACGAGGGGATTAATCATTGCTTAATAAGATTTATTGTATGTATTAATGATTTTGACTATAAATTAAATACTCATTGATAAACTTAAGCAATTCTTGAGGGTATTTTGATGTAAGTGACATAGTTTTGGTTACAGACAGACACAGAATCTCTATTATAATAAGATAAAAGATCGATAATGGAACAGAGTTAGTTGTATTTGCTAATGTCAAGTTTGTATCTATAGATAGAAACACGAGGTGGGGGGGGGGTCAATCATTGCTTAACACTATCATGAAACAAGAATGTCTACCCCAAAGGAATTGCCAACTACTCTTTTTTTTTTCGTGTACTCTCCCCTAACTCCTGACCTTAGTGACCTTTTTTCTTTTTTTTTCTTTCTTTTGGCAACCCAAAACAGAAGTACAAATTGTCCCATAGTCCAACATAACAGTCAGTCCAAACAGAATTGTAGTTCAACTAAACTTTAATATCAGAGTTAAAAAGAAAAAAGGAAGGAAGCTAAGAGAACAGATAGTAATTATGATACTGTCAACTTGTATGAGTCAAATGAATAGAGGAGTTTCTTCTTTTTTTCTTTTACTGACCAGAAAGAAGAAGACATTAAGGAAGTAATTTGTAAGTGATGATAACGTGAATCGGCTTTTGGTGGGTTGAACTTGCAGGGTCACTTTTTTGTCTGTGTCTGTCAACAAGTCCCAGATCTTCAGTAGTATGGTTACCAGTACATAAGGTGAGTAAAATTACAGAGAAATATTTTTAATTTTACCTTCTACTAAAATCTTTAAATCAAAAAAAAAATTTAAGTAAAAAAAAAAAAACCTTTATAACTTTTTGGTATCCTTAATATTAAAGAGAAGTTCATATAAAACTGTTTGTACATTTCCCATACATATTTTTATATTCATTTTTATTATTTTTATATTATTTATAGTATTTCTATATTATCTTTAATATTAATTCATAGTATCTTTAGTATTGATTTATACTATTTTTAGTATTTTTATACTTATTTATATTTATATTATTTTGATACATTTTATATCAGTTTATACTTATATTAGTTTTAGTAGTTTTTGTATTAATTTATATTCATAGTATTTTTATATCAATTGATATTTATATGATCTTTAGAATTTTTACATTATTTTTAGCATTAATATATATTATTCTAGGTATTATTTTAGTACTTTTTTTATATTAATTCATATTATATTCAGTATTTTTTATATTATTTTTAGTATTTCTATATCATTTTTAGTTTTAATTTTTATCAATTTTAGTAGTTTTTATATTATTTTATCAATTTTTATTTATTAATATGATCTTCAATATGAACAACACTTTAAATTCAATGATATTTTTGGTGTTTTTTTAAGACAAAGTAAATTTTAAGAGTAGGACAAAAATTTCTTAACAGTATATTGCTTAACAACTAATATTATTTACATGGATGTACAGTATCACCCTTAAGTACACCTCTAACAATTTTATAAAATGTTAAATTTCTAGTCGACCATTATACAATCAAAATGGATATTAAGTATTACAGTATTGCCCATAAATAAATATACTCAAACATTTTTTATAAAAAGTTGATTCTTTTAACTCGTGGAACATTATACAGAATGGATATTAGTAGGCATTAGTTATTACCAAACTCTACAGCATTGAGAGTGTGTAATCAAAAAAAAAATGCAACTTATCTGTATCTAAATATAAAATTACATAAATATATATGAGGTGAACTTATTTTTTTTAAATGCAACCTATTTATATTTTTTGTTACAGAGTTCCAAAGCATAAAGGTTGGTAATAATATCTAATGATATCCGTATTGATTGTATAATCTTCCACTAGAAATAATAAAATCCTGATATCTTTAGTTTAGAAAAAAATTAACTTTTTTAGGGGTGTACTTATTTATGGGTGATACTGTAATACTTAATAATATCTGGAATTTGAGCAAACAAAGATAACAATTCAGGATTAATGGATGAAAGGAAAAGCATGATTATGTAGGTATTCTGACCAGATGTAGCTGTGATCATGAAATTTGCATATGTGTCAGGCCAGATGAGGCATGGCTACATGGAAGTTCAAGAATAGTATGTATATAGTGACTAACCCCTCCATATGAGTAGGAAGTGAAACAATGTTGATTTCTTAAGCGGAGTTGAACAGATTTGAATTCAGTTTTCCTTCTCCTAGACTGGTTGTATAACCAGGCTCAAATAACCCAATCTGTCCAACTATTAACCAATAGCTGAGGTGGGGGTGAGAATACTTGGATTTGTACCTTTACTGCAGAGATCCAAGATGTGCTAATCATGCACTGAGTAGGCAATAGTCAGTATTGAAACTAGAACCATGTGGTTTGAGGCTGATGACTGAGTTCTATTTCTACCAACAATAGGCCACTCTGCCTACTTTACTTACTTTTAAATAAAAATAAAGATTTAAGCCTTTTTCAGTTGAGCATTAAGAAGAATCCATGTTTTAAGTCCTGTGTTGGCTGGTTGGTTGATTTTACGGCATGTCAACCTTTTTATGCTAAAGACTTTTTTTTCATTATTCATTCTAGTTGGGTATTCAATTTTTTCTTTTAAACATTTTTTTTTTTTTTTACTAATTTTTGATCATCTATCTAACCCATAAACAGGACCCTAACAGGTACTACCACTCTGAATCAGAGTGGACCTGGGAGTAATGGCGATGAAAGGATACTCCACACTCACCAGAGGTCCAAAATCAGATCTTCACCATTAGATGCAGTGCAGGGCACTAAGACTCTCAACCACTGCCTTCTAGCACATACAAAAAGGGTTGGGGGTTTGCCATAAGAGCATTAGGGTCAGGAAAATCATACATACTAATAACATGTAAATGTTTTGTATATGCAACAAAATGGTGGTTTACAGACTGAACAGGAAGGCTAGTTTGCATATTGATATCAAAAATTTGATTTTAATAAATATGTGCTTAGTATTAATGATTTCTAATTGTTTGGTTTTATTTTAATGAATTGAGCAAAAATCTTGGGGATAACTGTAATTTTATTCTTTACTTCCTAATTTAACTGAATAGTTAAATAAGAAAATTTAGCAATGAAAGACAGGAGTGATGGAAGAAAAGTTTCAGTTGTTCTATTTTTCGATTATACCACCCTCTGTTTCAAATCTTTTTATCTGCATTCTTATTTAGTTTTATTAGCCTTTCTAATTTAATGATATTTTATAACATCAAAACTTAAATACATGCACCCGGAAGGTGCATATATTTGCTAGTTTATATAAAATACATTTTTTATCTATATAAATAAATTGGCACTTACCATGTCAACAAGGCCACAGAATTCATCTAATTTTGTTAGCATTTCATCAATACTTTCAGAAAACCGTTTCTCCTGGAAAAAGAAAAAAAGGAATTAAGTAAACAAATAAAAAGTAAATATGAGAAAGAATCAACAATTATCCACCCTCTCGTTTTATGGAAGCAGAGTTCATCGTGGATGATTTTAGATAGAACCATGACTGCAGAGAACAAACTACCCATCGATGATAACTTGCTGGTTTGCCTTTACCATTTCCTAAGCTTGCTGAATCTTTTCATCAGTAGTGAAACTTGACAGGCATCTTGCTCTCTTTTCATGTCACTTGTCCAGTTAGGGTCCTTTTAAACTTCTCTATCCTTGCACACTTCTATGTGGTAGTACATTGCATTGATCAATGTACCAAAGCCTTGAATTTCAACCCCTGATAAATATAGATAAGAGATTTATTTTTAACTTTTTAACCCCGGCAATGCTGGGTAGTTCTGCTAGTTTCCTATAAATCTGATCTCTCAGCTAAAATAAAACAGAAATTCTTCCAAGCTGTAGCTGTGTCAGTACTATTGTATGGTTTGCACCACTTGGATTTTAAGAAAAAACACCTGGAGAAAAAGCTAGATGGGAACTACACAAAAATGATGAGTGATGTTTTGAACAAATCCTGGATGTAGCATCCTAAAAAAACAGCAACTGTAGGGCCACTAACCTCCCATCACACAAACCATCTAAGACAAACAAGACATGCTGGGCTCTGCAGGAAAAGTAAGGATGAACTCATAAGCCACATCCTACACATGGACACACTGGTGTTAGCCTGCCAGCAAAATTTACATTCATCAACTCTGTGAGGACACTAGTTATCATCTAGAGGACTTACTAAGGGCAATGATAGATGGTGAGAGAGAGTGAAGGAAACCTATGCTCTTGGCACACCATGATGATGACGATTGTGTGTAATATAAGGTTTTATCATTTTTGGTTATCTATCTTTTGGCTGTTTCATAAGAGACTCCTAAATTTAAGCAAAATTTCATCACATATGGTTGTTTTGTTTTACAGTATATCAACCATTTTCAGGTCATTTAATGCCGAATCAAGTCATTTTTGAGAAACAAAGGACTCAGATTGCTTACAGTACCTGCTGTTGCTTAAGTGGTCACCCAATTAAATATTAAACAGCTCATCACTGCTTAACTTTAATGATCTAGCGGAAACCAGTGCTTTTATCTTGACTTGATTATAATCCTCATATAAGGGTAGTGTTCCCTCTAAGATGTACAGCTACACAGCCACACCAAAAAAATCACGTCACAGAGTAAAATTTTAATGATATGGATAAATTTTGAATGTTTCAAATAGAGAACAAAAATTTAAATTTCTCACTAAATCACCAAAGTTTGAATTCAAACCTGTTAAACTCTGCTTAAAAAACTGACCTTGTGTTACATCCTACTCGTGCAGAGGGCTTGGGTAACTTTGCTACATTTTTCAGTTTGTATTATACGACAAAGTGATATAATTTTTTCTAGCTTGCAGCAAATCACCATTATTTATTTTTTAAATAATAAAACTAATTTCAAACTGAGTAGACATCAAACTGGAATTTTGCCCACTCCAAATCAAAATTATAATCTTTTTTTTCCATATTTCCTATGACTTTCCACCAATCACTGGAAAGTATAGACTTTTTTTTTTAAATCGTGTTGTTATGTTTTGTTTGTAGCATAAGTGTTACATGATTGTAAGCCTACAAATATATGTCTATAAGTTTAGTTAGATTTTGAATTAAAATTGTTGAAATTCAAAGTCAGAGGGGGTTATATTTTTTGATAGGTAATGACCTTTAGTTGATACCCATGAGAGCGGATGTCAAGTTTAGTTAGTCAGATTTTGGCCGTTAATCAACAGGACTAGATGTAACATTCATCTGTCCGAAGATGCCAGCTTCTCACCGCGTCATTAGGGACCCTTTTGAGCTTGGGGTTTTTGATAGAATAGATGTCTTAAAACAGTAATGCTTAGTTATTACAACAAAATGATCAGGGATGACCCAGCCCAGGGAAAGGAAGAATCAGCCCAGAGAGGATAGCCGCTGATGAGGCAGAACATGTGAGAACCTATCTCCTCATTTCTCTCCCCATTGTGTACCCAACCCGATGTGAGTGGTATATAACATAAGCAATGGTCACCAGAAGGGTTTGTGTTAGTAACTTAAAGTTTTGCCAACTGAAGTAGGTTTTAATTTTTAATCAACTTGAAAATAATCTTATGGGAGTTGCACAAGAATGCTCCATGTGTCTTAAACAAATTGTGGAAACAACATCCCACAAGAAAGCAACTATAAGGCCACTTGCTTCCTATCACACAAACCATCCGAGTAAGATTAACAAGGTATGCTAGACACTGCTGGAGAAGCAAGGACAGACTCATAAGTGGTGTTCTCATTTGGAAACCTACACATGGGCATGCCAGTGTGGGCTGCCCAGCAAGGACCTACATCGATCAGCTCTGCATGAATTCTGGATGATGCACAGAGGACCTCCCAGTGGCGATGACAGATAATCTTATCTGTCATCGCCACCGGGAGAATTTGTCTTGAATACCCGTGCTACCAGCAACATGATGATATATATATATATATTATTGTTTACATTGCTGATCACAAAAATGAATTAAAGAAAAAAGATTTTTCATATCTATATTTTCAGGGAGCGATAAATAGTTTCTGAATGATAAAGTACATTATTTTACGTTTAATTATCTTTTCATTATCTTAATGTTCTATAAGTTTTAAGTTATTACAAAATAGAGGGTGGTCCGAAAGTCTTGTCACCCCTTTAGAGGTAAAATAATTGCATAATACAACCCGAAATTCTAGAAAATATTTTGATTCTTAAACATTTTCTTATAGGTAAAATAATTACCTAACTTATAAATTATATTATTAAAACAAAAATATAAAGTTAAAACAACATGTAGGGGTGACAAGACTTTCGGACCACCAACATATCAAGCCAAAATCATGTTTTTTTTTTTTTTTTATTTATAATTTTTTTTAAACATACCATTTTTTTTTTTTTCATTTCATACATTCGAAAGAAAAAAGTATCATAAATTTAAAAGTTAGTAACAAAATATCAAACTTACAAATTTATTTCTACCAAGTGATAAATTAAGTTCCTGATATAAATACAAGCCCGTTCGCCAATGGTAAGTGACACAGGATCGCAAGTATGGGGCATCTAGCGAGGATCGAACTCACTTTTTAGTAGTAATAGATTTGCAAGACTAATTGGCTAACCATTAGACCACGAGATGCAAAAGTTAGAAAAGTACAGCATGGTCCGAAAGTCTCGTTACCCACTTCGTAATGTTTTAATTGTTATTATTTTTTGTTTTAATAATAAAATATATAATATCCTTAATTATGATATATTATAGTAATAATAATAATTTTCTATTTCATTTCCAGCGGCTTCTTTCAGGTAATTATAGTTGATTAATTAAGTTATATTTTGGTATGGTGACAAGACTTTCGGACCACCCCCGACACTTTTTTTACATTTTACGTTTAATTTTATCTCCATTATTTTTTGTTTTAGATTTTTATAATTTCCTAACTTTTAAGTTATAACTAGATTAAAATATGATTTTTTTTTCAAGCCAAAGTTGTGACTTAAAAAAAAAATTAGTTTAACTTAAAAGTTCATTTTTTTTTAGGCATGCTACCATTTACTTATTTATGTTTAATTTCATACATTGGGGAGGGGGAGTATCATAAAGTTAAAAGTTAGTAACAAAATATTAAACTTAAAGATTTTCATCATGCCTTGTTTTTACCGACGAATATAATTCCTGATAGAGCAAAGTAAAGTACATAACACCCCTTTTTTATATTTAGTTTTATTTTCATTATCTCTTTCTTTAGTGTTTGTTTTAGTTTTAAGTTATTCCTAGATATGACTCCTTCCAAGCCAAAATTGAGTTGTGGCATTTAAATTTTTTTTTTTTTTGTTTTTTTTTTCGCACACACCATGTTTGGGCGGGGTGGGGGGTCATACATCCGAAAAAAATACAACTATCTTAGTAAAAAGTTAGTTTCAAAATTTTAAATTTAAAAGAATTTAGATCTTAAGTTTTTGTACTAAATCATTTTCGCCGATTTTTCAATATTTATTTTTAATTTTTCCAACTAAATCTTGTTTTTTTTTAATGTTTTGGTATTTTTACATAGATTTTTAGATAAAGTCTCACTTCTTCGTCTCGTCAACAAGAACTTTTTATGATGCTAACCAATATTTCTTCCATTTTATTTGGTTCATATCCTGGTCTAGTTTATTTTTTTATCATTTTTTTAAAATTTTTTTTACTAAGCTTAACTTAGTTGTGGCACAAGGCCAGTAGTATGGAGCACTCAACGAGAATCAAACTCACTAACAATGGTTTGCGAACCCAGCTTGCTAACCACTACACTACGTGAGGGGTTCTCCTGGTCTGACCAATTTTAACTTATTGAAAAACTTAAACTAATAAATTAGTTTATTTTATTCACCATTAAATTAAGAGGCTTGCTACTATCTTGATTCCACAAAAATAAACAGAAGGATAGATAGACGATTCAAAACATTCAATTTTTTTTTTAATTTAACCCCACGAGAAATAAATACAACTTCAAGGTTTAAAAAAATAAACTTTACAATCAATAATAAATCAGTTAATCTAAAAAGTACAAAATAAAAAAATACTGTTTATTTTCTGTGAGAAGTTTTTTTTAGACAACAAAAACAATCATTTTAAAAAACATTGAACAACCCAGTCGGAATAATATGGTGGGTGAACCCCGAACATTTTCCAACTATTTAAAAGAGTGTAAATTCAATTATTGAAACAAGTATTGGGATTTTATAATCCATACCTCTTGAGAACTGTCTATTTTTAAGTATTCTACATAATCTGATATGAGTTCCTCGGTTAGGACTGTCGTTGGTAGATCAGAAACCACGACAGGCGCGTCTATGTCGTCTGCCTCGGCCGACATGTTGGCTGATTCTCCTTTTCTTAACTCACACACTAAAGAGTTCCACAATCCTAATTGCTTCGTAAATGGCGCTCTTTAGGAAGAGATAGGTGTTAGTTTGATTCAACACTAATGAATAATTAGCTACCAGTACATTTACTCGACATTTTAGTAGAGTTATTATATATTTAGGGATTATACTTTTTGTTAATTTAACACATCGGATAAAGACTGCTTCGAAAAAAATGAGAGACATTCTCATATTTCCTTCTTTCCTCTCTCACCACCACCCTGTCATCTTAACAAGACAAATCAATATTACGACATTTTATTCAAGAACATTGATATATGTTTAGTGACATCCAGCAACGAACTAGTCTACTTGCTATTTTCAGCGACTATCTTGGGGGTTGTTTTTCTTAGCTGGGTATTAATTTAGTGTTGGTATTGACAGTGGTGTTGGGGTAGGAGCGATGCTAAGAAGAAAAAAGTCACAACTTGAACTTTTACTTTGGGCTCTGTATCTGAAAATATATATATATATATATATATATATATATATATATATATCAGATACAGAACCAGAAGTTGGTTGTTTGGGTTTTACGGCATGTCAATCCTTACTGTGTCATTTTATGTCGAAGGTTTTTGTTTTATTCATTCTTGATAGGTACTCAGTTTGTTTTAAACACATTTTTTCTATTTAACCCATAGATGAGACCTTAACAGGTACCCTCCACTCCGGATCAGAGTGGACCTGGAAGCAATAATGATCAAGGAGTGTTCCACATTCTCCAAACCTCCAGAACTGGAACCTCACCATCAGATAGAGTTTAACGTCATAGGGTTGGGACAATCATATTTTGACGTGACCGGCTGATTGGTCGGAGGGCGCCTCTCCGACCGACCGCCCAGTCTAAGTATGAGCCAAAGTGGAGTGCTGAATGTCATGGACTGCTCATCTACCAGAATTCCACCCTTGAGCATCACGGGTCGCCACCCACGACCAGCAGGTGGCCCCATTGGGGAGGTCTTACCCCTCTGCAGACAATGTATTCTAAAGACTGGAGCCAGAAGTACTAGCACGGGCTATATATATATATATATATATATATATATATATATATATATATAATCATGTCACGCTAGTAGCACGAATATCCATGACAATCTCTCGCTAACCATCCCGATTATTCATTTTACCCCATCGGGAGATCCTCTTCACACTATCCAGTATCCGCACAGAGCGGATCAATGTAGGTCTTTGCTGGACAACCTACACTGGCGTGCCCATGAGCTAGTTTCCATAGGAGAACATCACTTATGTGTTTGTCCTTGCTTTTTCAGCAGTGTCCAGCATGCCTTTTCATCTCACGAATGGTGTGTAGGAGATTTATTAGGGCACAGGCGACCCAGGTGCGCCGGGCATCAATAGCCCCTCTGAAGATCATGTGGGGTCAGTTATAAAAGTAAGTCCCCAACGTTGCTCTTCCTCTTTCTCCTGTCGACCTTGCTACGCCAAAAAGGTACGGGGCCCTCTTTCTTCTTCCAACCTTGCTGGGGACAAGGTGGACTCTTTCTCCTACCGACCTTGCTAAGGCAACAAAGTACGTGGGACAGCCAGAATTCAACAAGCCTACAACGGCCTGAACTCTCTGTTTCTCACCACCACATCTAGCCTGTCTTTCACCTGTGGTCCCACGTGGCGAGTTGGCAAAAGACGAGCAGCTTTGCATCGCTACCATGACGGATGATGAATGTCTGCTACTTACACCTAAGGAGTTTAGGGCTGTCGACTAGAACTGCTACTACCTATTAACACTCGAACTAAGGTTACAAAACTTTGTTACCAAGAGAAATAGATATCCATTACAAATTCCTTGGCAGGCAATATCTCTGCAACCTTAACTAACCTAAATATTCCTGGCTTTTCTAAACTACCATATTTACAACTAGTCCTGAGTTAGTATTATCTGCGTTATTCGGACTATTGTCCCCATCTTTATTGTTATTTGTACAACGTTTCGGCCGATATGCTCTCCGGCCTTCTTCAGGTATTTCTTGTCGGACTCGGGAACCCGATTACCACAAGAAGGTTCCCGACTACGACAAGAAAGTTCCCGAGTCCGAAAAGAAGGTTCCTGAGTCCGAGAAGGTATATATGTCCGATGTTTAATAGGTTGTGTGTGTTTCTGCAACTTTTCTATTATAATTGATGTTATTACACTTTCTTTTTTAATTTATTTAATTTAATTTTTAATTTAATTTAATTCACTTTGCAAACTCTCTTTTCCCTAATCCCTATTATCTATCGAGATCTCAATGAATGGCCAAATGGGTTACGTTTTGTCTAGACTTTTAATAAAAAGTTAATCTTCTTCTAAACTAAAGATACCAATATTTTATTATTTCTAGTATATATATATATATATATATATATATATATATATATATATTATATATATATATGTCCTTGTGTTTCTCATATCTCTACCACACACACACACACACACACACACACACATATATATATGTGTGTGTGACAATCGACTGTAATCCACCATCTTCTTAGTGAGTGTGGTTGGGGGTGGTTAATGAAAACGAAAGAAATAGAGCGTATGTCTAATTGAAGTAAAAATGTCCGATGAAAATGTTGGCCGATGAAAATGTTGGCCGATGGAAATATATGCGTACGTATCTAAACATAGTAATTGTCACTTTATGTAGGCGGTTGAAGTTTTCACGTGTTGAATTGTTTCAGTTGTGGGAACAGGGAAGAGAAAGAGATTGTGACCTTGAATCTATTATCGTCTCTCTTTCTCCGTACTCTCTTTGATTCTATGGCAAAAACGCAGCTCGCAGGCTGCATGTGGCCCTCAGCAAGCACTGGTGCGACCCGCACGCAGACTGCGCTTTCATACAGCGCTTTTACCCCAAATTTTAAAAATGTTTTTTCAAAAATTATTGGGCGAAAACGGTTGTTTATTTTCATTTGGGCAATGTGTTGTTAAGAAACAGTCTCTCGCCCTTTCCTACACATGTACGTTTTATTATTTGAACTCGGTCAGTAATAGCCTTTTTTCTTTTATTTTTAACAAAAATATGTTGTTTTTTTTTGTTTTGTTTTTTTAGATATGTATTCAATGGTTTTTAGTTGATAATATTAATGATAGCAATCATCACTTTGTTCTGTTAATGTAGAGGAAGGATTTAAAGACATAAAATTAATAATCGCTAGTTTTCCCATTTCGTTCAGTTCACACACTGGCTCAAAACCTTTGACCTCAGACCTCGGGGTCAAACCCCTTTATCAGGTTATGTACTCGGTGATTTATTACATTTCGTTCAGAATAAAACATTTGAAAATTGCTTTCAGTATCTATATATTAATACTCATGCCCCATAAAGATATGATGGTTATCATCTTGCAACACCCTGATTAAAAATGAGACCGTCCAAATCGTCCCAAGATTAAATGCAAAATTGTAAATCCTGATTATCTGGAATTGCTTATCCACCGAATTCTTATTTCTTATGAGTGTCATCCCCTCAGCTAAATAATGGAGGATTCAGTTTTATTATAAAAAAGAAGGGGAAGAAAAAGGACCTGCTACACAAGAAAAGTATAGAAAGAAACAAAGTAGGGGAAATATAGAGAGGAGTGAGCACGAAAGCAATATATTTCAACCGAGCATAATGAAAATCTGAAAAGACCGAAAGAAGAAAAAAAGAGTGAGAGAGTGTTAAATCAAGATTATTATACTTTTTACATATTGAACTATTTAGCAATAGCTCTCAAGTAAACATATCAAACGGTGTAATAATTAAATTATCCTACTGTAGTATATCCACAGATCTTGCTAGTAAATGTAACAAACTTTCGATGAAAAAACGTTGCTAATGTCAAGTCATATATATGCAAATACACATATTCGGTTTTCATGGTGTTCTTAACTTTCAACCAATCACCATTTATATTTCATGTTTTTGTTTCTTTCAGATCAATTCATAATGGTTGGATCCATGTTCTTATTGTATTTATCGAGTCTCTTATTGACATCAAAATTATCCAAAGGTAAGATAAAAATTTAAAAAACATTTTTTTCCATTTAAGGTTTCTTAACAACCTGTATCGTATTTTATATTTCCTTTTAAGTCAAATATTGACTGGGCATATCAATGTATGCATTTACATAAACTTTAAACAGATTACAGAAGCATTTGTCTGATTTTTTTTAGATGATGCTTGATAATTCATTTTCTTTGGATTTTTCGGACTGTTTTCCTCATCTTTATTGTTATATACACAACGTTTCGGACGATGTGCCTTCCGGACTTCTTTAGGTGTTTCTTGTCGAACTCTTGTCCCGAGTTCAACGAGAAGGTTCCCGATTTCGAAGTGAGGGTACCCGAGTTCCAGAAGTTTCCCAAGTTCGATAAACAATACATGAATGCTGGAGGGCAGATCAGCCAAAATGTTGTGTATATAACAATAAAGATGAGGACAACAGTCCGAAAAATCCAAATAATACAAAGAATACAGCTGGTTTTAATTTAGAGTTTTCCTTCTCCTAAACCGGTTGCCATACCAAGGTTAAAGAGCTTAAATTGACCTTGTGTCACATCCTGCTCATAACGGAAGAGTTGGGTGAATACATGCACAATTATACAAATAGGCTCTGTTATATACACAAATAAAGATATCTCCCGATTCACAAAATTCACTTAAACTCAATACGCCCACTCACCAACAATACAAAATGTTAATAAGAACGTCACCGGATGTGAACAGGACCGTATTTCTTTACTAAATGAAAAATGCGTGTCTGCGCATCCTCGAGATGGAATAACATCGAAAGGGCCATTTTTCAACCAATCAGCGATCTTCGCGGTCAAACCAAGGGGGGCGTGAAATCCGATCCGAGCTGATCCGCCATGGACCCTTAAAAACACAGAACTTTCCTCGGCCAGGCAGTGAGGATGGGAGAGATGAAAAGTAGTTGACATCGCTGACCAGCCGTGTCACATTTCCTTCAGCTCCCTCGTCGAGTGGTAACCAGTCGCCGACAGACCCGACATCGTCTCGAACACACACATCAACTACCTTCATCTCGCTTCTACGCCAGCAACCAGACATCATATTTCACACATCAACTCCTCACACTCCGTGACCGCGACCCGAACAACATTTTCTCCACGTTCGACCCTCAGACACAAGCCATCGTATCAACAACTCTACACTCGATGACCGACGACTTAATCAACTCATTAAGTGGCTGTACATATTAAATTCATTATATTCAATAACATATTAAACGTTAAACTGTGTTTGTTTTTTTACCTTGCAACCATACCCATGATATAACAGCTCGCACCTAGACGCATTGGTGTATCAAAATATGTACATGTAGAGACAGAAGAGCTGATAGTGTCACGCATCTAGGGTTGATAAAATCAAATGTCAACATTCCTTGGTTTAAATACTGAAATTGTTAGATTTTTAGAACATTTTTTGCCAAATTTTGCAAAACCGAAGATTTTTAGTGCATTCTTGTCTACGATGCCATTTCATCAAAAATTGGTACAAATTTAAGATCTAATGTTTGGTATCACAACTTTTAGTTTCGATGATACTTTTAAAAAATTGAAAAATCGATCTACACATGCATGTATATATATATATATATATATATATATATATATATATGCACACATGCATATATACATACACATGCACGTATGCATGCGTATACATATACACGCACATATAAATAAACATATTCATCTAGGTTTTTCCTAATACCAAGTTTGCATATACATACACTTTGTCGTGCCGAATAAAATTCCACACAGATTATTTTTTTCTAATGATTATTTTCAGGTGTTCCATTTGAAAAAGTATGCTATGGACATTACGGTTGTTTCTCGAATGCCCCACCCTTCACCAATACCCACAACTACCTACCTGAACCCCCATCTAAACTTCGAGTCAAACTTTTATTATACACAACTGAGTCAGGTGCTGAGAACCCCCAGATTGTCGAAGATAATATTTCTAGCATCAACAGCAGCCGATTCCACAATAAAAGACCCACAAAATTTATCATCCACGGATATCAGCAAACAGCTTTTGATTTATGGGTTAAAGATATGGTGAAGGAAATATTGAAAAGGGTAAGTACAGTTCCGTGTTAGTGAGGCTCACTTCAACATTTACACTCATCTTGCGGAATAAAAAAATATCTCTCACTTATCTCTTATATATATATGTTTACATTTCACGTAGCAATAATACTCTTTTTTACTGCCAATGGTTTTCGTAAAAAGGGACGCATGACGCTTCCTTAATGATGTCATCAAGTTTATTTAATAAACACCGTGAAACGTGTCGACTGTCCTGACCAGAGGCGTAAACTCAAAGGGGTTTGTATGTGAGTTCTCCTTACCAATTTCCGGTTAGGGATTCATAGATTGCACAAACTAATGGTCAGCACAAAATGAAATTAATAAAACCCACCACTACTCTAAATTGGATATTGTGGTTGTAGTTAATTTTATAAACAAACAAAAAAATAACTATATAACATTAAGACATAAATAACTGGTTAGCTTAGCTGACACTCTCTCCTTGGCTATTGGTAAATAGTAGAGCAGACTGGGCTCTTTAGCTTTGGCTAGATAACCAGTCTAGAATTCAAATCTGTTAAACTTCTCTGTAAAGGCTCTCGTGTACAATACATGGAATATCCAAGGGAGAAAAGCCCCCTGTCATGGATATAAAAGACGCAACTGGTGCATGTTACCTTTGCAAAGCTGGGTATGAGAAGGCTCTTGTGTATCAAGTACACGGAATGTCTGTGAGGAGCCAAGAACCCTGTCTTGTAGACAGGAAACACAATTGGTGTGTTACCTCTGACGACTGGAGCGTCTAAGAGTATTTGACTTTTGACGCTACTGCCTTTTATGCAACCGGTCTCAGCGACACCTGGTTTCCCAATGGAAGAACCTTGGCACTTTTCAGCTGGGAGAACTGGTTGTCCCTGTCAGCTTGAACGATGACGCTTCACTTGCGACGAGTGAGACTTGAGGATCAGAAGGATTTTTTAAAATTCCGGATCAGATAATATCCATATAAGATTTAATATTGGTTTTAACTTCCGTAGTTGAAACCACTTCTTATAATACGTTAGGAGGCTTCAGAGATGCAGATGTATATACACAACAACTTCCAACAAAGAGGTATATAACAAATATAGACTTTATTGTCTGAGCACATTTAACAACAATACAAATACAAAACAGTTTGGAGGAAGGTCCTAAGGAAAATAGTATTTGTAGATAATCTTGAGGCTACTAAATAGAGAATAGAAGTAGGCACTTACTATGTAGAAAGGGCTGCGTACATACACGGGTATAAGCCCTAGTTAAGGGGCAAGCCTTAATGGACAGAGACACAACTTGTCTCGTGCATCTTTGTGGATGCCAGATGTGTGTGTGTGAGAGAGAGAGAGAGAGAGAGAGAGAGAGAGAGAGAGAGAGAGAGAGAGAGATTTCCCGGGCTGAGTTTAAATAGCCAGGTGTGTACGCCCTCTAGTGGCAAACCGTGGCGGCAAGGGAAGATAACCCTTTTCCACTTTCAACTCCATCCCAACAAGGGAAGACAATCGCTACATCCCAAAGAATGTAGTTATTGGTTGCTCTAAAGTCAGTCTGGCACTGAGTTGACATGAGACCCAAATATCAAAGGTTTCTGAACTTTGATGACACATTTTAGGGAGCTCTTGAAATCATGACCATCTGTTAGCGTCGCTGCAGTAAAAGACAGTGATTACTTCCTTTTCGAAAGTAGGGCCATAAACATGGGCAGATAACCAAAACCATTTCCGGTTCTTTAATTTTTTGCATGATGGGAAAAATGTATTTATTTTGCTTTAATTCTTTATTATTTTATTTATCTATTTTATTCTTCTTCCAATTACTCGCTTTTTAAAAACTCTTTGACTACCAAATTTCTCCCACGGCTGTACCATATTTTCTTGGTATTTTTAATGATTCATTCAAATAAAGTCCTTTTATTATTATAAAACGCTGTGAGCGGCTTCAAGTAGGTGAAGAGTTAAGCAGAGTTTAACAGATTTATTTTTCAGAGTTTTCCTTCTCCTAGATTGGTTGACTAACAAAGGTTAAAGAGTCCACTCTGCCCTACCAAATTTCTCCCACGGCTGTACCAAATTTTCTTGGTATTTTTTTTACCTGTATGATGGGATATTTCAAAGTTCTCAATCTATTCACCTCATAACTCGTTCTATTCAAATAAAGTCCTTTTATTATTATTGTAATCTGAATCCTTCTAATGAAATAACCAACATTTTTTGTACTTTGCTTGCAGTGGTGGGAGAGCCACTGTAAACGGTTTAAAGTAGGCAAATAATTAATAAATTGTCCTCTTATACATATATGATTTATTTAATTTCATGCGTATTAACTCTTTGTGTATCAAATTTTCCACAATGCTGTACTAAATTTTCTTGGCATTTTTTTAACCTGTATGATGGGATAGTTTATATTCATCTCAGAACTCATTCTATTCGAATGAAAATATAACAGGGGTGCTCACATAAGGATTTTTCAGTGTAAACATGAGACACGTGCGACAGTCCCTGTTTAGAGGTTATGGTCTTTTTTGCTGGGCACTATATATTTTCCCATATTAAGAGGTAGGCATTTAAATCCGGATGAAGAAGACTCAACAAACAAATGAAGAGAAAAACATATATTCGAAAAAATGAAACTTATTGGCTTTGAGGCCAGACTTATTTTCTAAATTCCATGTTAGTTATATGATAGACTGGATAATACGTCTTTCTAGTCTGATGGCCAAAAATACGAGTAAGGGAATGGATTCAATTTAAGCGCCAATCTACACTATTGGTTGATTCCCTCCCTGGGGCCAAGGGCAGATAATCAATCCTTTATTTTTTCCAGTAAGGTTTATGATAGGATCGTAGTGATAGGAGAGCCGCTGTGAGCTGCTCAAAGTAGGCAAAGTGAATAATAATAATAATAATAATAATAATAATAATAATTGACAATGCTTCGTTTAAATAAAAAAGCAAATATAAATAAAATACTCCAATTCTGTTTTTTTCTTTCTTCTCTCTTTTTTTAAAATCATTTTTCAAGGAAGTTTCTAACGTTTTCGTAGTTGACTGGAACACAGGAGGCCGGGGAGTTTTGTACCACCAAGCCATTGCAAATGCCCGTTTGGTCGGTGCTGTGGTGGCCAGCGTTATAAAGACACTTCGGGATGAGAAAGGAGCATCTATGGACAATGTTCATCTCATTGGACACAGTCTGGGGGCACATATATCTAGTTATGTAGGTCATGCAATACCAGGACTTGGACGTATATCAGGTAAGTGTTTATCAAAATATATTTTAATGTTACGTCTGAAAATGTCACACATACACACACACATACACACATATATATATGTGTGTGTGTGTGTGTGTATGCGTGTAATATATATATATGTAATATTTACTTCCACTTTTTCTTCACACACACACACACACACACACACACACACACACACACACACACACATATATATATATATATATATATATATATATATAGTCTTTCAAGTCAGGAGAGCTCAATAGATTTCCTTTGAAACGCAACACACACACACACACACACACACACACACACATATATATATATATATATATATATATATATATATATATATATAGTCTTTCAAATCAGGAGAGCTCAATAGATTTCTTTGAAACGCAACACACACACACACACACACACACACACACACACACACACATATATATATATATATATATATATATATACGGGCACAGCAGACACATACATAACATACCTCCATACCCTTAGACCAACAACAAATCACCGATAATAACAACAACAATTATGACAGAACATTTCAGAGCTGGGAATTGAATAAGGGTACAGACTCCCAAATCAGTGAACACACACACACACACACACACACACACACGCCGATAGAATAGGATAGATGACTCCATAAAGTAAAAAAATATGGAATAATACAAATGAACGGGACCTACCCCACCCCCAAGGATTGGGTCAAGACGGTGCCCCGACCACCACAGAGAGGCAACATAAACACAAACATACATGAGAAAGACCAGCACACAAGTACACACACAAAAATGCAAAAACACACACAAACGCGAAGAATTTGGAAGAATAAGACATTATTAATGTATGTTGCATTCTGTTTATATTTCAGGTCTTGATCCAGCCGGCCCTGGATTTGAAGGAAGAGACAATCAAGTTAAACTGGATCCTTCGGACGCCAAGTTTGTCGATGTGATCCATACGGATGTGAAACCTTTGATGTTTCTAGATAAGTAAATCCTATCTATGCTTTTGATAAATAGTTTTAACCATGCACTGCCATCCAGGAACCTACTTACACTTTTGTGCAAATTAGTTGAAAACAAATAATTCTATTATCATTATAATATCGCGATCTCTCTGTAAGGATTGCCAGTGTGTTCGTGCAGCGTTACAATTTTCGTACGTTTCCTTGGAGTAATATCCATCACTGACAATCACTGAAGGACAACTAATCGACAGTTGAGACAATAATGCCTGGGCGTCATAAAACGCTTATGCAATCACGGATGACTCAATATTTTCAAGGCCAAACAAAGTTCATTATACCCCCCAAAAATATTCATATTACTGCACACCACTGCAAATGACCTAATCTAAGGAAAAAATAGAAATCGGTTACACCCTGTCACTCCAGTGGGTCTAAAATGGCACTGGTAAAATGGGCATTAATAAAAATTATTAGTAAAATGAGCATTCTGAAAAGCGTCAAAATGGCACCAATGAAAATAATACTTGTAAGAAGGGCACTGGTAAAAAAACGGAACGGTTAAAATGGGTACCGCTAGAAATGGTACTGGTAAAAACAAAAGAGTTAATTAAGAATGGCATTGGTAAAAATGACACCGGTAAAATGGCATAGGTAAAAATGGCACCAGTAAAATGACATAGACAAAAATGGCACCGGTAAAATGAAACAGTTAAAATAGCACCAATAAAAATGGCAGTCGTAAAAAACAGATGTTTAGTTTCATTATTTAATGACATATCAACCTTCATGGATTACTTAATTACCAATAAGACGCACTATTTTTTCAGATTTCTTCCAAGCCCTAGTTGTATCCGTGCTACTATACGGCTGCACTACCATGAGCGCATAGAAAAAAAAGCTAGATGGGAGCTGCACAAGAATGCTGCATGCAATCTTAAACAAGATGTCCGGCCACTTGCTCTCTATCATACAAACCATCCGAGTAAGACAAACAAGACAGGCTGGACACTGCTGGAGAAGCAAGGACGAACTCATAAGTGACGTTTTCCAATGGACGCCAGCATATGGGCATGCCAATGTGGGCCATCCAACAAAAACGTACATTGACCAGCTCTGCGCGACACTAGATGCTGCGCAGAGGGCTTCTCGGGGGCGATGAGTGATAGGAACAGTTAGCGAGAGATTGTAATGGATATTCGTGTTGCTGGCACGACATGATGATGATAATGATTTTACGCAAGAACTATATAATTCACTTTTTTCCGGTCACATTTTATCTCTATATTCGGGACGGGATAACTGAAAATAAGTTTTATCAATAATCAAAACTAATATGTTTTACGTTGTTACAGAGAAATATCCACTGGAATGTGCGTTTGTTTATAATTTTGTTTCTACTAATGTGAGTTTATTTTCGCCAAAATCTTGTAGCATTTTTGTGTGAACATGTCCGTGTATTTGTTCTAAATACTTTGTACATTTTGTGTTTTAAGACATAATGTAAACTATATAAATTATTATTTTAGTCAGTATGAATTGATAAAAAGTTGAATATATTAATACTCTTGTTCCTTAAAAGTACAACCGTTATCATCTTGCAACATCTTGTAGTTCATCGTGTAATTGTTAATGTCATTTAAAATGAACACAGTGAACCAAAAATCCAAACCTGGATGAGGTTGTTTGCATGAAAAAATTATTAAATAAATGTATATCAGAGAGGATTAGATATATTCATTCCACAATGGAGAAAGGCAACAAATTTATCAATCTAAATATTAATCCTTTTGTTCCTTAATCTTCCGACCGTTATCATCTTGCAACACACTCTGGTTAAAAATGAGACCGTCCAAATCATCCAAAATGATATTTTAAAAAAATGTAAATTTTGATTATTTGGCGTTGCTTATCCGACAAATTCTTATCTTATGAGTGTTGTCACCTCGGCTAAATAATGGACCATTCCGTTTTTATTATAAAGAAAGAAAGAAAGGGAAGAAAAGGGATATGCTACACAGAAAAAATATAATAAGAAAGAAAGAAAGAAAGAACAATAGAAAGAAAGTAAGGGAAAGAGAAAGAGAGGGGGATGAGCGCACGGAAGCGATAACAGTAATCTGTTTCAATCGAACATAATGAAAAGATGAAAAGAAGGAAAGAAAGAAAAATAGAGTGTGAGAGAGAGTTAAATTAAGATTATTATACTTTTTACATATTGAACTATTTCGCAATAGCTCTTAAACATCTCAAACATTGTAAAAATTAAATTATCATACTGTAGTATATCTACAGGTCTTACTAATTTAGGATAAATTTAGCTGCTAAAGATTCTTAAAAGTCAACCCATATTATACACGATAATAAATGAGAGCGTATTATACGCAAATAATTACGGTAGTGTCTGTGTATTTATTCATCAATTTTACTTTCAGGTTTTGGAATTAGACAGCCAGCAGGTACAGTGGACTTTTACGTCAATGGGGGCGTAACCCAGCCAGGCTGTCCAAAAGCTTTTTATTCTCATGCAGTTAATCTCTTGCAAGGAAACATCAGAGGTAGGTATTTACCCAATAGGGTAGATCGATTTTGGAACTGTAACGTCTCCCATGTGGCGAAAGTTGCAAATTAACATAATGAATTACCACACAAAATATTTTTCTTAAAACTTTGACTACGTTTGAGGAAATAGATTTCAATCTTTTAAAATGTTATCACCATTACAATTTACTTATTAGATAAAAAGCAGTATATCGGAAGTGTCGGTGGCGATGCGGGGGGGGGGGATATTTGAATTCTAGTTATAATATTTCATTCGTTTCGTTTAAAATGGCAATTTTTTCTTTTTTGAATATTGAAAATGCTAAATTTTCTAACCAATTTCTAGGCGAAAACGAGAATTATTGTTACATTTTAGTAGACGATCTTTGATGCTATTTCCTTAAACAATGGTGCAAGTACGAGATCTAGTTTTTGGTATCAGTACTTATTATACCAACACACAACTTTTGCAGTTTGGGAGAATTTGATTTTTTTAAAGGGAAAATCAACCAACCTTATTGCCCAACCCGTTTGCCACGGGTAGGATGTGACACAAGGTCACAAGTATGGGGTATTCAGCTAAGATCAAACTCATTATTAATAATAATGGATCCGCGGGAGTAGTTTGCTATTACACCACGATGTGACGCCCTATTTAATACCAAACTCGTAGGCGTCTGTCATGGTGTAATGGTTAGTAAGCTAGTCCCACAGCTCCGTTACTACTGAATAGCGAATTCGATTGTCACTGGATGCCCAATACTAGTGACCTTATCTCAAATCCTACCCATAGGATGAATTTTTTTTTAAATACCCCACCCGTACGTGGATTTTATCTAGGACCTACATTCTATAAACTTTTCAGCACACACACACACACACACACACACACACAAATTGCGCCCACACGCACTGATTTTTATATAGACAACCACTTGTGAGCACACACAAAAATACAGTGATTTTTACATAGATCTGAATTGTGTACACATACATACAATCAAATGGAGGAGAAATGGCGAACTCATAAGCGAAGTTCACATGTGGAAACTAATACATGGACATGCTAATGTGCGGATACTGGATGCTGCGCAGAGGACCTCCCTGTGGCAATGAATGATGGAGAAGGTTGGCGATAGATTGTCATGGATATTCCGTGCTAATTGCACGACGTGATGATGATGAAATACTAATTGACAAATTTACGCAATTCATTATTGTAACGTAATCAGTGATGTAATTTGGGTTACAGACAGACACCGGATTTCTATTATAATAAGATACACACATGCACTGATTCTTATATAGTAACTTCTTTTCTTTGGATTATTCGGACTATTGTCCTCATCTTTATTGTTATCTGCACAACGTTTCGGCCGATGTACCCTCCGACCTTCTTCAGGTATTTCTTGTGAGACTTGGGAGCCTTCTCGAACTCAGGAGCCTTCTTTTCGAACTCGTAATTGGGTGCCATCACGGAACTTGGAACTCAACCATTTTTCAATCCAGGAGGGTATCCTGTTCTCATTCCACTAACCATAGCTGGGTTACAAGTGTTAAGCTGTGTTATTATTCTATGTTACTGTCGCCCTTGATCAGGATTGAACATGTAGCCTAGAGATAACTGTCACTTAGAACTGTCTTAACCAACGCCTATATCCACTACGCTATGTGTCCAATTGAAGAAGGCTGGAGGGCACATCGTCAGAAATGTTGTACAGATAACAATAAAGATGAGGACAATAGTCTGAATAATATAAATAATACAAATTATCAAGTCTCATCTAAAAAAAATTCAGAGAAATAGTTTCTCCTCCTTGCCAAAATATTATTCTTTCTTCTTTCAGAATTAATGAGTGGTGTGCTGCGTGACCATTGGCGAGCTGTAGACATTTATTTGTCGTCCATTAATGAATGCAATTTTTACGCCTGCCGAACAGCATCAGTGCACAGCGCCATCTGGGGACACTGCAGCTCCAAAGTCTCAAAAGACTTTGTCATGGGATACGATGCAAAGGTTACCCCTCCAGGAATCTACTATGCAAAGACAAGTCGGCAAAGACCTTTCTGTTAAGAAAATTCACAAAAAATATTCTAGCTACATTAATTTTGGTGTAAAGGCAACAATTGTAAAAATGTTTTGAGGCTTATCTTCCCTTATTTGCTACGGTTTGCCGTGAGATGGCGTTACAACCACAATATATAAAGGCAGTGCCATAAAAATCTCTCTTTTCTCCTGGACTCTCCAGCCGTTAGAACTGGACACAACTTGATTTTGGCGGCACTACCTTTATATATTCTGGTTGCAACGCCACCTCACGGCAAACCGTAGCAAGTAAGGGAAGATAATCCTAACAATGATTATCTGAATGACACACTAGGGTGAGTTAAATGTTTTGCAATATTTTGGTAACACGGGGCACAATTCAGCAGTTCTGTATGCTTTGGCCGAGGTCGTGAAGATGACAAATCACACTTGACTGTGAGATGCTTAGCTCGCCTGATACTCTCCGATTTCTACTCGCTTGATTTTCCGCCATGTCTTAGAGCACAGCCTCTTAATACACGGTTTTAGACCTACATAACGTGCTTGATCGTTAAGATTATTGTAACCTGAGTGAAATTTCTTGAACCATATGATTATTGTACTGTGATTAATGAGATGCTGTGCTCACCTGATACTCTCTGAGGGATTCTCGCCAGATTTGCCTCTATAGCTTGAAGCAAGACATTGGAGATCACGCTTTTAGGCCGACCTAATCTTGCTTGATCGTTAAGATTCTTGTAACCCAAGCAAAATTTCTTGAACCATCTGATTACTGTGATCAACTAAACATTGGACTCACCTGATACTCTCCGAGTGCTACTCGCCTGATTTGCCTCTTGTAACCTGAGTGAAATTTCTTGAACCATCTGATTACTGTACTGTGATCAATTGCACCTTCATCTTTCGCACAACAAATATTTTTGGTTGCTTCTGCAGCATTATGGCCCAGTTTGAACTTGGCCTGAATTAGACATTATACGACACGTTCACTTGTGTGGCTTTCAAATCACACATGGAAGAAACAATGCATTATGGGTCAGTATACCAATGACCATTCTACCAACCACCGCAGGTACTTTTCTCAGCTTCGGTCACGTGATATATGCACCATAAACTAGAACCTACGAAAAGTATTGCAAAACTTTTGACTAACCCTGCCTGTTTTTATATATGTTAATTTCTAAATTTCATTATCAAGAGGACGAAAGCAAAGTTTGGAGAGAATAATGATTATTTTCTCTACTTTTACAACATAAGTAATCAAAAAATAACACATACTATCCAAGAGCAAAATTTGTATTACATAACATAGGGTTATAATAATTTTGATAATTTTTTGTATTATTTAGATTTTCCAGACTATTGTCCTCATCTTCATTGGTATATACACAACATTATGACTGATGTTGTTCTGGGAACCTTATTGTTGTAATCGGGAGCCTTCACGGAACTTCAAACCGAACCCTTTATTTAATCCATTGGGGTAGATTGTTCTCATTCCGTTAAACATGACTGGGTACAAGTATTAAGCTATGTTTAGTATTCTATCATATTAGACATATGGCATAAAACAGATATATGTGCTGAGTTGATACAGTTCTGTCATTTGGAGGTTGCAGGTTCAATCCTGACTATAGGCGGAAATACCACAGTATACGTAACATAGCTTAACACTTGTACCCAGTAATGGATTAACACAATGATAACAACACCTGAAGAAGGCTGGAAGGCACATCGGCCGAAACGTTATGTATATAACAATTAACTACTACTCCCACTGCTACTCGGTTGTTTAACCACCTTCAGTGATTAAAAAGAACCAGGAACCCACTCAATTACCTCTACCCCTGATGATGGCACTTCGGAGTGTTATAAGTACTAGGGACGAAAACTTTGGTGAACTGATAAACAGATTCCACCCCGATATTAAGAAGCTGGCTAGAAAACTAGAAAAGACCAAAAAAGAAACTCGCCAGGCATGAAAAATTCGTTTTGTTCAACACATTATGCATGAAATCAATAAAGATGAGGACAACAGTCCAAAACATCTAAATATCAGTGATGCTGATAGCTTTTTTATTTAATGCATTCTGGGACGCATGTTTTTTTTTTTTTTTTTTTAAATGAGTCCCCGGGAAAATTTATGGGTCTCAACTAAAACCGTCTAACTCCTAACTTGTAACCTATCCTGTGTAATTCATTTCTAAGAAACAATTGAAATGTATTTACAGTTAGCTTGAAATAGTGGGGGAAGATAAAAGAAAAACACTGGGACGCATGGATATGATTTTACTGCGTCCTTTTAATTTTTTGTGTCAGGGACGCAGGACGCGCGTACCTATCAGCATCTCTGAAATAATATAAATTATCAAGGATCATCTCAATTTTTGTTGTTGTGGTTGTTGCTTGATTTGCATCAATTGAAAGTTGAAGTGAAAGGGAATAGAACTGAAATCCAGAGCCTATTGGTTAAAAAGTGTCAAGCCAAACATTTGATTACTTCGGTAGAGTGTCTAGCCGAGAACCTGGAGGTCCCTGGTTCGATTCCAGCCCTAGTAGCACATGAATATTGCGGTAAAGTGAGGAGCTGATGGTAGGAGTGGCGCTCCGCCTCAGACGCCCAATCAACTCCTTGGTCTAGCGCTTAGTGAAAAGGGGATAGACTTCCTCGCTGTCTGGCTGATACCGACATTAGCCACCCTGACGACTTTACTTTACTTACACCTTGAAAATGGTTTCCCTAAAGACAATAAAATGTCATTTTTTAAAGCAAAATTTCAGTATGAGAAGTAACCATAGAATTATAGTCAAATATATCTTAAGCAGGGTCGGACAGGACCAGTGCAAAATGATTTGGCGCCCTAGGCAAACCTTTAGATACACACACTTGAAAATTTTAGACTTATTCAATAACTCAAACTATAGCTTAGGGGCCTCATTTAAAAAAAATATTTTTCATTCTTTAAAACTAATCATATATATATATATATATATATATATATATATATATATATATATAAACAGTGCCCAATATCATTGCTAAAGCATTTATATTTAAGTTAAGGTAGTGTGGACATGGAGTCAACAGCGCCTGGTTACTCAAAGTCTCTCAGTAACCAGGCGTTCACTAGATGTTATTCAGATTCGAAATCTTGCATACACCTTGACATCCTTATAACTAAGGAACACACCAAATTTGGTTATTGATTTTTACTGATTAAGGGATATAATTAATTAATCAACCCAAAATCAAACGATTTGCTATACTCGTGGCATAGCTGCTGCTGATAATATTTTTAATAAATTCGCTGGCTGTTGCCTATATTCAGCAGTGATTTAAAATGGCGCCGCTGCTGGTAATTTGAAGTTGACAAATTTGTGCCCTAATCGTTTCAGCTCGGAATTTCTCGCGTATCACCGGTCTAATTTTAAAAAGATATTTATTTGGTTAGAAAGAAAAGAAAATAATCTTTCTAAATATGTAATTTTATCGATTGAATTATTTTTTACAGCGAAGTAAATAACAATAATGAACGAAAACATTTAAATTAACGATTAATAATAACTCAACATTGTTTTTATTATTAATACTTTAATTTTAGAATAAAATATAACCACTTTTAATCAGTATGTAATTTTTTCGTATGTACAAAAGAGTTTTAGAAAAAAAAAAAGGGGAGGGAAAAGAAAAGAAAAAAAAGAAATTGTAATACGAACAATTGTAAAACTAAATTCTTAGCATTTTATTGTTACATTTTAATACGGTAAAAAAAGGAATTAAACGAATACGTTTCTTGCTTAAAAAATAAAATTGTTTCAAAAATGTAAACAAAAAGAGAATATTCTTAAAATAAACGAATATAATACACTAATTCTTAGCTTTGTTTACCGCTAAATCTTTAATAAAGTTTAGGACTCGGCGATTTTTTAAAAAAATTTGTTCCTCTTATTTTCTCCCCACTCACTTTTTTGGTGTTCCTATTTTTTTTTTTTTTTTTAGTCTGGTCATGGATCGGGTACTTTTGCCAGTATATATATATTTACCAACCCCTCCGCACAAGCAGGATGCGACACTAGGTCAATTTTCTTAAGCGGAGTTTAATTTTAGAGTTTTCTTTCTCCTAAACTGGTTACCTAGCCAAAGTTAAAAAACCTATTCTGCCCTAGTATTTACCCATAGTTGGATGGAGACTAGTCGAATTTCTAAGAGTATTAGTGAAATTCATATATATATATATATATATATATATATATAATATACATACACAAGGTACTGCCCAGGTTATATATTATCTGACTAAATCAAAGTATACACATTTGAAATCTCATTTTACTCACCTTTGGATAGCACTTACCTATTACTCGATATGGTTAGTGAAAATGTTACATTGTGCATATTAACCCCCATTTATCAATAACGTTGTTTCTTCCCCTAGAATAAATTATATATACACATATATATATAGGTAATCTGAACATTAGCTACATAAATGAGAGTAACCTTCCCTTGTTTATTTCACTTTGAGAAAGCCATGTTTTGGTCGGCCATTTTCATTTCACCATAAATCTACACTGCAAATACGAATTTGTTTGAATCAATACAACTGCATGTTTTAACATGAAAATATATTGAAATGTGTTCTTAATTGTGCTTGTGCATTATTTGAAATAAACTTGTTATTAAGAACACATTTCATGATATATTTGTGTTAAAACATGTAGCTTTTAAGAATTATTGTTTCGTTATTAAGAACACATTTCATGATATTTTCATGTTAAAACATGTAGTTGTATTGATTCGAACAAATTCATATTTGCTGAAATGAAAATGGCTGACCAAAACAGATCAAAGTGAAATAGGTTATGTAGCTAATGTTCAGTATTTTTTCTTTATCATGCCTAAAATATTTTTTTAGAGAAGGCGTCAAATTTCATATAGCCTTAGGGCCTTAGTAAGTGAAATAAGAATTATTGTTTCGTTGAGTTTCCTAAGCCAACTAAAGAATCAGCACTGAAGACCTTAGCCTGGTAAGTATCAGATTCACTTAATGGAGAATGTTTTCAGTTTTGTTATTTATTATTTTTTCCTAAAGTATTTTAACAAAACTTTTTTTGTCGGTTTGTTGGTGGAATTTCACTGTTGTGTTTAAAAACATTTTTTTTTAAATGAATACCCATCAAGAATGAAAAAATGTCTCCAGCATAAAATAACCCATGCTGTAAAATCCAACCAACTTAAATCATTTTTATACCATTTTGATTTTTGGTTGATTGTTTGCTTTAATGGTATCATATAGTACCTAAATAATGACAATGGAATGTGTTTTTCCTATAATGTCTAATGAAATCTCAGAAGAAACAAGATCACACAGGACTTTTAATTAAACATAGCAATTGCTAATTACTCTATTCAAGTTGTATCTTTGCTTAGTAAACCTTTTCCCTATCCTTAATACTTGTATTTCTTCCTATTATTTCTCTTAAATCTGATCCTTGATTTACAATAGTTGGCAACAAGGATAAAGTTTAGCCTGGTATTTTCTTCAGATTCTGTGAAATAACGGCAAATAATTTATGTGAACGTTAAGAGTATGTGATAAAAAAAAAAAATCATTGAATAACTTGACAATGTCATCAAAATTATTCTTTCTCAGTCTTTTATTCATTGCACTGACCTACGATGTTTTCAAGGTCGAATATATAACAACTGATTTTAAGACAGTTTATTTTTTTTTTTAACACTGTATCTAAAAATCATACTCATCTTTTCTAATCAGATTTTTAAGATACAAGCTTTCTTGAAATGTATAGAACAGTATTATAACTATTTATTTGTGATGAGTCCACAGACTTTTGAATAAATGGTATATCATATATCACTTGGTAAACTTTTTTGAAAAATCTTTAGTTAAAAAAGAAAAAAAAAAGAATACCCATCAAGAATGAATAAAATAAAGTCCAACCAACCTAAATCATTTTTATATTGTTCTGATTTTTGGTTGATTATTCAGTTTTGTCATATAGTACCTAAATAATGAGAATGGAATTGTCTGTTTTTTCTATAATGTCTAACAAACCTCAAGAGGGAAATATCACAAGGAATTTGTTAATTCAACCTAGCAATTGCAAATTTCTCTATTCAACTTTTATCTTTGCTTGGTAAACCTTTTACCCTATCCTTAATACTTGTTTCTTCCTATTATTACTGTTAATTCTGATACTCATTTTACAACAAGGATGAGTTTGAGAGTCCCTAAGTCTTTGTATATATATTGAATCTCTCGTGTGTGCGGTTTGATCTGGGTTTTCATTTTCATAAAACCTTCTTGCTGTAACTTTGGCTCTTTTGATTGCAATCAGATCCACCAATTGGTAGAGACTTCTTTTTTGCAAAACATACTTGCTGTACAAAATAAACTACAGAACTAAAAATTGATCATTGCATTTAAGTATTGAAGGTTTTAAGGTCTACTGTTGCCATTTAATTTAAAGAAGACAATTTGATGTATGCAAGTCTTTACCTTCCATAAAAACAATTATTTCTACTTCATAGGTGACTTTCTCTGGATCTCCCCAGTTATAAAAATAGTTATCATACAAAAAAAAAAAAAAAAAAAACATATGCCTAAAACAATTACAGTAATTAAAATTTGGTAATCCAAGATTTCAGAATATTTTTACTTCGTTCATGGAGTCAACCCAATCACAAAATGGTATATGGTGGGTTATGGCCTGTAGGAGTAAAGTTGAAAAAAAAAAAAAAAAAAAAAAAAAAAAAAAAAAAAAAAGGTGAGTGAGATTTGTATTTAGAGATAGAGAATTAGACAATATTCAATATGGATCGGTGGATAAACGTATCTTAACAACATCTAAGATCATTGTCAGTTACACCGTAGTACGATATGGACTCGAGGAGAGGAAAAGTAGGGATCATTATTAAAGAAGGGTTGACTTACCTAATCATCTAAACTCGTAATCCGTACAGAGAAAAGTGTTTCTGGCCACGTATCCCCTTTAAATGCGGGGTACAGCTCATCTGATTGGCTGTTGCTAACAACCAATCAGATGCCGCGGTGCTTTGTATTTAAATGGGATAGAGTTTTACAAACGTAAAAAAAAAAAAAAAAAAAAAAAAGTTTGTCAAACCTCATATAGCGTCTATTGTTGGTGGTTGTACCAGAGTATGATCACCTCTGATAGGGTCAGCAGGGCGAGGGAAATCTGATGTTGGAAGACCCAAAACTTCCCAATAAACCTTGCGGATTACATCACTGACGACAACCACGAGCGCCCCAAATGTAGGAGCGTATATTTTAAGTATAGCCAATGACCAAAACTTCATAATTTTTTTTCTCGCTTTTCTCTCCATGAAGACATTTAAATTATTTTAAATATTTTGAAAATATTATTATTATTAAAGACTTATGTTACATCTAATCTATTCTTTGCCTTTCTTTTGTTTTTTTATTAAACTTCTTTGAAATAAATTTTGCTAAGTTGTTTTAGCAGTGAGAAAAGATAGAAAGGGGAAATTATATAAGAGAGACAGGAGATGGAAAAGTGAGAAGGGTGAAATTGAGGGAAGAGGACACAGAAGAGGGGTTGAGAGGGTGGAATGTATGGAGATTGAAGATTGCATGGGAGGAAGAAAAAAAAAGAAATACATAGATGTGTGTGTTGTTGATAGATTTTTAATTTAGTGTGGCCTGGGATGCACATATTTGATTTGAATTGTAGGGTTTTTATGAATTACATAAAAAATAATATATAAAAAAAAAGAAAAAGAAAAAAGGATGAGCCAACAATAAATGGGCAAATAAATAAATAAAGCAAAAAAAATAAAAAATAAAATAATAATAATACAAAAACAAGATATCATTGTTAAGACCTTTAATAATTACAGACAAATTTTAATGAAAAGACAGACAGACAGAAATCAAAAGAACACTTAAAGAATTACATTTAATTAGATGTTTTTATACAAATCTCACATTGAAGACAGATGAAAATATATATTCTGTTCTGGGTACTTTACCCAATGGGTTTGACATGAGTAGGATGTGACACAAGGTCAAAAATACAGGGTATCCAGCAAAGATCGAGTTCACTCTTCAGTAGTAATGGATGTGCAAGATTAGCTTGCAAACCATTTCTGGGTGGAATATCACAGTTGTCAATGTAGGAAAAAAAATTCTGAACAGTTTCCTTTTGTTATGCTTCAGCTGAAAAAGAAAAATTAAAAGATGAAATGATAGCAGAAACAGAAAAAATATATATATATAGCACAAGTGTATGTATAGGCAAGCATGACATTAGGAAAAACCTAGATGTGTATGTATATGCATGTATATATTTACCAACCCCTTTACACGTGCAAGATGACACAAACTCCACTTAATAAATTACAGGTTTTCCTTCTCCTAGACAAGGTTAAAGAGCCCAGTCTGCCCTACTATTTACCCATAGTTGGAGAGAGAATATTTGGATTCATACCTTCCTCAAGGGTATTAGTGCAAACAGCATCGTCCAAGATTTGAACTTGGGTGCGCTATTTCCTACAACTCAAACCATTACACCACATGCATCAATAGATATGTATATGCGTGTGCGTATAAGGGTGCGTGCGCAATGTGCATGGATATATGTATTTACCTACACCTCCGCACGAGCAGGATGTGACACAAGGTCAATTTATTAAGCGGAGTTTAATAGGTTTGAATTCAGAGTTTTCTTCTCCTAGACTGGTTACCTAGCCATTAAAAAGCCCAGTCTACCCTGCTATTAACCCATAGCTGGAGGGAGAATTGGATTCATACCTTTCCCAAGGGTATTAGCGCTATGTGAAATACCAACAGCTTCGTCCATAAATTGAACTCTGGTCGACGAGTCCATTTCCTATGACTAACCATTAGACCACGCGCCTCCTGTGCATGCATATGTATATGCGTTTATATGAATCTCAAGAGCCGCTTGGTTAGATGTTAAGAAAACCACAATAACCAAATGTGTGTGTGGCCTGGCATTAGGAAAAGTCAAAGAGGAATATGATTGTATGCATCATTATAGCGGCAACCGTTTCTTTGGGGAAACGGTATGTTAGTAGTATTTGTTCCATTTTCCCTCCGTGTATGGAATCAAATGTCTTGGAAAAATCCACTAATAGCAGCATTGCCTCCAGATTCTTTGTTCAAACCCCTTCTATGATCCGTCTAATAGTCAGGATCTGAGAGGTTGGATCAATTTCTGCGGAATCCATTTTGGTTTTTCCTAAGGGCCGTCCACCAAGGACCTACATTGACCAACTCTGTGTGGATGCTGCGCAGAGGACCTCCCTGGGACAATGAATGATAGAGAAGGTTGGCGAGAGATTGTCATATCTGTGCTAATTGTGCGATATGATGATTATGATTGTATGTATGTGTACCTATGTATAGGGTGAGATTTGTTTCATCTCAAGATGTAATGCAAAAATGTAAATACTTATTATCTACTGTTGCTTATCCACCAAATTTTTATTTTTATGAGTGTCGCCACCTTAGCTAAATGATGGGCTACTCAGTTTTTATTATGAAGAAAGAAAGATACTACATAGAAAAAATATGATAAGAAATAAAGTGAGTAGGGGAAATATAAAGTGTGTGAGCGCACAAAAATGATAATACTAATCTGTTTCAATCAAACATGATGAAAAGTAGGAAAGAAAGAAAAATGAGAGACATAGAAATAGGATGAGAGTAATCGCACATTATTATGAGTCAAAGGATTTATTTTACAGTAGTATTTTGTTGTACATGGATTTTGATACTTGAATTGAGCTCAGACTTGACTGTGCTCTGATTAGAGTTAACATATCAAATGTTGTAATAATTAAACAGTGGTATATCCACAGGTCCTGCTAGTTTTGAAATTATGTCTTAATAATTTCTTTAAGATTGTTCATACAACAATAACTCAATTTCCAGTTTTTGTTATTGACAAACATTTTTCACCAAATTATTTTTAGTGGCACATGATACAATCAAACAATTATTATTAAGCATCTGTTTTAATTGTATAACATTCAACTAGAAAAAATAAAATCTTGATACCTCTATCATTAGTCAAATTACTTCAAAAATAAAAATACTGAAATTAACTGGTGTCACGAGATTTTATACAGGAAATGCCAATAAACAATTTTAATGTTTGTCATGCTTCTTGTGACACATGTCAGAATGATAGGCAAGCAGAAACAATGAGGTCATTATTTGAATAAGATCTTCAAAAGTTTTTCACGCCTTGTTTGATCAAAAGGATTTCCCAGGTTGGGTGATTGCTATGCTCGGACACACAGGAAACACCCGAAAAAAGGCCGGAGGATACAGCAGCCAAAAATGTTCTGATTTTACATACCACAATAAAGATGAGGACAACAGTAGAATAAAAAAAAAAAAAAAAAAGATTGTGGGCGATATCAATAAAATCTTTAATTGGTTGAAGTAAGTAACCTACCTTCAGCACGATTTGCCTGTTCTAATATTCGTCGTTTCCATTCTTCATAGCTCAAAGCTGGTTTCTCAGGTTCTACACATTGTTTCTTGGGGGAAGGTGGCATTTCTAGAAAAAATAAATAAATAAATTTGTCATTAGAATAAAAAAATGTTTTGTACATATGTCACTGCAACAGTAGTACCTTGACTTATGAGTGCCTGACTGACTGTAACTCTTATTTTTTTTTTGCTTTGGGTTGCAAACTAAAATTTGGGGTAGGAGTGAACTTCAGAAATAAGTTCACTAAAAAGATTTGTTTCCAAATTTATTATTTGAAAGAAAAATATTTATAAAACATTACAGCATATAATTCATTACATTCAATTATGTCTTTATACAGTAAATTATATTCTTATAAAAAAAAAAAAGCTAAAGGTCTTGGGGAGGGGGGGGCCTGGAACAGGTTAATGGCACTTCCATTTATTTCATTGAGGAAAATTGATTTGATATACATAAATATGAAATTAGCAGATTTAGACGAGGTTCATTTTGTTGTTTGTTTTATTTTTATTTAGCAGTAAATAATCTAATAACAAATAAGATTTTTTTTTTTTACTAAAGAGCTAAACATTCTGACTATAAAATATACCTTAAACAAAGTAGATTAAATCCAGATTATCTGGTGTTGCTTAATCAGATTTCTTATTTGTCCCAATTTTTAAAATGAAATCTTCCAAATGGTCTATGTTGCTTAAATGCCCAACTTAAAGTTAAAATGAATTAAAAAAAAAAAAAAAAAAAATTTTTTTAAATACAGGTTTTTTGTAAATATGTTTCAGCGAGTCAGCATCAGGTGAATTTTCCGAGTTGTGTTTTTGTCTGCAAATTAATGTAGATATTTTAAACACCTCCTCACAGATTTTTATCGCAAATCAAGGTAAATATTTTACAACCCCACCTCTTTTAAACCATGGATTTCCCTAATTTAAAGCAATATTCTTTATCAAAGGAGTTCCAACTTTCCCTGAATGGTAGCTAATAGATCAGTTCACCTGAATATAAATGCATACAGATGTGCTATGAGGAAAGGGTTAATTTAATATCCCATAGTTTAATTAGAAACATTCACAAGATTTAAAGATCAATATGACATTTTGGAAAAGAGGGAGAGAAAACATTAAGAGGATGTATTTATTTAACCTTCAAACATTTTTATATTGTATATAATAACCATCATCAGGGCAATATTAAAGAGTGATGTCATGAAGCTCTTTCAAAAATGTTATTATTGTAGAATGATAATGCAGTATACGATTGCATGGTGTAAGTTTTGCAGACATTTAGCAGCGAGTTTGATTCTGACTAGGTTCCCTATATTGCTGTCCTTGTGCCAGACTAAAAGCTTAGTAGATAAAAAAAACTCACCATTTGCTTTTTCTTCTATTTCATCGATGAGAGTTCGGGTTTTCTTCTTGAGAGCAAAGCAAGAAAAAGAAAATAAAAATAAAAGAATATGAACTGGGCTAAGCCTCCCACATCAGTACTGTGTGTGTGTGTGTGTGTGAGAGTGAGAATCTGTTAGATATATATATTTGCTATAATAATAATAATAATATTAAAGATATATTAAAAGAATAATATTATAATGTAATATATGTATTACATAGATATAAATAATATATCAATATTATAATATAATTTGTTTTGTTTTACGGCATATCCACCTCAGTGGCTCATTTAATAATATAATAGAGTTATATATATATATATATATATATATATATATATATATATATATATATATATATATATATATAATAAGAATAAGATTGTTTCAACTTACACATCATTTCTGCAACATATTTCTCGAGTTCAGTCACAAGTTTGTCATAAACAGTTTTTTTCACTGAACAAAGTTCCCGGAGTTTCTGTCGATCAATTTTGCATTTGAATTTTCTGAAAAGGAAAAAAAAAATAAAAAATATAATCAGGTAAATAAAAAAAGAGAAAGTAAGTATTTATCCAACCCATTCACCACAGGAAGGATATGACACTGATTGCGTGTATGGGGCATCCAACAAGGATTGAACTTGCTATTCAGTAGTAATGGATCTGTGAGAGTAGCCGCTAACCATTACACCATGATGGGACGTCCAAAACAAGAGATAAAGTATGTACTCTTAGCTACTACTTTTTTTTTATATTTTATATTTAATAAATTTCATACCGCCAATACCCTAAGGTAAAGTATGCATCCTGCTATGGGTAAATAATAGGGCAGACAGGGTATCCAGTGTAGAAGGAAAACTGAATTTAAACTCAGTTTAAGAAATTGGCCTAGTATCACACCCTACTCATGTAGAAACGTTGGTAGCTGGAGGGAGAGTAGTTGGATGCATACCTTTTCCAAGAGTATTAGCACTATCATTAAGGATTAGAACTTGGGTCGCCAAGTCCATTTCCTACAAGCCTAACCATTACAGCATGAGCCTCCACAAAAGATTGTATAGACAAGGAAAATAAAGGATTGGGTTTAAAAATCCTCCAGTAGGTTACTGAAGAAGGCTATGGGTTACTTGGTTGAAACTAGAGAGAGAGAGAGAGGAATTAATACTTACATGCAAGCAGCATTTATAGCTGCAGCTAAAAATAAAGGAGATGTGAAATCAACATCGACACAGGATTTCTTTAAATCTTCTTGATACCTGACAAAAAAAAAAAAAAAAAAAAAAAAAAAAATCATTATAAAGTTATCAAATCACTGGACACAATGAACGAGAAAGTGGCAAATAAACGGCTTTGAAACCTATGGTAACAATTGCCTTTTAATTGTATTGTACATTTTAACAAATAAATACATCAAAAATATCAAATCACACACTGGACACAATGATTACATTGTCTTGATGAGAAGTGGCAAATAACCGGCTTTGAAACCTATGGTAACAATTGCCTTTTAATTGTATTGTACACTATAACAAATCAATACATCAAAAATGTCAAATACACACAGACACAATGATTACATTGTCTTGATGAGAAGTGGCAAATAACTGGCTTTGAAACCTATGGTAACAATTGCCTTTTAATTGTATTGTATACTATAACAAATCAATACATCATAAAGATGTCAAATTACACGAGACACAATGATTACACTGATCTTGAACTACATTAGCTTTTTTTTTCTTTAATCTTATTCATGGTGGGTTTATTTTGCTTAATATAGACAGCTTCAAGAATTTTTTTTACCAAAACATTCTAACCAAAAACACGTATATTGCACAAAGAAAAAAAACAAAAACTCCAAATTCCTGAAGCTCTATTTTCTTTTCTCCAATACAAAACAATTACAAATACATACATAATATATATGACGATTAAAATCAAATGGTTTAAAACACGGATTGTTCAAAATATACAGACTAGTTTCTCGCAATAACCCGAATATTCAATTTTAATTGTCTATTTAGCTCTTTATATTCAACTCTTTAATTGATTTTAGTGAAAAATAATACCAAAGTAAATAAAACTGTATACTTATTTGCTTGGTAGATTTAATGGTAACTGCAATATATAATATATATATATATATATATATATATATAAAAATAATGTACCAAAAATCTTAGATATTTAGATACATATATTCCACTCTTTTTACAATCATTATTATAGCTATGGGAGAGTGGTTTATCAACTCTATCAATCATTGTAGCATTCAAGAAACAAAAACTTTGTTAAAATATCTGGGACTAGTTTAAGGGATACATTTTCATACCTTTCCCAAGAGTATTAGTATATTAATATACCAAAATTTCTTACCTATCAAGTGCCCTCTGTGCCAAATCAGCTACCATTGTGCATCCAAACTGGACTGTTAATTCCTTTATCGTACATTTCTGTTGCACACCTAACAGACTTTCAACAGCTTTCAAGGAATTCAGATAAGCCCTCTTTGGCAAGCCGGAAAGTTTTACTGCAAACAGCTGAAAATAAATTATAATTACAATAAAAAACTTTTTTCACAGCAGATTTATAATTAATATAACATTAGGGTTCCCATTCATTTTAGGAAATCATTTTCAAAGAAATTTTCAAGGACAGTACTTCATACTTTACCATTACGTCTAATAAACACACTTATCTGACCTTTTTTTATGATGCAGGGTTAATGATGTATCTTGGGTTCATAATAGATGATGTCTACATATATCAATTAACTACACAATAAAATTGTTTGGCCTCCTGTTTTTGCTTAGCCATGATCAACATTGCTATTTTACTAACAAAAACAAATTATAAACAAACACTGTAACAATTACAATACCCAGTTTAAAAATTAGCTAGTGTAGGTGCCACATAATTAAAGTTTATATGTGACAACTCAATTTTTTCTAACTTATCTTTTCTATCTAACCAACAGATGGTAATGTTGGAGTATTTTGTTGTATAAGGGGGGTTAAAGACTGCAACTTATATTTATATAAAGGATCAAACTTTATGCCACAAAGGATCTCCACTGTAACACTGCTTTCAACTACAGCCCTAAAATGGCCACAGGACCCTAAGAGGTCAGAGTAGACCTGGGAGTGATGGTGATGAAGAAGTACTCCACACTCCCCAGAGCTCCAGAATTGAAACTTCATCATTAGATGCAGTTTAACATGTTACCTAGCAACTCCTGCAACACTACGTCCCCTAAACTGTATTGGCTTCTTTCCTTTCGATCACAGCGGCAGTGTGGAATTGCCGCTTGGGCAACAGCTCAACCTCCATATGAACCCGCCTAGGCTATGTAGTTCCAATAAAAAAGGAAAAAAAGAAAAAAAAAGGACACTACTCCATCTTCTATTGCAGACCGAAGGATGCCAACAACGTCATACCCGGGAAGTAGGCTCTAGTTGGCAAAATGAGCCACATTATAAAAGTGAAAGCAGCAAAGTCAAAACTTCTATTTCTTTCCAGCCTTAACAGTTAACATGCACCAGTTATGTCCCCAGTCTACGGACAAAGGGGCTTTGCACCCCCAGCAACCTTGTTTTACAAAGTACACAAGAATATGCTTAACTTTTTAAAGTCTTTTATTAGCAGCCTCAAGACTTTTTGGTACCATTATAGTATGTGGCCTACCATAAAAAGCATATTATAAGGTTATAATAATAACTGCTAACCCTAACCCTATTTTCAATATTTTAGAATTAAACAGATTTCTGATTCATGTAAATTAGGGATAAATTCTTTTTTTAATTATTCTTAATTACTAAATACAGTATATGACTGAATTGCATTTCTTGAAATTGAATATATGTGAAAAATAATTAGTTTCAATAAATTGCCTACTACTTATATCTAAAAATATACTCTTACTGAGGTAGGACACATACAAACCGGGTAGGCCACATACTATAACAAACTTTTTCCTTTTCAAACATTTCACTCATTGTTGTATGACACACTCATCTTGTGTCACATCTCATGTACAGTGCAGTATAGCAGGGTACGCCTGCATACCCAAGTTAAAACAGTATTTTGCTTCGAACAGCCAAAAATGACTAATATGAATTTTTTTTTCCAAGACTAAATTTCACACGGTAATTTCTTTTGTAAAATCAAAGTGGTTAATCTTTATCAATATTCTTGAAATTTTACACTTAATTAGAATGCACCTTAAACTACAAACAGGAACTTTTTTTCTTTTCCGACACATAGAAACGGAAATACAACAGGGAAAAGTTGCCAGTAATTTCTTCAAAAAGTATAAGAAAAAAAAAAAAAAAAAAAAAAGAAGAGAGAGAGAGAGAGAGAGAGAGAGAGAGAGAGAGAGAGAGAGAGAACTATATCATTAACAGAAGATATCCTCAGCATTATTTTCATATATGTGTGAAATTTTAATAAGGCTTTACCATCATTTTTTTTTTTTTTTTAAGTTTCAATTTTGGAAAAAAATAATTTACGAGCTAGTATTAAAGCATAAACAAATCTGTACATGCACATCTTTAAAAAAATTATATTTAAGAGTTATTCTATTTCTTGTATTTAATACAACATAGCAGGTATTTAAAAAGTGATGTTATTTAAATTAATACTATATATGTGTATACATGCAGTATTGAAAATGTTGAATTATCTTTTGGTAAATTTAAAAGAAATGGGGGGAAAAAAAAAACATGCTGATATCCATACCTCTTATTCTTTAAATAATGGGTTACAGCATAGAGATAATACAATTTGAGTGCAGAATCAGAAAAAAACAATTTTACATAAGAATACCAAGTTTTATCAAAATTGCTCTAAAAATAAAGAAATTGTAAAGAAATTACCGAGTTTCTTGTTTTGAATTGGACCAATTCAAAACAAGAAATTCAGTAATTTCAGTGATTGGATATATTTTTTTGAACCAAAACAGGTCCACTTTTGTACCCCAATTGAGACTTTAAATTCTCATAACTTTTGAACTACTGGGGATATTTGCATAATTCAAACAGTTTTGAACTCCATTTAGAGAGCTCTATATGACTCGTGATTAAATAACTTCAAATAAAAAAATAAAAAAATCAACTGGGAATCCTACTTAGATCTTTAAGGATACATTGATGACAATGCATTACACCCCATTCTTTTTTGATGGTTGTGGTAAAATAATCTAATTATTTAGAGTTACCTGCCCTTTAATAGAGAGAGGAAAAAAATGGTGATGATGATTATAATATATATAAAAGTAATTTTGTTTTACCTTATCAGGTCCTTGTAAGTGTTGACCAAGCCTGGTAGCAGCAAGGTCAAGGCAGATGATCAACTTGCAAGTTTGATTCAATCGTAAAGAAGAAACAGTTAAAGCACAAGGTCCACAATCCATCTGTGAACTGTATTCATGAGCTTGTCTGAAAATTGACATGAAAAAATAAAAATAAATTTTAAAATCACAATACCCTCAGGAATTGCGTAGGTTTATCAATGAGTATTTAATCTATAATCAAAATCTTTAATACATAGAATAAATCTTATCTACTAATAATGTCTCTATGAAAATCGGAGTTAGATTTGCCTCAAAACAGCCCATGCTATTAGTGTTTAAAATCCTGCAACGTATCTTATATATCACTAAGAAATAAGTTTACATAATATATGTTGTGGTTAATTTGCATACTAGTTTTAACAAAACCAGGTTTAATAAATAATTACTTGGTGTTATTGATGTCTAATATTATCGTTTTATTCTCCAATAAATTAAAATCATCCTATGAATGATTTTATATAGAAACAAATTAAAATATAACTAAAATAAGTGTAATCTTTTTATATGCATACCTATTTAATTTTGTTAGCCTTATTTAATATATTCTATTACATAAAACTTAAATACTTATGCCTGCAGAGTGCATATTCTTGTTCGTCTTTATAAAAAGATTTTTAAAATTGCTAGTTGAGAAATTATACATCCAACTACACACCAGCATTCAGCCACCATGTCAGAACAGTATACCCAGTGTTCTGTGTATTACACTAAACTGTATCCGGTGGTGAGGCTCCAGTTCTGTAGTTCAAGAGGGTGCAGAGTCACACCATTACCATTACTCCCAGATTTGCTGCTAACCTTTAGTGGTCAGGAAATAGATTCAATGAAGCTGTTTACATTTTAATTTTGCGCTAATGTACCTGGGATTGAAGTGAATCCATTTCTTCTCCTTCGAGCTATGGATAAATAGTAGGGTAGACTAAGCTCTTTTGTCTTGGTAAGAAAACTCTGAAATAAACCCCTTTGCTGCTATAAGTAACTAAAGTAGGGAATATATCCCCTTTTCACTAGTGCTAGATCAGGAAGATTGCTTCTGCACCACACCTACCATCAGCTCTTCACTTTACTGCACAGATCCATGCTATGCAACTCATGCACGGAGTTGGTGACAGCTCTATAGACCATAGACAGCATGCGGCAGAAGGGTTGGGTACATACACATTTATTTATATGTGTGAAAGGAAGCAAGTATGCTATATTATATATATTATATATATATATATATATATACTGTAGTGTGAAATGGTCACTATTTCAGCTTTTGCTGGAATGGTGTACCAAAGGCAGTATTATTGGTAGAGTGCTCAATATAAAATAATAAGATAAATATATAGGTTTTACATATCTATTTATTGGGTGACAAACGAACATTCACAACCATATTGGTTTCATGCGATGCATTCATCAGGTGAAGATGTTTCAAATGTCTGATGAATGCATCGCATGAAACCAATATGGTTGTGAATGTTCCTTTGTCACCCAATAAATTGATATGTTATATATTTATCTTATATTATATATATATATATATAATATATATATATATATATATATATGTGTGTGTGTGTGTGTGTGAAAGCATACTTCTTACATTCCTTTCTTATTTATTGTAAGAGTCTAGAAAAAAATTTGATCAAGAGGAGTTTAGTCAAAGCATACAAGCGCCTTAGTAATTACGCCCTAATTCTCCATATATTTACCTAAATTTATTAGCACAAATAAAGATAGATAGTCCCACCATAAAACAATAGGGAAATTATTCTGTGAGAGGAAAAGAAAAAATCCACAATAGCGGGAGAAACACAAGTTTCACCATTTCAACGTTGATAGTTTTAAATAAAACCAAGGGGAAAGTAACTGGTATATAGTTATTCACTAAGCTAACATGTGGCACAAGGCCAGAAGTATGGGGCACCCAATGAGAATCTAACAATGGCTTGCAAGTCTACATTGCTAACTATTACACCACGTGAGGCGCCCAAGTAACTGGTATATATGCGAGTCGGAAAGTAAGAGATCTTTTCGAAAAATTGTAAATAAACACTTAACAAAACAGGATTTCCACTTCTAAGATCAATTAAAATTAATATTTTTCGATACTGAGAAATCGTGATTTAATGCTAAACAATAAAAAATATTTCTGAAAGATTTTTTTTTAAATAACGGGACCACCTATCTTCAATTGTACCAATTTGAAAAATAAATTTACTGGAATCATCTCTATTGTATCGAGCTTGATTATTAATCATCAGAAAATATTTTAAAATAAAGTTTATAAAAATAATTATAAATTTTTTTTAAATGTACTTTAAATATTTTAATTGACTTAAAAAAAATTCTTACTTTTCCCTCTTTCATACTTAAGTGAATTTCTTTGACGAAGTAATAAATTTGGAAACTTGAATGTTTTTAATCAACTTATTAACACTGTACGTGAATTTTATGTGCTATAAAAATAAAAAAAATAAAAACAAGCCAATGACAATTACGCTTATCTGGATAGTAAATTAAGTATTACATTTATTATTTCATTCTACAATATATCAAAAAGTAGTAAATGAATTTGAAAAATAAAATTTATAGAAAATTAATGTCGATTATTAAATATAAATTATAATCTTCATCGGGTCATTTAAATATCGCCTGGTGATATTGGCGTATTTATTTTATAAATGAATAATATAAATATTCATAGCTTATATATTTATTTAATAAATAAATATTCCAACATCAAGCGATATTTGAATGTCTTAATGATGTTTAATAGATATACATTTAATATTTTAATTTGATAATCGAAACGTTTTCAACATCGATAATTTTTAAATATTAATAAATCATCCTTACGACTCTTTATTTTTTTCACATTAATTAATTACTTCTCAAAATATTGTCGGGTTCATTTACATTTCTTACTAACATATTGTACAATAATATATATTTAATTACTTTATTGGATTATTCTATACAAATTGTTTAACAAAGCCGTTGAAGGCCGCAGATTTCCATTCTGGTTTAGAATGTTTTCTTAAAAAAAGAAACAGATTTAAATAGACAACTGTATTAAAAAGAAATAAAAATCTGTATTTTTTTAAGGAAAAAAAAAAGAAGCAGGCTCAAGTTTTGCAATCAGCTGCATTTTGTGTACGTGTTAAAAATAATTTGAAATTCAAATTCTCTTTTCAAAATTTTACAAAAGCAAATACCTATTACAAAAAAAACTATATCTAAAATTAAATATAAATTAAAGTTAAATACAAAGATTTAACAAATATTTGCTTTTGTGTTTTTTCTTAAGGAAAACATACGGACGTGTTGTTGTTTCGTTTGAAAGATTTTAACAATAAGAAAAAGAGAAAATAAATATTTCAACTTACTTCAAAACTGGCAGATCAACTAATCCTAGTTTTGCCCCAAGATCACGAAGCATTTTTGAAGACATTGCTTTTTTTTTCTTTTTTCTTTTTTTGAAACACAAAAAAGTTAAAAATCACAAGCAAAAAAACTTTCTTGCTTTCGTTCTATGAAAATCCCTACTGGAATAATCTAACACGATGCATAATTCGCGCGCAATATAGGATGATGGGAAAAATGAGTATTTTTTAACTTATTAAAATAACTAGTTTTATTTTTAATTGAATGCTGTTTTTTAAATATCTTCCAAAAAATGTTCACAAATATATAGTTATATTAAAAAAATATTATAAATATAATTTAGAATGCAACCTAATCTTTTGGCGTAATCTCGTTTGTCCGAGACTGTTAATCACATGATATCATCATGGTGGGTGTTGTTATTTCGATGTTTTTCACTTTCGGCTTGTTTACTTATGTTTTTGCATATGAATTACGATTTTATTTTCTCCGATTTCTTGCTTGACATTTTTCATACGCTTTTATTTCTCCCTGCCACTGTCTTTGCTATTCTTAATCTGTAATTTGAGAGCCTTTTTTCCTTTTATTCAATGTTCGAACCTGTGATCTTCATTTTTAGTTCTTTAAAATACACACACCCACCCATTTTTTCGTTGGCAATCTTCATATAGTCACATTTTTTATTATATTTAACATCACCCTCTTCTTATTTTCTTTTTCGAGTAATATATGTCAGTAAATATATGTTTGTAAAATCCTGAAGGAAAGCCTTCCCTTGTAATGTTATTCCTGAAAAAATAACTTGAAAAATTTGTACATAACCTTTGATTTTTATAGGCTAAGTCCTTTTACTTTCTTTTACTCACGAGTTAACTTTGAAATTTTAATTTTAATTTACGAACTATAAAAATGATTTTTAAATAATATATACATTTTATTTAAACAACTCTATGTCGAAAAACTAAGCCTTATATAAAAATAGTCATCTTTATAAGCACAGTACTAATGTTATAATTGCTTACTACTGTATCAGTTCATATCAATTTGTCATTGATTTACTAAGTGTACTAAAAAAATGAAATATATGATTTAATTTTTATTTTAAAGAAGGAAACACATTATTTTCTGCTTGTTTACTGTACGTTTTACAACAAAACAGTTACGTCACCAGACAATCCCACTTTGCTTCCCTGTATTACACTTCCTAAACAAAATTGTCACTAAAAAAACTGGTTTTTAATACGTATTTTTAATACATAATGTGAACTGTATATGTTATACATTGTAGTATAAAATGCTTTTAAAATGTTTTAGTTTTAAAGAAGTTATAAAAAAAAATTAACGTAGTTGGACCAACGTTTTTTTTTGTTGTTTGTTTTTTGTTTTTTTTTATACAGTCATACATATTCATTAATTTTTTCAACTCTATTAAGAAATATATATGAATGAATATGAATTTGTGATACTAGTGTTAAAAAAAGGGTGGTAACATTTTAATTATAAAAACGCGAAAGAAATAGAAATTGCTCATTTAAATGTATTTATGCTTGCTATGATTTTTAACTACATTGAAATTATTTTTTCTTTTCCAATTTTTTTTTTTCGTCTGCTTGTGTACTAACAAAACTCCTCAACTCAGTGTACTATACACCCCTTCGCCCAGTCAGCGGGGCTTAGGATACGTTGACTGAATCTCTGCTTAGGGGGTAAAACCGCCCCTCTCTCTCAAAAGAGACGTCCTGGGTATGACACTAAATTGCATCTGATGGTGAGGCTCCAGTTCTGGAGATCTGGTGTGTGTGTGTGGAGTACTCCTTCATTGCTATTACTCCCAGGTCCACTCTAACCCTGAGTGGTAGTATATATTAGGGTCTCGTCTATGTGTCAAATAGATATATTTAAGAATTATTCGTATTCGATTGGAATATTATATTTTAAACCATATAACTGTGTGCAAACAAATGACTATCAAATAGAAGTGATTACTTGAAACCATTAAATTATGCGTATTAAATAGGAATACATCAAACTGTGTACCAATTATTTGTATTAGGTAATACTTTTGGTACAAATGCTGAACAGTACGCAAGAGATAATATCATTAGAATCGCATTTAGCCTAACACTGACCCATACTGTTTCAAAGGTTTTGGGTATTTCTGTGTAATATAATGCTTTTTATGCCTAATCTAATGATATTATCTCTTGCGCACTATTCTGCATTAGTACCATACTTTTAACCTGTTAAAAATTGATCTTGTGCCACATCCTGCTCATTGGGGAGAGATTTGGTAAATGCATAATCCAGCTTGTCTGGGAAGTTTATACCAGTTGCAATATTTATCCAATATTGCACCTTTTAGGTTACCATTTACTCTAGTCTTTGCAGAATTCTTTAAATGAAAGAATTTGAATTCTATTGAAGATTTAATCCAAGAGGCACGTGCCCCATAAATGGCGCTTGGAATATAGACTGCATCCCCTGCAGAGGGGTAAGACCTTCCTACCAAAAGGGAGCTCTAGGGAGTGTGGAATACCTTTTCATTGCCATTACTCTCAGGTCCACCCTGATCCAGAATTTGGAGTCACCATGTCCATTCCCTACAAAGATAACCATTACACCATGAGCACTCCCAAACACACAAACATGACAATTTTGATAATATATAAAAGATATTTAGTACTGTTATAATAAATGTGATTAAGAATTGAGGAATAATGAAGCTTTGTTAACATTTGAAGTACCAATTGAATGAAGTTGTTTTGTTTTATTTATTATTCCTCAATTTTTAATCACATTTTGTTGGATTTTACTCAATTTGTTACTTCTCATATATATATATATATATATATATATATATATATATATATATATATATATATATGAAAAGTAAATGGACGTGAATCCGACAGTTTTTTCTAAAAATGTTTAATTTCATATATATATATATATGATGTTGATTGGGAGTCTCCATATGCTTCTAGTGAGTGTATCTATTTGAGATATATTTTTGTATTGTATCCGTTTTTCAGAAGTACATATATCGGGTTTGGGCATTCGTGTGAAGCTTCACACGAATGCCCAAACCTAATATATGTTCTTCCGAAAAACGGATACAAATACAAAAATATATATATATATATATATATATATATATATATATATATATATATATATATCTATCTCATAACAGTATTATTAATATTAATGCAGATAAATTTAACCTAAAATTTGTTCAATTTTTTATTCAGTTTGTCTAAACTAAAAATAAGCATATAAAATATATAGATTAAACTGAGTCATGTGAGTTTGTGTTTTGTATTATAATTTATTTATCAAATATGATTACATGGAAACTTACAACAGATGCCTTTTATTTAAGCAGTTTGTGTACTGAACAATTAGTTGAATATGACTTGAATTTATTTGACTTTTACCTAACTTACCACAATTCACTCAATGGCTGAATCTAATTCAGTTGTCATTCAAAAAAAAAAAAAAAAAAAGTACATATCTATTCTACCAACCAAATGTTTGGGATTACTGTGAATTGTTGAAGTAGCAGTTCTAGAGCTATGGAGAATGTTGAGTACCCCTACAGTGTCAATCCTCTCCAGATCCATTCTGACCCACAGTGGTCTTCCTGGATATGATGTTAAACTGCATCTAATGACCAACCCAGAATGGTATTATTTGTTAGGGTACCATCCATGGGTTGTATAGATAAAAATGTATATAAAAAATTGTTTAAAAAAATTTTTTATTAACACACATCAAACGAGTAGAACAAAATGGTCTTCGGCATAAAATAACCCAAGAACTGTTGACATGCCGTAAAATCTCATAAACCAAACTACTGTGAATTGTTTCTCTAAGTTGAAAAATGCTAATTTTCAAAGGCAAAAATGTAAATCCCGAGTATCTGCTGCTGCTTCACTCAATTTTTATTTCTTATGAGTGTTGTCACCTCAGCTAAATAATGGGCCATTCTGTTTTTATTATAAAGAAAGAAAGGGAAGAAAAAGGACATGTTACACAGAAAAAAATAAGGAAGGAACAAAGGGTAGTGGAGAGAGAGAGGGTGAGCACATGGAAGCAATGATGCTAATCTGTTTCAATTGAAAAGAAGTAAAGAAAGAAAAAAAATAGTGATAGCGAGCTAAATCAAGATTATTATACTTTTTACATTAGCTCATAATTTTTTTGATGAATAAATTCAATTGTGTACATGTAAACCTTATATAAAAAAATCAAAAATAATGATCCAAAACAAAACTCAAAACTGTTCAAATTATCTAAAATCAAAGGAAGATAAGAAAATTTTGCAAATCATAACTTGGGCCCCCTCAGTCTCTCCATATCTTTCACCAATTGAATCGATTGATTGTAAAGTTCAAAGTGAACTGCCTAAGAATAAGCAAGAATTGTTTACAAATTTACACACTGCTTGGGAATCACTTCCACCAATATCACTTTTACAAGGATACCAAGAATTTTCTCTGCAATAATAAATGCTCTCTGTGGATTCTTTGATAAAAAAGAAAATATACATTTGTTTTCATTTAAATTATAATTATTTTATATTCATTTTGATTTAAATTATTGTATAATTGCAAACAGAGACATTCATTTATTTTTCTAAAGACCTGAAACTTGATTCATTTTTTATAAAGTTTAGATGAAAAAAACATGTTATTTATTATTGTTTGTCTAAATTAAAAATGAACAATAATTTAGACAATTAATAATACCCTTGATAATGGTTTAGAAAAGAACTGAAAGTACTCAGATTGTGAATGATAACTCTTTTGGATGTTTTATAAATTCTTTTCAAGATAAAAAAAATTAAGAAAATTGTTAGAATGATTGAAAGGAAAGATTATTTTAAATTTAAAGCAACATGGATTCCATTATTTGTCAGTATTTTTGAGATGAGGTTTGATGTGAATAATTTTGATGTTTTGAGCTGTTGTCCTCATCTTTATTGTGGTATGTATAAACATAACATTTCATTTAGAAAAAAAAAAAAAGAAAAAATGATTTTGTTGGATTCTATCTTTGTGAGACATATACTGAATGACAGGCAGGCAACCATGTCATATCTTATATAAATATCAGCCAGTCAGCGAGGGAGTCTATCCCCTTTTCAATAGCGCTAGACCAAGGAGATTGTTTTGGCGTCTGAGGTGGAGCGCCACACCTACCATCAGCTCCTTACTTTACCGCACAGATCCCTGTGCTACTCATACGCTGAGTTGGCGAGGACCGGTATCGAACTAGGAACCTTGTGGTTTCTAGCCAAACGCTCTACCGACTGAGCTATCCCGGCCCCTATGTGTGTATTTATTAGTTTGTAGGTGACGATGGTCGAGTGGTTTCCATCCTGGCTGGGGTTAGCCTGCAAATGTCTAGCTACACTGACAAGAAATGATATATCAAAACACTGTGGATGATATACATACATATATATATATATATATATATATATATATATATATATATATATATATATATTTTTGGGAGAATATGTGCTTAATTGTAGTCGTACCTAATTTTGAAAATGAATTAATTAATAATGAATTAGGCGGGAATGCCTATTTAAATGTATGGCTAAACAAATCGAGAAAAATCAATCTCTGTATATACATTTCGGCCTATTAGGCCGAAATGTACATACAGAGATTGATTTTTCTCGATTTGTTTAGCCATACATTTAAATAGGCATTCCCGCCTAATTCATTATTAATTAATTCATTTTCAAAATTAGGTACGACTACAATTAAGCACATTCTCCCAAAAATTGTCGGCAAAAAGCCATTCCAAATACACCGTGTTTACAACTTATCATATATATATATATATATATATGTGTGTGTGTGTGTGTGTGTGTGTGTATATATATTATCACAAATGTGATGAGAAATTCCTTTGATAATATATAGAAGATAATTTAAAATGATAGAGAATATTAATCAAAGATGGCTGAAAGGAAATCAAATGTGATGTTTGTTAGACATTTGATCTGTTTTCTCCATGTGAATGATAGAAATGAATAAATAATCATTTAACTGTCTCAAGAGATCTCTATTAATCATAGCATAATGTCATTATGAGCAAAGCTGATATAATAAATCTTTTTACTTTTCAATGGAATTGACAGCAAACAGACATCCAATGTAAACACATCTTTCACTATACTAGTAAGAATATACGCCCTCCACAGGGCATAAGTATTTAAGTTTTAATCTAATGAAATATATCAAATTAGAAAGACTAGTGAAATTAAATAAGAATGTTTATAAAAAGATTACTTATTTTAATTGGTTTCCATATTGATTTTAAAATATGTAATCTTTTATAAGTAAGTATTCTTATTTAATTCATAAGATTGATTTTTAGTACAATGAGCAATAAAACAATAATAATAGAGATCAATAACACCTAGTAATTATTTATTTAACTTGTTTATTAAACCCAATTTTGTTAAGATATATTAAATTAGAAACACTAATGAAATTAGATAAGAATGCTTATAAAATGATTACACTTATTTTAATTGGTTTCTATATAAAATCATTCATAAGATTGATTTTAATACATTGAAGAATAAAACAATAATATTAGAGATGAATAACACCCTAATAATTATTTATTAAACCCGCTTTTGTTAAAACCAGTATACAAATTAACCACACCATATAATAAAGGTTTACATAATGTAAACCTTTATTTCTTAGTGATATATAAGACACATTGAAAATGCCCCATGTAAAACAGACCTTATCTTGATCTGGCCTGTGGGGGGAGGGGTGAGAAAAAATAGCATAGACATTCTCAAAAAAAAATGAATATTTAAAATATCAAATGAAAAAGAAATTCATACTGTTACTATTTAAATTTTTATTTTTAATTATCATCACAAATATAAATCAAATTTTCATTATTTTTGCTAAAAAAGCAAAATCTGGTAATAATGAATGTGTGTGTATATATATATATATATATATATATATATATATATATATATATCTATCAAAGGGTTACTACCATGTAAACATTGTATTAGCATAGGATAGGGAGGGCATAACCCTAGAGAATCATTAATCACCTCTGCCTGTCAACATAGGTTTGGCTTAGCACTTACTTCAAAGGAACAAGCTTTGGGGACCAAAGTTAATTAACTTTTAGGAGATATAGAATAAAAATAAGCTTAAATCAGGCGAATATATATTTCATTAGCCACATAGATTTTGCTTAGTTCCCCTGAGGATGGTGTACTAAGAACACCGAAACTGTGGTAGGGAAATAACTTTCTTCAACTATATATATATATATATATATATATATATATATATATATATAAATTTACTTTGTCGTTAATTATTTCATTTTTGTAGTTTCTTTCAAACATATATACACATACATACACACTAACTGCTCTTTATATATGTATGATACATAGGTACTATATTTTCAAAAGTAATATTTTAATTAACTGATTAATTTTAATGGCATTTCAATACATCTGGGGTTATTCCATACCTAGAACTTAGAGAATTGCATACATTGTAAGTCTTATATTTTTTTTAAAAAGTCATCATGTCTTGGCTTAATGAACAAAGATTAAGGGGGTGATCCATGTTGATTACAGACATGTTTATGGCTGATAAATCCAATGCAGGACAAGCAGGCATGGTCACAATGGCTGCAGTTGATGGTCTGGTCAGGGTTTGATGGCATTGTCTTGTAGTTCTTCCTCCTATGCCTTTTGCCCTTAAGAGTGGCCCTGCATGATTAGGGGTAAGACACTAGGCATCACGGTTCTCAGCTAGAGTTGACCAATGGTGATGGTTGATGTGACAGGCATTAAGGGATTTTTTCAAGTGATCCTTGTATCCTGTTAAGTAATGATTAACTGATTGAAACTGCATTTCAACACGTCTTGGGTTATTTTATGCCTAGAAGTTATGTATGTCTATATTTACATAATTTGTATAGTTTATATTATTTGGATTTTTCAGACTGTCGTCCTCATTTTTATTGTTATATACACAACATTTTGGCTAATGTGCCCTCTGGCCTTCTTCAGGTGTTTCCTTGTTGGACTCTGGAACCTTCTCAAAATTCAGTCAAATTTTGTATTTTTTCTAATAGGAGAGTCTCCATGAGGTAGTGGCTGATGTTCTGGACTGCAACATTGTAGTAAGTGAGTTCAAACACCAGTTGTGCTATTATATTCACTTTCTGACTAATGTTCTTGGGAAAAGTATGAACACCATCAAGGCGAGTTTATTTTGGTTTCTTTGTTTAATGGCACATCAACCATTGTGGGATATTTAATGCCAAAGTCATCCTTATTAAAGAACAGTAGTAATACTATTTAACTCCTGGGCTGTAACAGGTGACACCATTGTTAGTATGATTCTCACTGGGTACCCCCTATTTCTGGCCTAACCTTTTAGCCATAACCTGTAGCAAGGGAGATAAGGGGGCTCATACCTTTCCCAAGGGTATCGGTCTGAAAGTGAATGTAATAGCAGGATTGGAGTGCAAGCTTGCTTACTATGATGTTGCAGTCCAGCATGTTAGCCACTACATCTACAAGGATGGCTTTGGAATTAAATAACCCACAAAGGTTAATAGGCCATTAAACAAAGTAACCAAACCAAACCAAGAATTAAGAAGCACTCAGTGAGAATTGAACTCATTAACAATGGTTTGCTAGCCTTGCTTGATAACCATGAGACTACTTTGAAAAAATGACAGAATAATATTAATTACTTTTTATCAATTGGTATTACAATTCTTTCCTGAAACATAGATTACCAGCTTCCGCAGTTTGTTTACAACTCTACACTAGTGTTCATCTTCTACACAATATTGACAGGAGTTACTCCCCTTAATTACAACTTCTAACATAAGGCATCTTCAAAAAACAAATTAAGAATAGCTTAGATTTGGCAGAAGGCTGTAAGTATGGACACTCGGTGAGGATCAAGCTCACTATTCGCTAGGAATGGAACTGTGAGATGTGCACTCTGTATATGTTGTTAAGATTCATCTTATTTTTATTTTTTTTAATTTCTCTGTTTTCAGCCATCGACCCCGCAGTTGTCACCCCAGGAGGAGCAGGAAAAGCTGCTTGAAGAGGCCACTAAGGTTGTTAAGGGCCAATCATTTCAAATGAAAAGATGTCTGGTAAGTAATTTTATTTATTTTTTATTAATGTTGTGTCTTCATTTCAAGTTATGTGAGAAATCCTGTTAACCTATTGTTTTTTTATTGTAACAATGGTCTATATCTTTTTTGTGACGGCATTCACCCTGGGTTGGTTGAGCCGGTTCCATTCAACGAATTCACCTGTGGTGAATTTATGGAAGGAGTAACAAGGAAATAGGAAAATCACAAGCAAAACCCAAAACCCAGCATGCATATCCTATTTAAGAGAAGATGCCCTTATTTACTGCAGAGATTTTCTACACACAGTGACAAGTACGCCAAAAGCCGTTGATTCTTAACAATGATGTTTGGATTTTCACCGGAGCCCCCTGGCCAGGTTGTGGCCCTAATGCCACTGGGTGTCAGTCCTGTCTGCTTTGGGTGATCCTATCAGAAACTTAAATTCCCAACAGCATAGTTCTGACACTAGCAAGTTTACATGGCCCTGCCACAATGAGGATGGGTTGGACTTTAGAGATAATGTGCTAGATGGCTGTTGAGTAAAAAGCTTCCTCCACTCTTTTACAGGTCTTGTTTTTCATCCTGCAGGGTGTCTAGCCACTCTCCTCACCAGACAAAATCTGTTGGGTTACCAGTTTATTCCCTAATGATCCGACAATGAAACTGGTAGTACTGGGTTACATGGTACCAATAATTCATTGAGTGACCTGACACAGAACGGTAGTCCATGATAATACTAATGCTTCTATTTAGGAAGGAGTGAACATTTTTAATTAAAATTTCATAATTGACAGTGGTCCATGATGATATTGATGAAAAGCAGCTGTATGGCCACTTACCCCCTATTAGACAAACCATCCAAGAAAGATGAAGAAAACATGTTAGACAAGAAAGGACAAACTTATAAATGATGTTCTCCTGTGAACACCTACACATGGACACACCAGTATAGGCAAAAACCTACATCAATCAGCTCTGTACAGATTCTGGATATTGTGCAGAGGGTGATGACTAATATATATCGCAGCTGGAGGTAGCTTGCAGTCTAGCCACACTGAGGAGACATGATACGTTGAAATACAGTGTCTGTGGATGACAATATATATATATATATATATATAGGTTGTTTTTCAGCATGTGTGAGTTTGTATGTATGTTTCTGTAGATGTGTATGTGGGTGTATGTTTCCTTTTCAATAAGAAAGAAAAACTCAGTAAACCGTCATTTGGCTGTTATAATTTTATTTCAGCTGGTGATTCTATAAAAGAGCCTCGTCTTGTCAGATCACCATCATACAATGGAGAAAAAAAATATACTAAAATGGGGGGATTAAAAATTTTTGCTTATAATGGACTCTTCCACATTTTAACTTTTTTATAATGAACTTTTCCTCATTAAGAATGCCCACATAAACACACACACACATTCGTGTCTTTCTGTATGTATGTATGTGTATGCTAGTGTCTGTATATATGTATGTGTATGCTAGTGTCTGTGTATGCTAGTGTCTGTATATGTGTATGCTAGTGTCTCAGGGTTCCCACTCGTCCTGGAAAACCTGGAAAAAAATTTTTTTGTTTTCCAGTACTGGAAAACCTTGAAACAATGGGGGTATTTTTTCAAAATCCTGGAAAATTTTCGGTTTTTTGTCCTGGAAAAATTGAATTATCTGAGACAAAATTAATGTTATTGTTACCATTAACAAATATAACTAGTAAAATAACAAGGACGCTTTTTTATTTTTTTGTTTTGTTTTTGCCCAATATTTCCCAAACTGGTCATAAATATTCATTAAACAGTAAAAATGCTTCTGATTGGCTATTTTGAAGTTTCGCTTTCATCATGTAGCAATATTTTGATTTATTTTTATACGACACTGAACAAGTCAAGAATTTTTCATCAGACTAAAGATAATATGGTATTCGTTAAAGAAAGGTTAAAAAATAAATTACGTTTTACAAAACTGCCTCTCTACCTCGTAAAATTTAGAACATGTAAAAAGAATTTTCTGTACTTGTATAGAATAGCACACACGCAAAATTTTGACTGAAAATGAACAATTTAAAAAAAAAATACATTTAAGAATTAAATAAAATTAATGTTCATTGAAAAAAAGTTTAAATATTTTTTGGAAACACTGGAAAGTAAAAAAAAAAAAGACAAAAGTTGATAACCATTTTAGTCTTGTAGTTTGTCGAATGTGGGGTTGGGATCAAGCGACTGTCAACAATGGCAGTGCTACTGTCTTTAGTCATGTTGACAGGTGGGGTTGGGGAACACACCTCCTAGCAAGTCTTCAAGCAAGCGGTGCTTGAACAAAATATTCAAGGACATCAAAAGTCAATTTCAACTCCATTAAAGTAAGTTTTCTTTACAGTGATAATACTCCCCACCCAGGTAAAAAAGAACAATTTCTCGTATATTCCTACCATAAAATAAACTGAACCCTCATTTTATATTCTTATTTATTTTAATATTCACTTCAATGAGTATATTCTAAAAGTTTTTATTTTTGAGAATGGTTAGTTTTAAAGTGGGGGTTCATTTTTACACTTCAACTTTTTACTCGTAAATTCCTACCATAAAATACCCAAGCCTAATTTTATGATAGGAATTTACGAGTAAAAAGTTGAAGTTTACCCTTTGTTGTTATTTCTTTTTTTTTTTTGGCTTTGGTACTCTAAAATAAAAACATCAGATTTGAATCATCGTCGATGAAAAAAACAAAATTACGGTCATAAAAAGAGGATCCAATTTATGCCTAAATTGTAAAACGAGCCTTTAAAACTAACCATTCTCACAAAATAAAAACTTTTAGAATATACACATTGAAGTGAATATTAAAATAAAGAAAATATATTTAGTATAGTAAAATAACGGGTGCAAAAAAAATAAAACATTTATTGCAAAAACACGGACATAAAATGAGGGTTCAATTTATTTTAAAGGAATATACGAGGAAATTGTTCTTTTTTTACCTCACCCACTCCTGGAAATATTGGTCAGGTACTATTCGCAAAGTTCCATCCCGGTCTCCTGTGGTAATAGATGAAAAAACAAACACATCTATGAATGGAGTCCCTAGCTGAAAACGGTGCCTGCTGTATATGAAAAAATAATTTGTTGATTAAGGCGTTTTTATCGACAAATATTATTTTTTTAGTGTTTTGAAGTGTGAAAAGTAAGCCATATTTTTGAAAATTTTTAAAAACCCACAAAAACAGCGATATTTTAACACCTCCAGTCTTTTTTCAACAAGTAAATGTAAATATTTTAACCTTTTTAAAATATGGCTTACTTAACCTTCAAACTAAAAAAAAAAAAAATTTTTTTTTAATCCATAAAAACGCCTTCAATTGACAAATTATTTTTTCATATACAGCAGGCACCACTTCAGCTAGGACTTCATTCATAGGTGGGTTTGTTTTTTCACCTATCACCGCCTAGCGTTTTTTTTAAGGCAGGAGGCCGGGATGGAACTCTGCGTATAGTACTATTAGTCATTTTAACATTTTGTCATCCCGGATTCCTGCCCTAATTTACACTGTTTTTAATTGCTGGCATAAGACATAATTCTAGCCAAATATAGATATTTCCGAGTCATGTTTTTCACATTTTATCAGTAAATTAATGGAGATATATTTACAATGCCCCACCCCAACCCCACTTTTCATCGCCAAAATCAATTTAGATATTTTACCCCCTCCCCAGTTAATTTTTTTACCATGAATTTTTACAAAACAAATTCAAATTTCAAATATGTACGTGCTGTATTTTTCACTTTTTATCGGCAAATATATGTAGATATTGTACAATTATGCCCCCCACCCCCACCAGCTTTATATTGGCACATCAATTTAGATATTTTATAACCCCGCTCTTAGCCCTTCGTCTGGGTCTTTAGAATACACCGACTGCAATTGGCCACCTGTTGGCCATAGTGTGTGACCCATGATGCTTAAGGATGGAATCTTTGGATGAGCAACACTCTGCTTAGACTAAGGAACCTATTTTTTTGTCTACTTTTCATTTTAAAAACTAATTAAAATTAAATTGATTATTTATGGTCAAATTTTTGTTTCAGTCGAAAGGTAGTAACATAATGAGCATCAGTACAAAAAAGCAAAATAATATTACACATGTAATTTATTTTAAATACATTTAAAACTATTTTTTTGGTCAATTTTTATCAAATATGACTTAATAGGCCACTGGATTGCCGTAAAATCCGTGTTTACAAAATGAATTTAACACTAGATTGGAAAAAAAAATACCAAAATCTGGGAATTATCTGATTTTAATGAAATTTTCATATTGATTTATCAATGAATGGATTATAATCATCAGTTATTTTATTTTAAAACTTTTTGATTTAATTAGGTATTTCTGCTATGATAAATTAATATATAAAATTCATTTAAGAATGAGTATCATGATGGTTAAGTTTAAAATTCATATATTATATTCTAAAACATATTTTTTTAATAACTACTTTACTTTGTATCAATCTCTAATAATTTTTTGTCACAAACTCTATTGAAAATTAGCGCCCCCCCCCCCTTTAAACAGAGCAAATATTGATGTATACTTTTTTCTTTATAAGATAACTAATTAAAGATTAAAAATTATCGAAATGAGTAAAAAAAATTTTAAAAAAAAAAATTTTTTTAAATATCCAAAAATTATTTTTTATTTTTATTTTTATTTTGGTTTGTTTTGTTTTGTTTTACGGCATATCAACCTCAGTGGGTCATTTAATGCCAATAAAGTTTTGAAATAAATCAATTCTTAATGGATAATACAATTTTTTTATAAATACAATTTTCTATTTAACCTATAGATGGGACCCTAACAGGTACTACCACTCCGGGTCAGAGTGGACCAGGTAGCAATGGTGATGAAGGGGTGCTCCACATTCCCCAAACCTCCAAAACTGGAACCTCACCATCAGATAGAGTTTAACGTCATTCCCAGGACATGTAGACCCGCAGCCACCGCCTTCTAGCACCCATATGATAAAAAGGGGCTGGGGCTTGCCATAAGGGCAATAGGGTTGGGAAAATCATATAGGTGCTAGGGCTTGACGTGACCAGCCGATTGATCGGAGGGGGCCTCTCCGACCGGCCGTCTAGCCCAAGATAGGGCCAAAGTGGAGTATTGCATGTCATGAACTGCTCATCCACCTGGGCTCTATCCTTAAGCATCACGGGTCGCCACCCACGGCCAACAGGTGGCCCCATTGGAGGAGTCTTACCCCTCTGCAGAGGTGCAGTCGGTGCATTCTAACGCCCCAGCCGACAGGGTGGTATTTTGATTTTATTTTCTGATTTTTGATACTTATTTTCTACCTGAGTAGCATTTTTATTTTTTGTATATTTGTATTGTAAAAACATGGACTTTTTAACAAATTGGGTATACCTAGCTTAGACCATTTCTTAGTTTAGATGGGCAGTCGGAGAGAGCCCCTCCGATCAATCCATGTTCAACCCTTCTTATAATATGTGCTAGGTGGTGGTGGCTGAAGGTGCCAGGAATGACATCTGATGGTGAGGTTCCAGTTCTGGAGGTCTGGGAATGTGGAGCACCCCTTCATCACCATTGCTTCCTAGTCCACTCTTACCGGAGTGGTAGTACCTGTTATGGTCCCATCTATGGGTTGAATAGAAAAATGTATATATAAAAAAATTGATTATCCATTAAGAATTACTTTTATTTCAAAAGTTTGTCATCATTAAATGGCCCACTGAGGTTGATATGCTGTAAAACAAAACAAACCAAACAAAATCAAACAACCCGTTCTGTTTAAAACATTTGTTTTTATGAATTTGTACAAAACACAATCCCCTCCCCCATCTGCCTAATATGACAACATAAATAAACATGAGCTATATTTTTGAGATGAGTTTGTTTATAGGAATAATTTTGATTTTTCGGATTGTTGTCCTCATCTTTATTGTATGTATATACATATAATGTTTCAGCTGTTATATCCTCCAGCTTTCCTCAGGTGTTCACTTTGTATCCAAGTATAGTAGTAATGATCCAACCTGGAAATATTTTTAGCAGTTTGACAGTTGATCAAATAGGCGTTGAAGAACCTTCAAAGATCTCATTCAAAAACAATGACCATTTTTGCATGCCTATCATTCTGACATTGTTCACTAGAAGAATCATGATCATTTAGAAAAAGTTTATTGGCGTTTCCTGTGCAACTTAAGGCATAAAAATTTGCCATCAGTCTTTTTCGATATTTTATTTCAAAGTAATTAACTTTTAAAAACAATTTGATTTAGTATTTTTAATAATTGGTTCCCATATTGTGTTCATCTCTATACTAGGTCACTACAGTCAAACATATGCTTCTTTGAGATGTTTTCTTTTCCAATGTGCTTCACTATCTAATATTTTAACTTTGAAATATAACTTTAATATATAATAGTATATAAAATATAATATAGATATAAAGTGAAGGGGCATTGGGAAATATTTCCATATATTTGTCGATAAAAAGTGAGAAACACTGTACGGTAAATATTTGAAATTTGAGTTTATTGAAATTTGTACAAACTCAATAAAACAAAAAATATTTTAAACATGGAGGGAGAGGAGTAAAATATCTAAATTGATTTGCCAATTAAAAAACAGCAATGGTGATCATGGCTAAGCAAAAACAGGAGGCTTGACAATTTTATAGTACATTTTGTCCATAAAATCTGTTTGCACTTTAATGAATTTAATAACTTTAAAGTGCACACTGACTTTATGGACACCCTCTATAATTAATTGATAGATGTAGACATCATCTATAATGAACTCAAGATACTTCATTAACCCGGCATCATAAAAAAGTAAGAATAAAACTGGCTTAATGTGTCAATATTAGACAAAATAGTAAATTATAAAATTGCCGTGAATAAGTGCTGTCCTGGAAAATTTGTAAAATGTCCTGGAAATGTCCTGGAAACGTCCTGGAAAATGGTTTCCTAAAATGAGTGGGAACCCTGTGTCTGTATATGTGTATGCTAGTGTCTGTATATGTGTATGTGTATGCTAGTGTCTGTATATGTGTATGTGTATGCTAGTGTCTGTATATGTGTATGCTAGTGTCTGTATATGTGTATGCTAGTGTCTGTATATGTGTATGTGTATGCTTGTCTGTATATATGTATGTGTATGCTAGTGTCTGTATATATGTATGTGTATGCTAGTGTCTGTATATATGTATTGTATGCTAGTGTCTGTATATATGTATGCTAGTGTCTTTATGTATGTATGCGTCTTTCTGTATATGTTTATTTGTATGCAACTTTCATTGTGGTTAGAGTTGTGTAAAGTAATGATTCTAAAGAAAAGGGTTTGGAATGTGATAAACCAACAAAGAAGTAACAAACATTGAATAGGACACAAAAGTGAGTGAGTGAGTGAGTAGAAAAAGGATAATATACAGAGAAAGAGAGGGAGGTGTTATAGAGGAAATGAGATCATTCAGTAGTCAGTCTTAAGGGGAGGAGCCCAAAAAGAAAGGTGAGTGGGAGAGGGAAAAAAAGAAAGACTGAATAAAGGTAGGTGGTGTTGAAAGAGTAGTGGTCATAGGAGTTCAGGTGGAAGGCTGTTCATCAAAAATAGATGCAAGGCTGGAGGAGAAAAGAGATAGGAACAGCATGAAGTTATAGAGAGGGGAGTAGAATGATAACATGGATGTAAGAGAGAGGAAATAATAAGATAATTGATTAAAAAAGTGATTGAATATGACCTTAAATAGATTTTGTTACATCAAGTCATAAGATCCAAACTATCTCTAATAAATAAAGTGTCCTGGTATGACATTCTGGAGCTCTGAAGAGTGTAGAGTACCTCTTCATCTCTATTACTCCCAGGTCCACTCTGACCCAGTATCTATTAGGGTTCCATCTATGGGTTAAATAGAAAAAAAATGAGTTAAATTTTTTTGAATATCCATCAAGCATGAATAGAGCATCTTTGGCATAAAATAACCTAACACGAGTTGACATGCCGTAAAATCCAGCAAACCAAAGAATCTCAAATAATAAATGTCATTGTTTCACATTTCTTCAACTTTTATCCTAGAGTCAAGAGCCCAACATATCATACCTTTTGGGAATCAGGCCAATTTCATGAGCAAATTAAAGACATTCCAGGCCAAATCCAATGTTTATTTAAGAGCTATTAAAAGATAGTTCAATATGTAAAAAGTATAATCTTGATTTAACTCTCTTTCTCTTTCTTCATCATGTCTTGATTGAAATAGATTAGAATTGTTGCTTCTACACGCTCACCTTGTTTCTTTATCTTTCCCCTACTCTCTTTCTTTCTTATATTTTTTCTGTGTAACATGTCCTTTTTTTTCCCTTTCTTTATGATAAAAACGGAATGGTCCATTATTTAGCTGAGGTGATGACACTCGTAAGAAATAAGAATTCAGTGGATAAGCAACACCAGATAATCAGATAAAACAATGCATTACAAAATGCTGTCATTCTTTTAAGGAACATGAGTATTATAATTATATAATACTTTTGTTCCTAAATCTCCTGTTATCATCCTGCAACATCCTCTGGTTAAAAATGAGGCCGTCCAAATGCAAAATTGTAAATCCAGATTATCTGGTGTTGATTAATTGCAGGTTTATTTGTCCAATTTTATTTCACCCAATTTTAAAAATGAAACCTTTCAAATGGCTTTGTGTTGCTTAAATGCCAAATGTAAAATTGAAGTGAATTAAAAAAAAAAAAAAATGTAGTTACATCCTTTTTTTTATTTGTAATATTAAAATTGCAAATCGTTGTTTCTAGCTTAAATAGCTCCTTTTGACTTTTGTTTCGTTTCATGGAAATTCCACGGGTGTCGCTAGCAAAAAATATTGAGCAATAACATTAGATAAGCTGCTTTCAATTCAACACAGATTTTTTTTAATTTTATGACCAAATTATTTTTCTGAGAAACTTAGTACAAAAACCTGTTTTACATTTTTCTATTCTTGACTATTTATGGTAATATGTATACTATTTTCTTTTCTTTTCTTTTCAGGACAAAGGCAAATTAATGGAGGGCCTAAAACATGCTTCCAATATGTTAGGAGAATTGAGAACATCACTGCTGTCTCCCAAGACTTATTATGAACTTTGTATCCTTTCTCATAAATTTTATTTTTATTTATTTACCCAACCCCTTCACACAAGCAGGATGCGACGCTCCAGCTATTTCTCCAGTTATAGGTAAATAGGACAGACTAGGCCCTCTATTCTAGTAGGACAACCAATCCAGGAGATTTTGTTGGGGGGAGAGTTCTTTGTTGAGAGGTGGGGGGGGTCTGCAATCAACTCCAACGTTAACTGGTAAAGTAATCTTTTCGTCTGTTTGTCTGTCTTTCTTCCTTTCCTTTCCCTCCCTCCCTCACTTAGTAGGTCAGTCAGGTGCGTGCACCACTCGCCCTGTCTTCTTTGGACCCGCTATTATGGACGTAGCTTTCAACATCCAGGGTACCGAGTTAGAAAACAATTTGGTTAATATGGTCAGGACAATCATCCAGGCAATTGAGTCGAACCTTGCGTCCGCGCAATGCCTAAGTCTCATTTTTTCAGTTGGGAGATTCTGGCAGGCAAGACAATGGTATTTGCCTCATACCCCACTTGTATGGACTGGCACAAGGCCTCGTTTTAATGTGGCCCACCCACAAGCCAAAGCTCATGGGTGGGAAAGAACAAAAATTGCGTTTGATCCCTTCGGTATTCCTCCTCAAGGGGCGCCTCAGCGCTGGCAATAAACCCAGCCCTGTCCCCAAGGGGACAGGTATTGCCTGGGGGATAGGCCCCCTGGGACCGATGCTATTAATTGAAACACACGGTCCAGTGGCCAAAGCTCACTGGACCCCCCATCCCAAAGACCGTTTGTTAATGTTTTGCAGGCAAAACAATGTCTTCTCTCTTTCTCAGAGATATGTAGTTGCCGTGCATTGCCCGCCAGACTCCCATTCTCCATCACAGAAAGAATATTAAATTCAAAAGACCTAAATTTTAAAATAAGGCTTGATAATTTGATTTGTATTTTTTGGGACTGTTGTCCTCATCTTATCTGAGTTTGACAAGGTTCCTGAGTTCAACAAGAAACCCCTGAAGAAGGCTGGAGGGCACATCAGCTGAAATGTTTGGTAATATAACTATAAAGATGAGGACAAACAGTCTGAAAATCCAAATAATAGAAACCTAAGAGTATTGTTGGGACAATCTATGGCACCCCAATGCACCCTCTACTCATCCAAAATGTGTGGTGTTTCTACTCAGGCATTCACCACTATAAAACAAATTACCAACTTAGTTCATTTACTAGCTTCAAATTAATCAATGGTTCTCATGTGAATGAATATTTTTTATTATTACTAGCAAATATATCACCCTCCGGTGCAAGTATTTAAGTTTTAATATAAAAAAATATCATGTTAAATTTGAAAGGCTAATGAAACTGAAATAAGAATGCAGATAAAAGATTGGAACAGATGGGTATGATTGAAAAATCAACAACTTTGAAACTAACTCTTCCATGATTTTCCCTTACTCCGGTTTTTCATTGGTAAATTTTCCTAATTTAACTATTTAGTTAAAATGGGAAAGTAAAGAATAATATTACATATTCTCTTTTAATGGATTTCTTTTAAGATTTATCCCCAGATTTTGCTTCATATTCCATTAATTATAAAACAAACAATTAAAAATCAATAATTACTAAGCATATTTATTAAAATCAAATTTTAATATCATATGCAAATTAGCCCTTTCCCATCATACTGTAAACCTCTATTTTGTTTAATATAAATAACAATTCATTTATTAGTTGTATATATGGTCAACAGTAGTAATGATTAAAACAATTTTATTAATAATTGAGGTTTAAATAAAAATAAAAATCATGGAGAATTGATGTAAATAACAAAGGAATTGTGACTTGAATAGTTAATATAGTTTCGGTTACAGACAGACAAACCCACAATCTCCATTATAATAAGATTACTGCAATTATTTGTGATAATATGTACCTTTCTTTCAAAATCTTAAGCCTAAAAGTAATACATAAGAACTAAATATCAACTTTTATTCTGGGTAACGTTCATTGATATATTTAGGATGTATAATTGAAAAAGTAATTATATATACTAACAAAAATATTGCCCTCCGGGCATAAGTATTTAAGTTTTAATGTAATTAAATATATTAAAATAGGAAGACTAATGAAAATTAAATAAGAATAATCCTATCTTAATTGTACTATTCTAATCTTCAAAATGAATAATTGATAATGTTCATGTTGGAAAATCATCTAATTTACTTCTGAATTAAATCAGTGATTTTAAGCTGTGTTTATTTATCCTTCCCCTTTTATAGTCCAAAATAAGGAGTTATATTATACCCCAGTTAAAAACCATATTTCCTTTGTATAAATGTCATTATTTTTCTTAACTTTTCTTTGACTATGGCAATTTCTGGATGAACTTCGTCATTTGGAATTGTATTTAGTTGAGGAATTCCAGAAGGCAGAAAAGTTGCTGATCTTTATGAGTTGTACAATATGCTGGGAATATTGTTCCTCGCCTGTAAGGTTTGATCTTTCTTTTTTTTTTCTTAAATTTCTACATGCATTATTTGTTGTTACACTATTATTTTATATTACAATATTGTGATATCGTACAATATTACAGGCAATATATTACAATATGTAATATCGTACAATATTGTAATATATTGCCTGAAAATTGTACAATTATTACAATATATTATAGTATTACAACCATTATTTGTTAGTAAGATATGCAGGAAATATTGTCCCTATCTTACATTTGCAATTTTAAAAAAACAAAAACATTCTACCTGTATTATTTATTTGGTTGTTGTTTTATTTTACAGCATATCAAACTTTTTTCTATAAAAGAATTTAAAAAAGAAATGAAAAAAAAAGGTGATTTGCAAGTATTAGTTTATTTTTAATTTCAATCATATTTTAAAAATCACAAATTCCCCCTCCCCAAACTTTACCCAATGAACTGGAAGAGAATATTTGTATTAAAGCAGACAGAATTTTTTTGCAAAACGAATGTTTCAAATTGAAAGAGACTAAAAAGATTTTGAAAATCAAGTTATACAGCTATATATATTAATTGTAGTTTTAGTCTATGGCCATATCAACCCTTTTTCAGTCATTAATGCAAATCAAAGTCATTTGATAAACAAGTATCAGATTGTTTACAGTACCTGCTTTGCTAAGTAATTCACCCCAATAAGTATTCAACAGACTCATTGCTGCATTCGTATTAGCAGAATTGGGGCTTTTCAGCCGTACTTAACGGTAATGTATTTGATTTAAAAATCCAATTATATTAAACACTTCATATATCTTTATTTCTTATATTATACTATTACTTACTTATTCTCTACAAAAATATACGGACCACCGATTATTTTATGGTTGGACCCCTCTATCTTCATTATACCCAATTTCTTAAGTTTACTGGATTATATATTTTGCCCGTCAGCTAGGAACTGTAGAATACACCCGACTGCCACCTCTGCAAGAAGGTAAGACCTGAGGACAGGATCGTGGGGGCTTAAGCAGTTTGTGACCAGGTTACTAAATCGCCTATGACATGCAACATTCCCACTTTGGCATTCAATCAGAGGATCTTCACCATTCAATCAGCTGTCATGTCAAGCCCTACACCTATATTAATTTCCCAACCATATTCTTCAAATGCTCTGTATGGCAAAACACCTGACCCTTTTTAATCATAGATGCTAAGCAGTAGCTAGGGTTCAACCACCAGTTTATTGATTTCAGCAATTTATTAATTAAATACATCTGAATTAATGAAAATTATTTCTACCTGTTTATAAAACCAAACCAATATTACCTACAAACTCTTCCTTAAAATCATAATATGAAAAAAAACAGATTCAACATTAAAATAACCATAACCAAGGGTTGATCTGTCATTTAAAAAATAACAAATCAACATTATTTTATTTCTTAAAAAAAACATTATTTTATTTTTGTAAAACTAAGTATTGTTTTATGAGTAATAATAGCTACAGTTCAAGAATAATTTTTATGAAAGTCTTCAACACCAATACAATACTTTAATATTATTTATGAATAGTTGTACTTGTCCAAAATAGCCCGCTGATTGATTCATGAAGAAATATTTTTGTACTGACCATAATTTGTTAAAACTGACTTTGATATAAAAATAACTGAACAAGAACTGACCGATTCCTATTTATATTAAATTTTATTTATTTTATATTTCCTAGTACCTCTCATCACGTTGTGTGTATACATTAAATCCAACGAGTTGTCCGTCAAGACATCCTGAAGATTTTAGAAATGTGGCCGCCGTGTGCAGCATCCTCTCGTGGACTCTTTCTTAGAAAATATATCTCTGCAAGTGCACCAAAAATGTTTTCTATGTGGCTGCTATGCATCGTAAGTTGGCTTTTTTTTTTGGAGGGGGGGGTTCTAGTGCAAAACATTCTTCTTTCTAGTAAATTTGGTTGTTTTGTTTAGGATAAAAAAAAGTAAATAAAAGTAAAGTTTTGCGAGTCCTATTTTCGATATCAGCCGGGTGGACAGTGTAGCGAGATGAAGGTCCTGGAGTTTCGATAACACTATTAGAAAAAGAGAGAAGAAGAAATAGAGAATAAAGTTTTAAAAAAAATGATAGCACCCAAAAAAACCGGGTTCTGAGTTTACGGCGTGACCCCCGAATGGAAAATTGAAAGCAACCGAAGTTCCGTGGGTTGACCGAACGAAAGTCACTGGTGACGTGAACGACAAGAAAAATTACCAGCCTCCTTTTTCTTTTCTTGAGCCTTAGGGGACGGACGGCCTCTTGGTCCCTAGTGTCGGATACCCCATAATTTAACAGTGTCTCCTTATCTCTTTCTCTGCCTTCCCTCCTCTCCAACAGCCCACCGAGACTAGCCTTGGAAATAAAAGCAGCAGCTGGATGATAATTTCTCGCTATCAACAAGATAAACCCACGTGCCGAACACCTTTTTATGCATGAATTTAGGCACATTGACAAGACCCTAACAACATATATCATACTGCCACTTTACAACAGCAAGAAGCTACCTCCTTTTTTTAGCATTGTCTTTTTGCTTGATGTGGAGTGCCCACACTTATGGCTACCCCCATACTTTACTGCAGAATTACCCAAGCTGTGCTACTCATACGCTGAGTTGTTGACCGTATCGAACCCAGAACCTTGTGATTCCAAGGCAAATGCCTCTACCAACTGACTAAAGTAAAGTAAAAAGTAAATCTATCAGCCAGACATGAGAGTCACCCCTTTTACTCTATCGCTAGACCAAGGAGATTTGCATCTGTAGGACACCCACCACCTACCATCAGCTCCTTACATTACCACACAGATCCCTTGCTACTCATATGCCTGAATTGGCAAAGAGCCGTATTGAACAGAACTATGTTCCTAGCCAGGACACTCTACAGAACTGAGCTACCAGCCTCTTATATTTGAGTCATTAATGCTGACTCAAATATTTATAAACAAAGGACTTGATTGCTTACATTACGTGCTGTGCTCAGTTGATCACCCAATTAAATATTTAACAAGATCATCGGTCCTTAACATTGTGATCTACCCATATTTCAGGTATTAATTTCATTGTAATCTTTCTTGTTAAAGTATTAATTTCTAATTATCCAATCTCTTGCTGAGAAAGTGATGAAATCTTTTTCTTTTTTTCATTTAGATATTTACAACAGTTATTATATAAAAATTCTTTCTCATTATTAAGACATTCCCAATCTAAAGTAGCAATTTTTGTAAAATGTCCCTCATGAATAGGATATGTGCCCTATGCGATAAACTAGCCTGCAAAAATAACCCATTTATGGGATTTTAATATATATAAATCTATCTATCCCCACAGTTCTATTCATATTTTGCATGGAGAATTATCAGATGTGTGTTGAAAAATATTTCTCAATAAAGGAGGCTTAGAATTGTCACATTTAACCATTTAATCAGGTTTTGTTAAAAGAAGCTTTAGTTGTTTTTGTGTGCATTTATGAGTCGTTCTGATTGAAATATTCACTTTTTTTCTTTTAATTCACACCTCAACTGTTATAACAAACACCACAAAATTCTTAATCCCCTGTTGTTTTTGTTTTTAATGCACAATTTCTGTCTTGTTTGCTGAAGATATACTTAAAATAAATTTATTCACTTTTTTTTCTTTTTCATACATACACCACCAACAACCGTTAAAAAAACAAAAAAACGCCATGAAATTCTTGTTAATCCCTTGGTTAATTTTTTTTTTTTCTTTTTTTTTTTTGTACATTTTCCAAGTTCTGTGCACTGAAGGTGGACCTAGATTATTTATTTATTTAAGATTTAACCCCCCCCCCCCAAACACACAGAGAAACTTTTAAAATGCCCACCATGAAATTTTTTAATCTTTTAGAAATTCATTCTTTTTTTCTTTTCTTTTTTTCTCTGAAGAAGTTCCGCAAGTAATCAAGAATTTGGAGCCCAAAACATGTTGAAGGAAGTGAAAGAAAAGTTAAAGTTTAAGAATATCCTTCTCCTTTTTCTTCCCCTATTGTGTTTATACAAATAAAGTTTAAGAAGCACAACTTTAATGCTGTAAAGATTTTGATTCAATTTTGGAATGCAATGGTTAAATAAGTTAATGTTTATTTTTTACTCTCTCTCTCTCTTCTCTCTCTTCAGTGGTGAGGGTGAGACGGTTCCATCCGGGATTTCAATTGATTTTATCCTGCTGAAACTTCTCAGAGATGACAAGTTGGGGGCGGATGCAGCACCAAGGACATTCCGTGATAAAATAAACGTGAACAGAGAGACGGAATTGCGGATCCTTTTGGAAACAAATCTGGTTAGACTAAGTCAATGGAAACAATTGATGTGATAAATATAAAAAGGTGAGGGGCATCTTTGTTTTTTCTTCTTTTTTTTTTTCTTTTTTTTCTGGTTTTGTTTTTTTAAATAATTTTTCAATGATCAGATTTGTATCAAAAAAAATCTTTATGCCCTGTTGTTATGGGGCTTTAGAATACACTGATCGCCACCTCGCAAAGGGGTAACCCCCCCCCCCCCAATGAGGCCTCCTGTTGGCCATGGGTGGCAACCTATGATTCTTAGGGATGGAATCATGGTAGCTGAAATACTCTCACTTTGCCCTTACTTAGGCTATATGGGTGGTCGGAGAAACTCCTCTGATCAATTAGCTGGTCACACCAAAGCCTAGCACCTATATGATTGTCCCAACCCTTATTGTCCTTATGGCAAACCCACAACCAGTTTATCATATATGTGCTAGAAGGCAGTGCTGAGGATCTTAGTGTCCTGGGTATGACATTAAACTTCATCTAATGGTAACTTCCAATTTTAGAACTTCTAGAGAGTTGGAGTACCATTTCATTGCCATTACTCCACGTCTACTTTGACCTGGAGTGGTAGTACCTGTTAGTGTCGACCATATATGGGTTAAAATAGAAAAAAAACATGAGTTTAAAGAATTGTTTAAAAATTAACAAATGGATGCACAACATTTAATGAAATAAGACTCTTTGCATAAATAAGCCAACAACCATAAAAATCCAACCAATCAATCAAAAAAGTTTTTATTAGTCTCTAATTAAACCATTATTTTGCATAAACTAGCTGAAAAATCTGCCCTACAGGCACTATTTTTTATTTTTGAACACCAAACTGTATTTGGCCCAATCATTCTCGTCAGGTTGCACTACAGCACAAATATCAATGACTCTCTCTCTCAGTAAACGTCCCTCTGGAGGTCCTCTGCACACATCCAGAATTTGACTGCTCAAAAAACGTTTGTCTTACTGTCAAAGAACAAGCACACATTTACACAGATAAAGACTGATAAGGAATAAACTAGGGAATCCCATCCTCCCGCTGGAGCTGTAAAATACACCGACTGCACCTCTGCAAGGGTAAAACCTCCTTCCAATGTGCCATCTGTTGGCCGTAGTGTATCCATGATGCTTAAGGACGGAATCTTGATGGCTGAAGCAATCAACATGCAGCACTCCACTTGGCCCATTACTTAGGCTAGACGGGCGATCAGAGAGGCCCTCTCTGATCAATTGGTTGGTCATCACAACCCTAGCACCTATGATTGTCCCAACCTTATTGCCCTTGACAAACCCCCCAACCCATTTTATCATATAGATAAGGATGCCACACAAGGTCAATTTTTTAAGCAGAGTTTAACAGGTTTGGAATTCAGTTTTCCTTCTCCTAGACTGGTTACCTAGCCACGGTTAAAGAGCCCAGTCTTCCCTGTTATTTACCCCATAACTGGAGGAGAATTGGATTCATACCTTTCCCAAGGTATTAGTGCCATTGTGAAAACCAACAGCTTCATCCAGGAATTGAACTCTGTGAACGAGTCCATTTCCCACGACTCTAACATTAGACCACCGCCTCCATTTATCATATATGTTGCTAAGGCAATGGCTGAGGGTATTAGTATCCTGGGTATAATATTAAGCTGCATCTATGATGAAGTTCCCATTTAGAGTTGGAAGTTGAGTACCCCTTCATTGCCTATTACCCCAGTCCACTCGTGACCCGGAGTTTCATACCGATTAGCGTCCCCAAATTATGCAGTGACTAGATAAAAAACAGAACAAAAATCACAGGTGTAACAAACAATACCATAGTTCTTTCTTTTCTTACAATTTGATAAAAAAACCAAAATCAATATAAACACAATCCTTCAAGCAAATTATAACCATTTTATAAAAAATTTGTTTTAAAAAAATTGAATAAAACCAACAAGTATGAATAAAAAATTCTTTGCATAAATAACCCAACAAAGGTTGACATCCATAAAATCCAACCAACCAACATAGGAATTAATTTAAGTGTAACATACACGTACCAGAATTTTTGGCAGAATATATGCTTTAATTGAGTTACATTACCTAAATTTGAAAGTTAATAAGTTAAAATTAATTAGGCGGCATACCTAATATCTGCTTATTGAAGTTGTACCTAAGTTTGATTAGTACGACTTAATTAAGCACAGATATTCTCCCAAAAATTTCGGCTAAAAAAAGCATATCATAAACACATCGCTGTGTATTACTTCTCACTACCAGATATGAAAGTCGTTGAAATTTTTTTTTAAATTGAATATCATCAAAGTATGAATATCTTGAACAATGACATAAATAACGATTAATTAGGGAATCACATACCAAAATTGTAGCAGAGATGTACTCTAATAAACAGTCAGGAACTAATCTAATGTGCAACATAACACTACCAGATATGAACATTTGTTGGGAATCAAATCCAAAATATTGAAGTTAGTATATGATCAAACATACATTTGGTGAAATATAGTAAGATTTGTTTACTTACTTTAGGATTAATTTATCTACATTTTTTTCTATTTCTTTTAAATTACAGGTATGCCAGGAATCCTGGAACAGGTTGTGAGTGCAGAGATGCTATTGCTCAAGAATACATCATGGAGTCTATTATTCAGGGTAAAAACCATACACCTACAAAGAATTTTTATTTGTATAAATTTTCAATGTATTAAAGTACAGCAGAAATACCTCCCATGTTTTAAACTGTCACCTGTATGGTGCAAGTGAAATTGGGTAAGTGGTAATGGTAGCTCCATCTAGCTAAAAATTAACATTTTTTTAATCACCTATGGGGATTCCAAGAATGGGGACAGAGATGGGGAAAAGTAAACTACTGACGAATTATATCATAAAAGTACTTCCACAAGAGTGTTGATATTCTTTTAATTTAAAATCAAAAATATGTTTCCCTTTGAAATTTAGATTTTGAGGAAAAAAGTCATAATTGGTATATGGGGAGGGAAAAGGTAAGACATGAATGTGTTGATAATATAAATAGTTATGATTCATTTAGAAATTAATCAAATTTGGCATTAAATATAACCCATAAGAGTTGACATACTGTTAAACAAATAAACCATAAACAAGCATAAATAGTTATGAATACAAATTTTTATTAAGGGAAGATATTTCCTCTACAAGATACTCTAATGGGGACACTTAAAAATACAAATACGCAAGTTTTTGTAGTCGAGTTATGTGTAGTATTCGTAGTTGAGTCACTACTAATCAAGTAGCTAGTCATACTATTGGAGAACCGTGTGTTAATTCTATTCATTTATATTCCTATGAAAAAAAGTAAATCTTTTCCAGATTATCAATGTTATTTGATTATTCTGTCACAACACAAATGAATAAAATTTGTATTAAATAACTCCAAAAGTTGATATGCCATTAAACAAATAAACCAAACACACATACCTATAACTAGTTGTGATTACAATTAAACCTTTACAAATGAATAAAATTTAGCATTAAATAACCCATAAGGATTAACATGCCATTAAAACAAATAAACCAAACTTGTAATTTTTAATATGAAAATTCTCTTCTTTTTTTTTCAGTATTCCTGATGAGTTCCATTTACAGACTCTAAATGGTTTCTCGTGCAATTGGCATCTCTCTC
>CM042176.1:38947982-39097982 GCA_023376005.1 Doryteuthis pealeii
GCTCGAATGAAGGGTCCAAACTCTATCTTGGTTGTTGGGTGGATAAGCTTTTCATCGGTGCAAAATTTATATATATTAATATATATATATATATATATATATATATATATATATATATATTATTATTATTTATTATTTGCTTTCCATCATATCCGATGATGACACCACAAGAATCCTTTTCCTCCAAATATTCGGTCTCTGGTTGCGACTATGACGTTTCTGTTGATGTTGTCTTTGTACCTGAACTTTGGTCTACCCATTAAATGTGATCCCCCTCTTAGTTAGAGAACATAATCTGCTCTGGCAGTCTGTCATCTCCAAGTTGTTTAAGTGGGCACACCCGTCTGAGGTTGCTTTGGAACAAGTATTTCGTGCATGCCAGGAAGTCCAGTTCTCTTCAAGGGATGGTCCTGTTTGAAACATGTTTCCACCATTTGACATTTAATAGACTGAGCAAGAGACGCCTGTAGTAGACATGTAGTCCGTGGGCATCCGTTTTGTATACCGTCCAGGCTTTAACCCCGTACAGGAGGGTTAAGAGAACTATTATATAATATGTAATTGCTAAATAAAGTGTTATGCTTAAATCGTTCATAATCAGCAAAATCTGTGTGCTATATGCATTAAATCGAAGAAAAATATTTACAATATACTAGATCACCTGAATATCGAGAGCATAGACCACAAAGCGCGAGTTCTTTTCATCCTATTGTTTTGTCATCCTATTTTTACAATATATATATATATATATTATATTATATATATGCCCACAGACTACATGTCTACTACAGGCTTCACTTGCGCAGTCTATTAATATATATATAATATATATAATATATATATAATATATATTATATATATATATATATATAATCTTCTATTATTATTACTAAAGCTTAGTTTATCAATCTTTTCTAGCTAAGGATTTTGTTTCTATTTATGTTATGGACACAATATTTATTCTTTAGATATTCCTTGGTGTTAGCACTACAAGGTGTATGAAAAAAATTCAGTTTAATGGGATTTAATTAAGCGTAATTAGCAATTAAGTCAACGACCGACAATCCCTGTTTCACGACTAACTGTCCTCTTCTCATCTCCGTTTGTCAGTTAAGTTAACTCTCCTCCCACTCTCTATTTGTCAGTTAACAGAGTGAAAAAAGGGAGTAAAAAATCCAGCAGCCAGAGTTCAACCCAACCCACACCACTAACCCCCGTAGATTCGCCCACTTCCCTTCTCAGGCGAATCTTATTCAAATGAGGCAAACGTTTTTGGTTTGTTTTAATATAAATCAAATTATCTTATTACGGCATATTTCAATTTTAGTTGAGCGTTAAATTTTACGAAATTTTGAAAATCATGCTTTAAAATAGATTTTTTTAAATTACTTGAATTATTAATTCATAGAGTATTAAACTTACTTTAAAAAATATTTCATGTTGGGTAAAAAAAAATAGTTATATATTTAAATATTATGGAATTCAAATGAGCAAACATTGACTACTCCCACTATTTAGGTTCTTCGGGCTTTAAAAAAATTTGTTTTACTTAAAACCTAAACAAACTAGGACTGACTTCTTATTAGGTCGGTTAAAATTAAAACGGAAGTTTTTTGCTGGTACAAATGACAGTTTAACTGCAGTCTATGAATTAACATTTTGCGAATTGGTTACTGTATTAGGGATTAAGGTTGTTTTAAATTACGTATTGTTAAAAAAATTAACCCAACCAAAAAGCACAAATTACTATACATTTAATGTTTGAAAAATATTTTCTAAACTAAGTTTAATTGGAAATTATTTACATTACTATATTAACACAAACAACTATCTCAATAATAGATTCAATAAATTAATTCAATGGTTAATTAATGTATAGTAATTTGGGTATTTTGATGTTTATTTTTTAAAGCAATACGTAATTAAAAACAACCTTAACCCCTTAAAACCGTAACCCAATTCGCAAAATGTTTAATTCATAGAATGTAGACTGACTTCTGACTTAGGTTGGAAAATTAAAACGGAAAATTTGTTGCTGGTACCCAATGACAGTTTAACTACAGTCTATGAATTAACATTTTGCGAATTTGGGTTACGGTTTTTAGGGGGTTAAGGTTGTTTTAATTACGTATGGCTTTAAAAAAATAAACTCTGTCTTTAGTCTTTTTATTTATGCAGAAAATAGTATCAATCAAATATATACCACTCCGATATTACAGTCTGAATAATACAATTATTTTAAATCTTTGCGGAGTTCCTCAAGGCCTCTTGCCTCAAAACATGCTTGCCGGTGACTGCGGAAAAAACAAAAGAATACACCAGCTACGATTGAAGTCCGTAGCGGAAGTGGCGTGAAAAAAAACAAAAACAACTAGGGGTTTAGGGTTTAGGATTTGGGTTGGGTTTATGTTTAGTTTAATGGAAAATAAATAAATAATTTGGGCTCTGTTTTTTCTGAGTGACCCTGTATACAGGGTGACCCAGAAAAACGAACTTTGTAATAAAACAGTTGATTTAACTAGGGGGGTTTAGGGTTAGGGTTGGGTTTTTCAGTTGAAAATGCCCTAAGTTGGTTCTTTTTTTTTCTTTTTTTTTTCAAGTGATACCGCTTCGCGATGCAGGAAGCCATGACGGAACTCCGCAAAGATTACCATTATTTGTATTATTCAGACTATTGTCCACGTCTTCATTGTTATCTGTACAAAGTTTCGGCTGATGTCCCTCCGGCCTTCTTAGGTATTTCTTGTCGGACTCGGGAACCTTCTTGTAATTGGGAGCCATCACGGAACTTTGAACCCAAAACCCTTTATTAGGTCCACGGGGGTATCCTGTTCTCATTCCACTAACCATAGCTGGGGTACAGGTGTTAATCTGTGTTAATTATTATTCTATGTTACTGCTGTCCCTGACCAGGATTAACCTGCAGTCTAGAGATAACTGGCATTTAGAACTGTCTTTAATCTAACTCCTGTATCTACTAGGATATGTGTTCAATTGGACAATCCATTGGGAATTTTTCAATTGCAAAAATTACAATTTATTTTTTGTAAAAACGGATTTTAAGTAGCCTCTTGGCAGGCATCTTGCTCAAAATGGACGAAAAACGTTTTAAATTATCAAAAAATAATTATATGTGTAATATTATTTTGCTTTTTACTGATGCTCATTATGTTACTACTTTTCGACTTAGACAAAAATTGACCTTAAATAATCAATTTAATAAATTTTAGTTCGTTTTTTAAAAAATAGATGCAAGGCTGGAGGAGAAAAGAGATAGGAACAGCATGAAGTTATAGAGAGGGGAGTAGAATGATAACCTGGATGTAAGAGAGAGGAAATAATAAGATAGATTGGATTAAAAAGTGAGTTGAATATGACCTTAAATAGATTTTGTTACATCAAGTCATAAGATCCAAACTATCTCTAATAATAAAGTGTCCCTGGGTATGACATTCTGGAGCTCTGAAGAGTGTAGAGTACCTCTTCATCTCTATTACTCCCAGGTCCACTCTGACCCAGTATCTATTAGGGTTCCGTCTATGGGTTAAATAGAAAAAAATGAGTTAAACATTTTTTTGAATACCCATCAAGCATGAATAGAACATCTTCAGCATAAAATAACCTAACACGAGTTGACATGCCGTAAAATCCAGCAAACCAAAGAATCTCAATAATAAATGCAAATGTCATTGTGTCACATTTCTTCAACTTTTATCCTAGAGTCAAGAGCCCAACATATCATACCTTTTGGGAATCAGGCCAATTTCATGAGCAAATTAAAGACATTCCAGGCCAAATCCAATGTTTATTTAAGAGCTATTAAAAGATAGTTCAATATGTAAAAAGTATAATCTTGATTTAACTCTTTCTCTTTCTTCATCTTTTCATTATGTCTTGATTGAAATAGATTAGGATTGTTGCTTCTACATGCTCACCTCGTTTCTTTATCTTTCCCCTACACTCTTTCTTTCTTATATTTTTTCTGTGTAACATGTCCTTTTTCTTCCCTTTCTTTATGATAAAAACAGAATGGTCCATTATTTAGCTGAGGTGCTGACACTCGTAAAAAATAAGAATTCAGTGGATAAGCAACACCAGATAATCAGATAAAACAATGCATTACAAAATGCTGTCATTCTTTTAAGGAACATGAGTATTATAAGATATAAACTATAATACTTTTGTTCCTAAATCTCCTGTTATCAGCCTGCAACATCCTCTGGTTAAAAATGAGACCGTCCAAATGCAAAATTGGTGTTGATTAATTGCAGATTTATTTGTCCAATTTTATTTCACCCAATTTTAAAAATGAAACCTTTCAAATGGCTTTGTGTTGCTTAAATGCCAAATGTAAAATTAAAGTGAATTAAAAAACAAAATGTAGTTACATGCTTCTTTTATTTGTAATATTAAAATTGCAAATCGTCGTTTCTAGCTTAAATAGCTCCTTTTGACTTTTGTTTCGTTTCATGGAAATTCCACGGGTGTTGCTAGTATAAACTATTGAGCAATAACATTAGATAAGCTGCTTTCAATTCCACACAGATTTTTTTTTTATTTTATGACCAAATTATTTTTCTGATAAACTTAGTACAAAAACCTGTTTTACATTTTTCTATTCTTGACTATTTATGGTAATATGTATTTTCTTTTCTTTTCTTTTCAGGACAAAGGCAAATTAATGGAGGGCCTAAAACATGCTTCCAATATGTTAGGAGAATTGAGAACATCACTGCTGTCTCCCAAGACTTATTATGAACTTTGTATCCTTTCTCATAAATTTTATTTTTATTTGTATTTACCCAACCCCTTCACACAAGCAGGATGCAACACTCCAGCTATTTCTCCAGTTATAGGTAAATAGTACAGACTAGGCTCTCTATTGTTAGTAGGACAACCAATCCAGGAGATTTTGTTGGAGGGGGAGTTCTTTTTTTTTTGGGGGGGGTCTGCAATCAACTCCAATGTTAACTGGTAAAGTAATCTTTTGTCATCTGTTTGTCTGTCTTTCTTCCTTTCCTTTCCCTCCCTCCCTCACTTAGTAGGTCAGTCAGGTGCGTGCACCACTCTGCCCTGTCTTCTTTGGACTCCCGCTATTTATGGACGTAGCTTTCAACATCCAGGGTACCCAAGTTAGAAACAATTTGGTTAATATGGTCAGGACAATCATCCAGGCAATTGAGTCGAACCTTGCGTCCGCGCAACGCCTAAGTCTCATTTTTTTCAGTTGGGAGGATTCTGGCAGGCAAGACAATGGGTATTTGCCTCATACCCCACTTGTATGGACTGGACACAAGGCCTCGTTTTAATGTGGGCCCACCCACAAGCCGAAGCTCATGGGTGGGAAAGAACAAAAATTGCGTTGATCCCTTCGGTATTCCTCCTCAAGGGGGCGCCTCAGGTGCTGGGCAATAAACCCAGCCCTGTCCCCAAGGGGACAGGTATTGCCTGGGGGGATAGCCCCCTGGGACCGACGCTATTAATTGAACACACCGGTCTAGTGGCCAAAGCTCACCGGACCCCCGTCCCGAAGGACGGGTTGTTAATGTGTTTTTGGCAGGCAAGACAATGTCTTTCTCTCTTTCTCAGAGAATATGGTAGTTGCCGTGCATTGCTGCCATCTGAGTCCCGTTCTCCATCACAAGGAAAGATATTAAATTTAAAATACCTAAATTTTAAAGATAAGGCTTGATAATTTGTATTTTTGGGACTGTTGTCCTCATCTTGTCTGAGTTTGACAAGGCTCCTGAGTTCAACAAGAAACCCCTGAAGAAGGCTGGAGGGCACATCAGCTGAAATGTTGTGTATATAACTATAAAGATGAGGACAACAGTCTGAAAAATCCAAATAATAGAAACCTAAGAGTATTGTTGGGACAATCTATGGCACCCCAATGCACCCTCTACTCATCCAAAATGTGTGGGTGGTTCTACTCGGGCATTCACCACTATAAACAACTTGGTTCATTTACTAGCTTCAAATTAATCAATGGTTCTCATGTGAATGAATTATTTTTTATTATTACTAGCAAATATATGCACCCTCCGGGTGCAAGTATTTAAGTTTTAATATAATAAAATATCATGTTAAATTTGAAAGGCTAATGAAACTGAATAAGAATGCAGATAAAAAGATTTGGAACAGAGGGGGTATGATTGAAAAATAGAACAACTTTGAAACTAACTCTTCCATCATTTTCCCTTACTCCGTTTTTCATTGGTAAATTTTCCTAATTTAACTATTTAGTTAAAATGGGAAGTAAAGAATAATATTACAGTTATTTCTTCTTTTTAATGGATTTCTTTTAAGATTTATCCCCGAGATTTTTGCTCATATTCATTAATATAAAACCAAACAATTAGAAATCAATAATACTAAGCATATATTTATTAAAATCAAATTTTTAATATCAATATGCAAATTAGCCTTCCAATTTACACTGTAATCCGCTATTTTGTTGTATATATAAATACAATTGCATGTTATTAGTATGTATATATGGTCAACAGTATTAATGATGTAAAACAATTTTATTAATAATTGAGGTTTAAATAAAAATAAAATCATGGAGAATGTGATGTAAATAACAAAGGGAATTGTGACTTGAATAGTAATATAGTTTCGGTTACAGACAAACCCACAATCTCCATTATAATAAGATTACTGCAATTATTTGTGTATAATATGTACTTTTCTTTCAAAATCTTAAGCCTAAAAGTAATACATAAGAACTAAATATCAACTTTTATTCTGGCAACGTTCATTGATATATTTAGGATGGTATAATTGGAAGTAAGTTATATATACTAACAAAAATATGTGCCCTCCGGGCATAAGTATTTAAGTTTTAATGTAATGAAATATATTAAAATAGGAAGACTAATGAAATTAAATAAGAATAATCCTATCTTAATTGTACTATTTCTAATCTTCAAAAATGAATAATTGATAATGTTTCATGTTGGAAAATCATCTAATTTACTTCTGAATTAAATCAGTGGATTTTAAGCTGTGATTATTTTTTCTTCCCTTATTTCATAGTCCAAAATAAGGAGTGTATATTATACCCCAAGTAAAAACCATATTTCCTTTGTATAAATGTCATAATTTTTTCCTTAACTTTTCTTTGATATGGCAATTTCTGATGAACTTCGTCATTTGGAATTGTATTTAGTTGAGGAATTCCAGAAAGGCAGAAAAGTTGCTGATCTTTATGAGTTGGTACAATATGCTGGGAATATTGTTCCTCGCCTGTAAGTGTTTGGGATCTTTTTTTTCTTTTTTTTTTTTTTAAATTTCTACATGCATTATTTGTTTGTACATTATTATTTTATATTACAATATTGTAATATCGTACAATATTGTAAGATATTGCCTGTAAAATTGTACAATATTACAATATATTATAGTATTACAACATTATTTGTTAGTAAGATATGCTGGAAATATTGTCCCTAGTTTCTACGTATTTGCAATTTTAAAAAAACAAAAACATTCTACCTGTATTATTTGATTTGGTTGGTTGTTTTATTTTACAGCATATCAAACTTTTTCGTTAAAAGAATTTTAAAAAAAGAAATGAAAAAAAAAGGTGATTTGCAGTATTAGTTTATTTTTAATTTCAATCATATTTTAAAAATAACAAGATTCCCCCAGCCAAACTTTTAGCCAATGAAGAGCTGGGAAGAGAATATTTGATTAAAGGCAGACAAGATTTTTTTTGCAAATGACTGGTTTCTGAAATTGAAAGAGACTGAAAAAAGATTTTGAACAAGTGATACAGCTATATAGTAGTTAATTGGTAGTTTTTATTCTATGGCATTTCAACCTTTTTCAGGTCATTTAATGCCAAATCAAGTCATTTTGATAAACAAGGTACTCAGATTGTTTACAGTACCTGCTGTTGCTTCAGTAAGTTGTCACCCAATTAAGTATTCAACAGACTCATTGCTGCTTCAGTGATTTAGCAGGAATTGGGGCTTTCAGCGTGACTTAACTGTAATGTATTTGATTTAAAAAGTCCAATTATATTAAACAGCTTCAGATATCTTTATTTCTTATATTATACTATTTACTTACTTATCTTACTAACAAAAATATACGACCACCGATTATTTTTATGGTGGGACCCTCTATCTTCATTTATACCAATTTCTTAAGTTTACTGGATTATATATTTTGCCCTGTCAGCTAGGGCTGTAGAATACACCGACTGCACCTCTGCAGAAAGGTAAGATCCTGAGGACAGGATCGTGGTGGCTAAGCAGTTTGTGACCCAGGTACTAAATGGTCCTATGACATGCAACATTCCACTTTGGCAGTCAGCCAGAGAGTCTCCATCCATTCAATCAGCTGGTCATGTCAAGCCCTAGCACTTATATGATTGTCCCAACCATATTCTTCAAATTGCTCTTATGGCAAACACCTGACCCTTTTTAATCATATGGATGCTAGAAGGCAGTAGCTGAGGGTCAACCACCTGTTTATTCATTCAGATTTTATTAATTAAATACATCTGAAGTTAATGAAAATTATTTCTACCTGTTTATAAAACCAAACCAATATTTACCTACAAACTCTTCGCTTAAAAATCATATATATGAAAAAACAGATTCAACATTAAATAACATACATTATCTGTCATTTAAAAAAATAACAAATCAACATTATTTTATATTCTTAAAAAAAACTATTATTTTATTTTTGTAAAACTAAGTATTGTTTTAGTAGTACATAATAGTACAGTTCAAGAATAATTTTTATGAAAGTCTTTCAACACAATACAATACTTTTAATATTGATTTTGATGAATAGTTTGGTACTTGTCCAGAATAGCCCGCTGAGTGATTATGAAGAAATATTTTTGTACTGACCATAATTGTTAAACTGACTTTGATATAAAAATAACTGAACAAGAACTGACCGATCCTATTTTTATATAATTTTTATTTGATTTTATTTTCCCTAGGTACCTGCTCATCACTGTTGGTGTTGTATACATTAAATCCAACGAGTTGTCCCGGAAGGACATCCTGAAGGATTTGGTAGAAATGTGCCGCGGTGTGCAGCATCCTCTTCGTGGACTCTTTCTTAGAAATTATCTGCTGCAGTGCACCAAAAATGTTTTGCCTGATGTGGCTGATGATGCATCGTAAGTTGGGCGTTTTTTTTTTTGAGGGGGGGGTTCTAGTTGCAAAACATTCTTCTTTCTAGTAAAGTTTGGTTGTTTTGTTTTATGGATAAAAAAAGTAAATAAAGTAAAGTTTGCGGAGTGGCCTATTTTCGATATCAGTCGGGTTGGACAGTGTAGCGAGATGGAAGGTCCTGAGTTTTGCGATAACTACTATTAGAAAAGAGAGGAAGAAGAAATAAGAGATAGTAAAGGTTTTAAAAAAAGTGATGAGCACAAAACGGTTGTCGTGAGTTTGACCGGGGCGTGACCCCCCGAATGGAAAATTGAAAGCCAACCGGAAGTTTCGGGTGTTGACCGGAACCGAAAGTCACGTGGTGACGTGGAACGACGAAGAAAAATACCAGCCTCTTTTTGCTTTCTGAGGCCTAGGGGGACGGACGGGCCTCTGGTCCCTAGTGTCGGATACAGTAATTTAACAGTGTTCTCTATCTCTTTCTCTCTGCCTTCCCTCCTCTCCAACAGCCCACGAGACTAGCCCTGGAAATAAAAGCTAAGCAGCTTGTGATGATATATTTCTCGCGTATCAACAAGATAACCGCCACGTGCCGAACACCTTTTTAGTGGCATGAATTTGGAGGCACATTGACAAGACCCGCTATACAACATATATCGATACTGCCACGTTACAACAGCAAGGAAGTCTACCTCCTTTTTGTTAGCATTGTCTTTTTTGCTGATGTGGAGTGCCACACTTATGGCTAGCCCCCATACTTTACTGCAGATTACCCAAGCTGTGCTACTCATACGCTGAGTTGGTGTGGACCGGTATCGAACCCAGAACCTTGTGATTCCAAGGCAAATGCTCTACCAACTGGACTAAGTAAAGTAAAAGTAAAGTCAGTATCAGCCAGACAGTGAGGGAGTCTATCCCCTTTTCTCTATCGCTAGACCAAGGAGATTTTTTTGCATCTGGGGTAGAGCACCACACCTACCATCAGCTCCTTACATTACCACACAGATCCCTGTGCTACTCATATGCTGAATTGGCAAGAGCCGGTATTGAACCAGGAACCTTATGGTTCCTAGCCAGACACTCTACCGACTGAGCTAAACCAGCCTCTTATATTTTGAGTCATTTAATGCTGACTCAAATTATTTTTGATAAACAAAGGACTTGGATTGCTTACATTACGTGCTGTTGCTCAGGTGATCACCCAATTAAATATTGAACAGATTCATCGGTGCTTAACATTGGTGATCTACCCATATTTTCAGTATAATTTCATTGTAATCTTTCTTGTAAAGTAGTTAATTCTAATTTATCCAATCTCTTGTGAGAAAGTGAAATCTTTTTCTCTTTTTTCATTAGATTGGTACACATGTTTATTATATAAAAAGTTCTTTCTCATTATTAAGACATTCCCAAATCTAAAGTAGCAATTTTTGTAAATGTCCCATGAATAGGATATGGTGCCTATTGGGTTAACTAGCTGAAAACTACCCATTTATGGGATTTTAAGTTATATAAATCTATCTATCCCACAAGTTGCTGATCATATTTGTGGCATGGAGAATTATCAGATGTGTGTTGAAAAATTATTTCTCAATAATAGGAGGCATTAGAATTGTCACATTTAACCATTTAATCAGGTTTTGTTTAAAAGAAGTTTAGTTGTTTTTGTGTGCATTTTATGAGTCGTTTGATTGAAGATATTCACCTTTTTTTTCTTTAATTCACACCTGCAACTGTTATAAAAACACCACAAAATTTCTTAATCCCTTGGTTTTGTTTTTGTTTTTTAATGCACAATTTCTGAGTCTTGTTTGGCTGAAGATATACTTAAAAAATAAATTTATTCACTTTTTTTTCTTTTTCATACATACACACACAACCGTTAAAAAAAAAAAACGCCATGAAATTTCTTGTTAATCCCTTGGTTAATTTTTTTTTTTTTTTTTTTTTTTTGTACATTTTCCAAGTTCTGTTTCACTGAAGGTGGACCTAGATTATTTATTTTATTTAAGATTTAACCCCCCCCCCAAACACACAGAGAAACTTTTAGAAATGCCCACCATTAAATTTTTAAATCTTTAGTTAATTCATTCTTTTTTTCTTTTCTTTTTTTTCTCTGAAGAAGTTCCGCAAGTAATCAAGAAGTTTGGAGCCCAAAACATGTTGAAGGAAGTGAAAGAAAGTAAGTTTAAGAATATCTTCTCCTTTTCTTCCTTATTGTGTTTATACAATAAAGTTTAAGAAGCACAACTTTAATGCTGTTAAAGATTTTGATTCAATTTTGGAATGCAATGGTTAAATAAGTTAATGTTTATTTTTACTCTCTCTCTCTCTTTCTCTCTCTTCAGTGGTGAGGGTGAGTACGGTTCCATCCGGGATTCAATTGATTTTATCCTGCTGAACTTCTCAGAGATGAACAAGTTGTGGGTGCGGATGCAGCACCAAGGACATTCCCGTGATAAAGATAAACGTGAACAAGAGAGACGGGAATTGCGGATCCTTGTTGGAACAAATCTGGTTAGACTAAGTCAATTGGAAACAATTGATGTGGATAAATATAAAAAGGTGAGGGGCATCTTTGTTTTTTCTTTTTTTTTTTTTTTTTTTTTTTTCTGGTTTTGTTTTTTTAAATAATTTTTCATTGATCAGATTTTGTATCAAAAAATCTTTATGCCCTGTTGTATGGGGCTTTAGAATACACTGATCGCACCTCTGCAAAGGGATAAAATCCCCCCCCCCCAATGAGGCCTCCTGTTGGCCATGGGTGGCAACCTATGATTCTTAGAGATGGAATCATGGTAGCTGAAATACTCCACTTTGGCCCTTACTTAGGCTATATGGGTGGTCGGAGAAACCTCCTCTGATCAATTAGCTGGTCACACCAAAGCCCTAGCACCTATATGATTGTCCCAACCCTATTGTCCTTATGGCAAACCCACAACCAGTTTTATCATATATGTGCTAGAAGGCAGTGGCTGAGGATCTTAGTGTCCTGGGTATGACATTAAACTTCATCTAATGGTGAACTTCCAATTTTAGAACTCTAGAGAGTGTGGAGTACCATTTCATTGCCATTACTCCCACGTCTACTTTGACCTGGAGTGGTAGTACCTCTTAGTGTACCATATATGGGTTAATAGAAAAAAACATGAGTTTAAAGAATTGTTTAAAAATTAACAAAATGGATGCACAACATTAATGAATAAGACGTCTTTGGCATGAAATAAGCCAACAAGCCATAAAATCCAACCAATCAATCAAAAAGTTTTTATTAGTCTCTAATTAACCATTATTTTTGCATAAACTAGCTGAAAATCTGCCCTACAGGCACTATTTTTTATGTTTGTAACACCAAACTGTATTTGGCCCAATCATTCTCGTCAGGTTGCACTGACAGCACAAATATCATGACTCTCTCTCTCAGTAAACGTCCCTCTGGAGGTCCTCTGCACAGCATCCAGAATTTGACTGCTCAGAAAAACGTTTGTCTTACTGTCAAAGACAATGCACACATTTACACAGATATAAGACTGATAAGGGAGATAAACTAGGGAATCCCATCCTCCCGGCTGGAGCTGTAAAATACACCGACTGCACCTCTGCAAGGGTAAAATCCCCCTTCCAATGGTGCCATCTGTTGGCAGTAGGTGGTGACCCATGATGCTTAAGGACGGAATCTTGATGGCTGAGCAATTCAACATGCAGCACTCCACTTTGGCCATTACTTAGGCTAGACGGGCGATCAGAGAGGCCCCTCTCTGATCAATTGGTTGGTCATCACAAGCCCTAGCACCTATGATTGTCCCAACCTTATTGCCCTTGACAAACCCCCCAACCCATTTTATCATATAGATAAGGGATGCCACACAAGGTCAATTTTTTAAGCAGAGTTTAACAGGTTTGAATTCAGAGTTTTCCTTCTCCTAGACTGGTTACCTAGCCACGGTTAAAGAGCCCAGTCTTCCCTGTTATTTACCCATAACTGGAGGGAGAATTGGATTCATACCTTTCCCAAGGGTATTAGCGCCATGTGAAAAGCCAACAGCTTCATCCAGGAATTGAACTCTGGTCAACGAGTCCATTTCCCACGACTCTAACCATTAGACCACGCGCCTCCATTTTATCATATATGTGCTAGAAGGCAATGGCTGAGGGTATTAGTGTCCTGGGTATAATATTAAGGTGCATCTATTGATGAAGTTCCAATTTTAGAGGTCTGGGAAGTGTGGAGTACCCCTTCATTGCTATTACTCCCAGGTCCACTCTGACCCGGAGTTGTCATACCGATTAGCGTCCCAATTATGGGTTGACTAGATAAAAAAAGAATAAATCACAGGTTAACAAACAATACCATAGTTACTTTCTTTTTCTTTACACTTACATTGTGATAGCCTTCAAAACCAACCAACAAATCAATATAAACACAATGCTTCAAGCAAATTATAAAACCCTTTTATAAAAAAATTTGTTTTAAAAAAATTGAATAACCAACAAGCATGAATAAAAAATGTCTTTGGCATAAAATAACCCAACAAAGGTTGACATGCCATAAAATCCAACCAACCAACAGTAGGGAATCTAATTTAATGTGTAACATGACACTACCAGATATTTTTTGGAGAATATATGCTTAATTGAAGTTGTACCTAATTTTGAAAGTTAATTAATTAATAATTAATTAGGCGGCATACCTAATATGTGCTTAATTGAAGTTGTACCTAATTTTGAAAGTTAATTAATTAATTATTAATTAATTTTCAAAATTAGGTACGACTTTAATTAAGCACATATTCTCCCAAAAATTGTCGGCTAAAAAAAGCCATATCATAAACACATCGCTGTGTATTTACTTCTCACTACCAGATATGAAAGTTCGGTTGAAATTTTTTTTTTTAAATTTGAATATCATCAAGTATGAATAAAAGAAAACATCTTTGGCATAAAATAACCCAACAAGGGTTGACATAAAATCCAACCAAATAACTGGATTAATTATGAGGAATTCTCTTATTTCTGATAAAGTTGACGATACCAGAAATTGTATGCAGAGATGTACTCTAATAAAACAGTCAGGAATCTAATCTAATGTGCAACATAACACTACCAGATATGAACATTTGGTTGGGAATCAAATCCAAAATAATTGAGCTTTAGGTATATGATCAAACATACATTTGGTGAAATATAGTAAGATTTGTTTACTTACTTTTAGGATTAATTTGTCTACATTTTTTCTATTTCTTTTAAATTACAGGTGATGCCAGGAATCCTGGAACAGGTTGTGAGCTGCAGAGATGCTATTGCTCAAGAATACATCATGGAGTCTATTATTCAGGTAAAAACCATACACCTACAAAGAATTTTTATTTGTATAATTTTTCAATTGTATAAAGTACAGCAGAAATACCTCCCATGTTTTAAACTGTCACCTGTATGGTGCAAGTGAAATTGGGTAAGTGGTAATGGTAGCTCCATCTAGCTAAAAATTAACATTTTTTTAATCACCTATGGGGATTCCAAGAATGGGTGACAGAGATGGGGAAAAGTGGAAACTACTTGAAATTATATCATAAAAGTACTTCCACAAGAGTGTTGATATTCTTTTAATTTAAAATAAAAAATATGTTTCCCTTTGAAATTTAGATTTTGAGGAAAAAGTCAATTGTATATGGGGGAGGGAGGAAAAGGTAAGACATGAATGTTGATAATATAAATAGTTATGATTCATTTAGAAATTAATCAAATTTTGGCATTAAATAACCATAAGGAGTTGACATACTGTTAAACAAATAAACCAAAACAAGCATAAATAGTTATGAATACAAATTTTTGTAAGGGAAGATATTTCCTCTACAAGATACTCTAATGGGACACTTAAAAATACAAATACGCAAGGTTTTTTGTAGTCGAGTTATGTTGTAGTATTCGTAGTTGAGTCACTACTAATCAAGTAGCTAGTCATACTATTGGAGAACCGTGTGTTAATTCTATCATTTATATTCCTATGAAAAAAAAGTAAATCTTTTCCAGATTATCAATGTTATTTGATTAATTCTGTCACAACACAAATGAATAAAATTTTGGTATTAAATAACTCCTAAAGAGTTGATATGCCATTAAACAAATAAACCAAACCACACATACACCTATAACTAGTTGTGATTACAATTAAACCTTTACAAATGAATAAAATTTTAGCATTAAATAACCCATAAGGAGTTAACATGCCATTAAACAAATAAACCAAACTTTGTAATTTTTTAATATGAAAATTCTCTTCTTTTTTGTTTCCAGGTATTTCCTGATGAGTTCCATTTACAGACTCTAAATGGTTTCTTGCGTGCATGCGCTGAGCTTCAACAAGCTGTTAATATTAATAATATCATCATTGCTTTAATTGAAAGGTAAGTCTATAAATATACAATAACAATTTTAATGCAATAATTAATAATAATAATAAAGGAAAGGACTTGTATATTATCAACTTGTCAGTTGGGGCTGTAGAATACACAAACTGCACCTCTACAGAGGGGTAAAACCCTCCTCCAATGGGGCCCACCTCTATCACATTGGTGGTGACCTGTAATGCCTGAAGACAGGATCGTAGATTTGTTGGACATTCAGTTGGCATAGTGTAAAAGAATGAAGTTAAAAATCCTAAATTCTCTTGAGAAAGGCACAAGTCCATCTTTTGCTTTCCTCATCTCTGCTGCCCAGATAATAAGTAGTTCCATGACATGCAATATTCTACTTGAGTCTTTACTTGGGTTATAGACGGGCAGTCAGAGAGGCCCCCATCTGATCAATCATGTCAATCCCTAGCGCCTATATAATGATCCCAAGCATATTCTTCAAATTGCTTTTATACCAAATCCTAACCCTATTAGGTGCTAGAAGGCGGTAGCCTAGGGTATACCACTAGTATTTATTAATACACATGAACTTAATGAAAATTATTTCTGTCAATTTATTAATACACATGAACTTAATGAACATTATATATTCACATATAATGAACACACACACTTATATATGTAAGTATATTGAGAAATATGAAAAAAACACAGGTTTAAATATGTTAAGTGGTGACTTTATTGGCTGACACTGCAGTGTTTCGATCTATTAATTAGATCATCTTCAGGGCATTTGTTGGTATGTGGAAGGTGATAAGAAATTATTTATCACAGAATAGTGAGAAAAACGAGTGGTAGTCCTTGTTATTCAGTCCGTTTAAAAATTTTTGAGGTTTGAAAAAAGGAGACGGTTTTGAAATATGATGTCAAATATTCTATTTTATGGCATGGGACGGTGTATTCTGATGACAATTGTGTGCTAGTGAATGTTTATGCAAATAGTGTTAGTGTGGTTATAATTATGTGAAAATAATTATTGGTTAATAAGGATGTATGTTTTTGATTATTATTTTTATCAGTAGTTATATTGTAATTGTGCATATATTAATTGTCTGGTATGCATTTACATAAAAATCCGCATACATGGTTATTGTGGAGGTTTTTTCTAGAAAAATATGAAAGTATGAGGGTGGTGAAAAAATGAATGGTGTCAATAGGGAGTATAAATGTGGGGGGGGGAGTAAGGGGAAATATTCTTATATATAATTATTATCAAAAATATATTATTATTGTTGAAAAATGTTGGTTAAATAGGTAAAGTGTGATAATCTGTTGTGTGTTGAGATCAAATGGAAATTATCATGTTACTAAATAAGTGTGTGATCTAAGAAAAATTGTTAGAGGTCATTCAGTAATAAATGAGGAGAGTTAATATGTAGAAAATAAAATGAGATATTGTCAGATGTAGGGAATTTTATAATTCTTGAGAACAACCTTGGACAGGTAAGGCGATTGAAGGAAAAATCCGGGTCTCTGTTTGATTGTATTGAAAATGGAGATGGCGCTAGATTCTACAATTTTTCTTTCGTTTTTATTGTGAATTCTAATTAACAACTTGGATTCTTTAAAATTGAAGGAATTGGTTAGTTTCTGAGATGTGTTTTGTGAGTGCGTTGTTCATTTGACCATTTCTGATATCTCTCTTGTGTTCTCGGATTCGTTGGTCAATATGTCTGGACGTCTCTCCTATGTATTGTTTGTTGCAATCCAAACATTGAATGGTGTACACACCAGCATTGGACTTTGTGTGAGTGTTGTTTTTTTGGTTATTAATAATATTTTTTATGGTTTTAGAGGAATTTGATACCGTTTTTATTCCTAAATTATTATTCCTACACTTATATATATATAAGATTTGGCATTAAATAACCCACAAGGGTTGATATACCATTAAACCAAATAACCAACCAAACATCACCTTTTCTAAATAATAAAATGACTATTTTATGTTTAAAATTTTTTAAGCATATCAATAAGTTTTGATTACTTGGGTTTTCCATTGCTAATTTTTTTTTTAATTTGATTTAATTTCTTTTATTTCAAGATTGGCTCACTATGCACAGAATGAAGAAAGCACTGGAATTCCTGCAGACATTCCTCTCTTTGACATTTTCACACAGCAGATTGCTTTGATTATACAGGTATGTATGGTCAAATAATGGAATTGGTGTGTTTGCAGACAAAAATTGCTTTTTAAAAAAATTTAAAATTTTCTCTCTTTACTCTTTTCAAACATAAATTGAAGCAAATCATTTAGCCAGTGAGACTGTAGAGCCTGTAAATTTTATTTCACATATATATTGGTGCTATTTTTCTTTTTTAAATTTGATCCATGTAGTAAAATCCATTTCTAATGGATCCATGTTGTAAAAATCACCTCCATTGCATTCCTATACTAAAAACTATTTGCAATGCATCCTTGCAGTAAAAAAATCCTATCCAATGCATTTGTATACTAAAATCACTTCTAATGAATTCCTACAATAAAATCTCATATCATTGGTTTCCAAATGATTGTTTTAAAATTCCAAAACACTAGAGTCCTCAGTATTTAAATCTTTTTTTCTTCTTTTTCCAGAATCGCCCTGAAATGCCCGCTGAAGATATTGTAGCTCTGCAGGTGGCTCTTATTAAATTGGCCCTTAAATGTTATCCAGATCGAGTGGATTATGTTGACAAAGTTTTAGAAACAACTGTGGAAATATTTAACCGTTTGCAGTTAGAACAGTAAGTAAAAACCTTTTTATTTACTAATCAAAAGAAAAACAATTATAAATATCCCAGTCCTATGTGGTCAGTCTGTTAAGCAATGAGACTATTAAATTTTTTTTTATTATCAGCTTAATTACAAATCAATTTTATCTCCTTCAAAACAATTACTTTTGGAAACAACGAAGAATATAAAAATGTAATTTTTAATATTTCTTTTACTAATTTTTCTTTCAGCCTCAAATATGGTACTCCAGTGTCGAAGGAGTTGATGCACTTGCTTAAGATTCCCATCGACACCTACCACAATTTACTGACCGTACTAGAACTGAAGAATTTTGGTCCACTGTTTGAATATTTTGACTATCACGGTCGTAAGACAATGAGCGCTTTCCTTATCAACAGTGCCCTTGAGAATGATACAAAGATCCCAACCCCTGACCAGGTGAGCATCCAACCCTCCTTAACTTTTGATTATTTGTTGAGCATATCTGCCCACAAATGTTTGTTCTCTATTGCCCTTATGGCAAGCTCCAAATCTTTTTATCATATATGTGCTACAAAGTAGAAAGTAGAAACAGGAGTTAAAAAAAAATTATCAAGAATGATTAAAACAAAAACGTCTTTGGCATGAAATGACTCAACAAGTGTTATATACCCACATGTTCTTTTGTGTCAGAAAGAGAGGGGGAGAGAGGTAGACAGATAGAGATGCATAACTTTCTTTCTTCTTTGCTTGTTTGGCCATTCAATTGTCTAGCTTCTTTTCTTTCTTGTTGTGGTCACCATGTTGACTTCTATCTTGTTAGTTCTTCATTTCTTGATTCATTTTCTTTCTCGGTCAGTCTTCTTGCTAAGACATGCATCAACCAACAACGCCATACTGTTCTTTTAAAACTTTTATTCTTAGCTAAGTTTCTTTTCTTACTAAAACACAGCACACATGCAGGTGAGTCCAACTAAGCAAGAAAAACATTTCTTGCTTAGGATCCTTGTTGGAACTGATGAGCTAACTAGCTCTCACGTGATTTCAATTTACGCTACACCATGTTGTCTATAATCTATGCTACCATAGATTATGCAACACAAAGGTTAACATGCCATAAAAACCAACCAGCCAATTTTTATTGGACACTCAGTTGGCATAATGATTATTGTTGTAAAAATTGAAGTTAAAATCCTAAACTCTCTTGAGAAAGGCATGAATCCATCTCATCTTTCCTCATCTCTGTTGCCCTGTCAACTGGGGCTGTAGAATAGACTGATTGCATGTCTGCAGAATGGTAAGACCCTTCCTCACCAATTGGGTCCACTGGTTGGCCATGTGTGGTGACACATAATACCTGAGGACAGGATCATTGTTGTTGAGCTCTCTGTAAACTGGATACTAAGTAGTCTTGTGACATTGACCCATACTTGGTCTCGGCAGGTGGTTAGAGTGGCCAGATCCGATCAGTCGGCTGGTCATATCAAGCCCTAGCACTTATATATACACACTAACCCATCTGTACAAGAGGATGTGACACAGGGTCGATTTCTTAAGCTGAGTTTAACAAGTTTGAATCCAGAGTTTTCCTTCTAGACTGGTAACCAGGTTTAAAAAAAAGAAAAAAACAGTCTGCCCTACTATATACCCATAGCTGGAGGGAGAGTAGTTGGATGCATTCCTATTCCAAGGGTATTAGCATTATGTGAAATGCAAACAGCTTTGTCCAGGATTTGAACCTGGGTTGACGAGTCAATTTCCTATGACTCTAACCATTACACTACATGCCCTAGTATTTATGTAATTGTCCTGACTTTATTCTTCAACTTTTTTTTATGATAAACACCCAACCCTTTTTATCATTCATTAGATTCTCTATTTCAAGATTTATTTCCAAAACATTTCATATACATTTTTATTGTTTTTGTTTTAAATAGGTGGATGCCATACTGAACATAGTTTCCATACTGATAGTAGACCAGAGTGATCAGCCCGATGAACCTGATGACCCTGAAGATTTTGCTGAAGAACAAGGCCTGATGGGAAGATTCATACATTTAATGGTATCGGATGATCCTAATCAACAATTCCATGTAAGTTATTTACATCTTATCTTTTATTTATTCATTTATATTTAGATAAAACAGAGTTGATGTGTTTTAATTAAAATAGTGTCATCATTATATTAAATTGCAAACCTATGAAATTAGTAAACCTCGGTACTGCTTACAAATAATCATCCTGAACTTTAATAAAAAGCAATTCTAAATTTTTTATTTCGAATAATGACCATCTTATGATTTGTATGCAATATGAGGAAGTACTGCTTATGAATAATTATCCTAAACTTTATTAATAATGACCATCTTATGATTTGTATGCAATATGAGGAAGTACTGCTTATGAATAATTATCCTAAACTTTATTAATAATGACCATCTTATGATTTGTATGCAATATGGGGAAGTACTGCTTATGAATAATTATCCTAAACTTTATTAATAATGACCATCTTATGATTTGTATGCAATATGAGGAAGTACTGCTTATGAATAATTATCCTAAACTTTATTAATAATGACCATCTCACAATTCCTATGTAATATGGGTAAGTATTGCTAACGAATGATTATCGAAAACGTTAATAAAAGGAACTCTACATTCTTTTTACTTAATAATAACCAATTTTACAACCTGTAATTAAAAAATATTTTAGGTGGAAGTCAAGCAAATAATTTTGATGTCTAGTTTGTGTTGTTTTTGTTTGTTGTTATTGTTTTGGGGGGGAAGGGGTTCAAGGATTTTTCTTATGAATTACAAAATGTTTAATACAGTAAAATGAATTTTTTTACTAGTTAGAATTTTTTATTAACACATCATTTTTTTTTTTTTTAATCTGCAAGTTTTACTTTTGTGAAGGGTGCAAAATTAACAATTTTGAGGTGTCTTAATTTTTCTTTTCTTTTCTTTTTTATTATCTAAATAAATTTTTTGTCTTTGATTCCAGATTTTAAATACAGCTCGTAAACATTTTAGCAATGGTGGCAATGCTCGGATCAAATACACTCTACCTCCTATTGTTTTTGCTGCTTATCGTTTGGCTTTTCTTTACCATTCTCTTCAGGAAGACGTAAGTACATCTTTACACTTTTTATTGATAACATTATCTAACACAAATTGTTTCTAGATAGTATGTGTTATTTCTTAATTCCTTATGTTGTAAAAGTATAGAAAATGGCCATCATTCCCTTCAAACTTTGCTGGATAATGAAATTTACAAATTTTACATATTTTCATAATTTACACAAATGTTTTGTAAGTTCTGGAGCGCATCCAGCGAAAATATGAAAAAACAAACAAGATATGAAAACTAGTCTCAACCAACTAATGTACATGTAAAATTTTTTTTCAGAATGAAATGAAAATATGACAAACTTATTTGGTTATCATTAACTTTTTTCTTTTTTTTTTCTTCAAAATGTAATGACCTCATGAAAATATTTAAAGAATTAAAAAAAAATAGTATTCATTATAAACAATTCCATTTTTTTTGAAGGAGCTTCATAACATCATTCCTTAATGTTACACTGATGATGGTTAATATATCCAATCTATATATTAATACTCTTATTCCTTAATTGCACAACTATTATCTTGAAATACCCTCTGGTTAAAAATAAGACCATTCAAATCGGCCAAAATGAAATACAGAAATGTAAATCCTGAGTGTCACTGAATTATTTCTTATGAGTGTCATCACCTCAGCTAAATAATGGACCATTCCATTTTATTATAAAGAAAAGGAAGAAAAAGGACATGCTACAAAGAAAAATATAAGAAAGAAAGAGTAGGGGAAAAAATAGAGGGGGTGAGCGAGCTTAAGTGATAATGCTTATCTGTTTCAATTGAACATAATGAAAAGTTGAAAAAAGAGTGAGAGAGATATATCAAGATTAATATACTTTTTAAATATTGAACTATTATGCAATAGCTCTTAAGTTAACATGTCAAACATAATAATTAAATTATTATATTTTGATATATCTACATGACCTCCTAGTAGATTCAAATTACTGCACGCCACTGCAAATGACCTAATCTGAGGAAAAAAATCAAAATCGATTACACCGTATCACTCCAGTGAATCTAAAACTGACCATCTGTTGAAAGAAAGGAAACTAAAGCAGTTGTTTCAATTAATTTGCACAAGGATGCACATACACAATTATACGCATGTTTTCATTTTGTCCCTATCCATTATTTAATAGATTTTCTTTTTTTCTTTAAGGATGAACAATGGGAGAAGAAGTGTGGACGCATATTTCAATTTTGCCACCAAACAATTGGTGCCTTGATTAAAGCAGAACAGGCTGAAATACCGCTGCGATTATTTCTGCAGGGAGCAATAGCTGCTGGCAAGATCAAGTATGAAAACTATGAAACAGTTGCATATGAGTTTATGTCTCAGGTAAGTCATCTTAGTCTAAACCCCATCCACTTTTTTATTTATTTATTTATTTTTTAAACTTTTTCTGTTACTCTCCACTCACCCTACCATTGTCTTCCCCACCAATGTTTACTCCATCTTTATTGCCCCCTTCCCTGTTATCATCTCACCCTTTTCACCACCATTTTCTCTCTTTTCTGCCAACACTTCCCTATTGTCATTCTCCCTCTCCTCTCTGTCCACCCCATCCCACTGTCATCATTTTGACCACTTGTTACCCTCTTTCCACTTTCATTTCTCTCTCCTCTGTGCCAATGTCTTGCTCTGCTCTGTCATTCTCCCCCCCCCCCGTCCATCATTCTTTCTCTCTCTTCTGTTTGCCTTACCATTATCTTTCCCCCTCTGTCACTCCAAGCTCTCCACTTCTGCACACACCCCTTGCTCAATATATTTGACCATTTCTGATATCCTCTTTCCACTTTCATTTCTCTCTCTTGCCCCCTCTGTCACTCCCCTCTCTGCTGATGTCTTACCCCCTATCGCCATCATTTCTCTCCTCTGTTGCCTTGCCCCATTTGTCATACCCCTCTCTGTTGTCATCTTACCTCCTATCCATTATTGTTACTCTCTCTTCTGTTGGCCCTACCTGCCACTGTCTTAACCCTCTGCCACTGTTTTCTTGCACCCTCTAAAAACTTCTACACTAATATATTGTTAAATATATTTGACCACTCTCTACCTTTATTCTAATTGAAAACCCATGGTTTTTATTTCTATTTCACCCTCTCCCATTTCTCTTGTAGGCATTTTCACTTTATGAAGACGAAATCAGTGACAGCAAGGCCCAACTTGCTGCCATTACTCTGATTATTGGAACCTTGGAACAAATGTCATGTTTTGGAGAGGAGAATCATGAACCTCTCCGCACACAGTGCGCTTTGGCTGCTTCCAAGTTACTCAAGAAGCCAGATCAATGCCGAGGAGTATCCATATGCTCACACCTTTTTTGGTCAGGAAAAAAAGAGGATCAAGAAGAGGTGAGTCAATTGAAAATAATATAGCATTACCAGCAGTTTAGCTGGAATTGGTGGATATTAACAAATTTCCACCTTAATCCATTCAATGCGCAATTTCTAGCATATTTCTGATCCAATCTTTAAAATATTTGTTTGGAAAGAAAATATAATAATCTTTCTAAATACTAGCGAATATATGCACCCTCTGGGTGCAAGTATTTAAGTTTTAATTTAATAAAATATTAGATTAGAAAGGTTAATGAAACCAAATAAAAAGGCAGATAAAAAGATTTGAAACAGAGGGAGGTATAATCGAAAAATAGAACAATTGAAACTTACTCTTCCACCACTCCTGTCTTTTATTGCTAAATTTTCCCAATTTAACTATTTAGTTAAAATAAGTAAAGAATAAGAATACAGTTATTTCTTCTCCTTAATGGATTTCTTTTAAGATTTATCCCCGAGATTTTTGTTCATATTCATTAAGATAAAACTAAACAATTAGAAATAAATAATACTAAGCATATATTTATTTAAATCAAATTTTTGATATCAATATGCAAATTAGCCTTCTAGTTCACACTGTAAACCGCTATTTTGTTGTATATATAAATACAATTGCATGTTATTTGTATGTAGATATGGCCAACAGTATTAATAATGTAAAACAATTATATTAATAATTGAGGTTTTTATCAAAATAAAATCATGGCGAATGTGACATGAATAACAAAGGGAATTGTGACAAGTAGTGATATAGTTTTGGTTACAGACAAACACACAATCTCCATTATAATAAGAAAGATGTAATTTGTATGTGATTTATCCATTGAATTATTTTTTACATCAAGTTAAAACAATATTTTGCTTCAAACTGCCAAAAATGCGAAATATGATTTTTTTTTTTTTTTTTTTTTTTTTTTTAACTAAATTTTACACGATACCTTGTTTTGCAAAATTAAAGGGGCCAATCTTTATCAATATTCTTTAAATTGTACACTTAATTAGAAGACACTTTAAACTACAACCAGGCGGTTTTTTTTCTTCTCCGACCTTTGGTGGAAGCGAAACCATTACCAAATAAACTTGACACTGGTTCCTTCAAAAAGTATAAGATAAGCAGAAAAAGAACACTATATCTTTAATAGAAGATAGTCTAAGAATTATTTTGATATATAATGTGTGAAATTTTGATAATTTTTTAATGTCAGGGTTTTTTGTCAAACTTCAGTTTTGAAAAAAAAACAAAAAAACTTCCGAGTTAGTATTAAAATGTAAACAAAACACTTCATCACTTTTGTACCCCCAATTTTGGGCTATAAATTCTTATAACTTTTGAACCACGAGGGATACTTGAAAATACAGGCTTTGATGATTAAAAAGTGTTGGCTGAAATTTTTTAAATGAATGAATTGTTATTTCTTTTTTGTTTTCTTTGTTGTAGATGCACGATGGCAAAAGGGTTGCTGAATGTTTAAAGAAAGGGGTCAAAATTGCTAATCAATGTATGGACAGTTCTGTCCAGGTCCAGTTGTTTGTTGAGCTGCTAAATCATTATATTTATTTCTATGAGAAAGGAAATGATCAGGTAAATATGACACAAGACTTTTTATTAATAAATATATTTTTTGTTTAACACCTTCCCTGCTATCTTAAATATTTGAAAATTTACATAATGTTTTTTGTTGGGTTTTTTTATTATTTTTTTAGAGTTACCATTATAAATTGCTATAGAACTCATATTATTTTTGTGGTAGATAAAATGAAATTCATTAGAATGGATGTTTTTGTTGTATAGTCATTCTAAAATTAATGTGTACTGATCTTGTATTTCTTCGATATTTCTGGGTAGCTTAGTTATGGCTGTTATCTCATCTTCTATCTAAGCTTGGGCTGGATCTGGGCTGATTTCTTTTGGATCTGTCTATCTCTGGGCTGGATCTGAGCTAATTTCTTCTGGAACTATCTCTGGGCTGGTGGCCTTAGCTGGATCTTCTGTTATTATGGATCTGATCTGGGATGTCTTGTGTTGTTATTTTGTTCTTAATTAACAACACAAGACTTTAGAAAAAAATTTTTTTTTTTTTCGAGCTCATTTTATTTTTATGAATCCCAGACCAACAAACAAACGCATGGACATTTTGGCTATAGGGATGAGAGATGTTATACTCGTCCCAACTCTCAGCCAATTCTTATTTTCTAAACTAACTTCCCAGAAAAGGAGGTCAACATAGGGTTAAAAAGTGTCAATCATCTTTCCTGTGTTTCCCCCGAGACCGTTATTTTGAATCTACATTTCACTTACTGTACATAATTAATAAGCTACCTATAAATTATATAACAATTTGAGTTCTTATATAATATTTGTTTTTGTTAGTTATCATTAGAAATTGCTATACAACACTGTTATCTTTAATAGTAAAAATGAAATAAAGTTTATGAACACATTCACTGCTACTTTAGATATTTGAATCAATATGATGAAAGAGGACCTTTTTTTTTCTTTTTTTTTTAAATATACCTTAATAATTTGTGTATAACATAAACACCCTTGTGTTGTTGTTATGGCATTCACTCTGGGTTGGTTGAGCCAGCTCCATCCAACAAATTCTCTGTATCCCAAATGAATGAGATAGTGAACTCATCGAAAAAGAATAACAAGAAAATAGTAATAGGAAAGTCACAAGCAGTCCCCAAATCTCACGTGGATATCCCGGCCAGGGGGAAGGAGATGCCCTTGTTTGCTGCAAATTTTCCACACACGCAGTGACAAGTACACCAAAAGCCGTTGATTCCTAATGATAATAGAGATGCCCTTTGGATTTTCACCAGAGCCCCTTTAGCTGGGTTGTGGCCCTAATACCACTGGCTGACAGACCAATCTGTCATGGGAGACCCTACTAGGAACTTGAGTTCTGGACGGCATAGCTCTAACACTGCTACATTGTCATCACTCTGCCACAGTGAAGAAGGGTTGGACTTTAGTCCTTAACTTTGGATTATGAAATTCTAGAAAAAATGTAATGTATAATACTGTTATATGTTGCTTTTATATACAACATTAAGTGGCAATTCTTCCAAGCCATAGTTGTATCAGTACTATGGTATGGCTGCACCACTTGGGCCCTAACAAAATGCCTAGAGAATAAGCTAGATGGGAGCTGCGCAAGAATGCTGCGTGCGATCTTAAACAAATTGTGGAAACAACACTTCACAAGGAAGCAGCTGTATGACCACTTCCCCCCTATCACACAAACCATTTGAGTGAGATGAACACGACAAGCAAGGACAAACTCATTAGCAATGTCTACCTGTGGAAACTAGCACATGGGCACACCAGTGCTGGCCGCCCAGCAAAGCCCTACATTGATCAACTCTGCTCGGATACAGTTGGTGATTATCATGGATAGCTGTGCTACTAGTACAACATGATGATGATGATATGTTGCTTTAGTAAATAACTCTGGAATAAATGGCAACACCAATTTCCAATTGTATCTGACATGGATGAGTAATCATTCCTCCCCCCCCCTTTATTAGAAAAAGTCAAAAATGATAGTTTTGTTCCCAAGAACATGGCCAGAATGGTACTTCTGGTTTAACAAAATTAGCCGATATGATAATTCCGTTTCCTTTAGAACGTGTGTACAATAAATTCCTACCATCTACCATAATAACACTGCCTTGATATCTTGAGCATGTTTGCCATAAACATGCTATAGTGTTAAACAGATACTAATAGAATGTTCTCATTTTGAAAATGCTTCTGCAACATAAATAACATGAGATATACATTAAACCTGGGACCTTGTGATTCCTAGGCCAATGCTCTACTGACTGAGCTAATCTGCCCCCAATGTAATAGGCTCATTACTCCAAGGTCCACCCTGACCCAGAGTGGTAATGCCTATTAGGGACCTATCTATGGATTAAATATATCAAAAAATGAGTATTAAAAAAATGTGTTTAAAAAAAAATTGAGTTAGAAAACCCAACAAGAATGAATAAAACAAAATGTCCTCGTATAGAATAACCCAAGAAGGGTTGACATGCCGTAAAACTCAACCAACCAACTATAATAGCACAACCTTGAGTCTTCTAATAGAATGTTGTCATTTTGCTGTTATCAGAAAATGCTTCTGTAACAAATAACATGAGATATACTCAATGTATATCTCATGTTATTTGTTACTCTGTTATTTTTATTTGCTAATCTGGCCCCAATGTAATGGCCGCAAAAAGGTTAAGTCAATTTTTAATTAACTGTAAATAAAATATTCTATGTTAATATTGGCATCCTTCTGTCTATTAAAGACGATGGCATAGTGTCCACTTTGTTTTATTTAAAAAAAATTTTTTTTTAATATCTGCAATTGTGTGAGTGGCTGAACAGACCAATTTTTAAATGGCAATCTCTGGTGCAGTGATTGCAAACAAACAGTGATGCTTGCTGGAGATGCTGAGAGACTCCTTCCTTATGACTCTCCTTTCTGTGGCGGCTTCTTTCTCTTTTTCACTCCTTTTCGTTCCTTGTTTGACGAGGAGGCGCCAGGTCGTATGTTTCTTGTGCATAAGCCTCCCATGTGTTGATGTCGATGTGTCATTCTATGTTAACATTTTTAATAATCAATTCTTTTTTTTCCCCAGATCACTATTCCAGTATTAAACCAGCTCATCACAAAAATCCGAGAAGATTTGCCGAATTTGGAAGCTAATGAAGAAACGGAACAGATCAATAAACACTTCCAGAATACACTTGAACATCTTCAATTACGTATTGGAAGTAATGAATCTAGTGGACCTTCTTATGAGGGACTCTCAATATAAAGAGATATAAAGACCAAGGTGGGGAAAATGACAACAACAACAAAAAACACATCTAGCTTGACCTTTGACCTCCAAATCTATCATTGATTTAATCATGTTATCCACTGGAATGATCTACAGCTGTTTGACCTTTGGCTGTGGAAATTCACAGTTGAACTGAGTTGTATAAAAAGATTTATAGTCTCTTTCTGGAAGTCAAGGGTGTAAAGAAAGACAAAACAAAACTATATTGATAATAAAGATGAATAATCTCTGTACCAACATTTGGTCCTCAAACACAGGTGCAAATAAGGGGTGTCGTTATAAAAGGGGGTGATGATTAGAGGGGAGGTATAACGATTTAAAAAAGAAAAAAAAAGTAGGGGAGAGACCATTTTAGAGTGAAAGGGGGGAAGTAATTTTAAAGGGGAGGTGACAATTAGAAAAGAAGGCAAAAAAAACACAATCGGAGAAAAAAGACGACAAAAATAAAGAATTGAGGTGAGGGGATGACCGGAAAGGGGACTTAAAATGTTAAAAAAAAATGTAAAAATTACAAAAAAATATGGTGCATAGATTTTGTTGATTGTTATGTGGAAATCTTTTTCTTTTTTTTTTTCCTATCAAATGTTGGTACATATGCACAATAGCACGCAAGAGACAATATCATTAGAATTGCATTTTACGTTTAAATAGCATTAGATGTCGGAAACTCCCAAAGTAGCCTAACACTAATTCTGACCCTTGTGTCTTGAAGATTTTGGGTATTTCCGTCAAATATAATGCTTTTTATACGTAATCTAATGATATTATCTCTTGCGCGCTATTCTGCATTCATACCCAAATGTTAACTCATTTTGTATTTAACACAAAAAGATAATGAAAATAATGCAATCCGAAAAACTACAATCAGTTTTTTGACCATTCATATTTTTATTCCTATGTTTTGTGGCTTATAAGATGCTTTGATACTGAAGGTTTAAATTTATACAGTTGTATTAAGAAAATTTGTTAGGAATAAAAAATAATATTGAATAAATTCATCTTTTAGTTTGAAATCTTCAAGTTTATTACATGGAGTGTAGAGTTTTCACTCAAATCAAAAAGAAATATTTCAACGCAAATAATACGAGGGATCTGTTTGAGAATACTAACATGAATGACATTTTATCTTTCTTGAGAGAAATAAGAATATATAAAAAATTATGAATTGGATATAAAATACATCCACAAAAATACACCTATAAAGGAAACTTGAGTATCAACTTTTATCTCAACACTCTTAACAGTTTTTTGGCATTAAATAACCCACAGGGTTATTATACCATTAAACAAACAAATCTGAACAAAACCAAACTAAAGGAAGGCAATTTGAAGATATTAAGAACTTGAAATATGGAAACTTTTATCAAAATTACTTGTTTCAGCATTAAATGACCCGAAAAGGGTTGATATGCCATAAAACAAGCAAACAAACAAACCAAACCAAACCAAGTTTATTACAAATTTTTTAATAGGGTGAAAAATATCTACTAATTCTGTAATTTAATATGTTACCATTAAAGACAAGTTTTCTGGGATATAAAAAGTGTATGTAAAATTCTGTATTTATATTCCCAGAGTTGGACTGTTGAACTCATTCTTTCTGGGTCCACTTGTTAGCATAATGTTTTGGTCAATCTATTCTACAGCCTTCCTCGGGGGGAATAATTTCATTACCATTACTCCCAGGTCCACTGACCCAAATTGGTAGTGCCTATTAAGATCCCATCTCTGAATCAAATAGATCTGTTTGAAAATTATTGGTATTAAATAGGAATACTTGATACTATATAACTGCAAACTAATGAATATTCAATAGAAATAGTTACTTGAAACCATATAATCATGTATAAATTATTAGAATTAGATATGAATACTTGAAACCATATAACTGTGCAAATTATTTGTATTAAGAATAGTTACTTGAAGCTGTAATTGTTTACTAAGGATTATCATTATTAGTTATTTGAAACCCTATTATTATGACTGTTAAATACAAATACTTGAAATCATATGACTGTATGGAAATCGTATTAGATAGGAATACTTGAAACCATATAACTGCAATTATTTATATTAAGAATAGATACTTGGAGCTATAATTGTTTACTAAGGATTATTATTATCAGTTACTTAAAACCATATAATTGCTTCTAAATTATTGGTATTAGATAGGAATATTTGAAACTGTGTGCAAATTATTTGTATCAGATAAGAAGGGGTTCCCATTGGGGTATAATTATCAGCAAGCTAGTCTCACAAATCCGTTATTATTGTATAGCGAGTTTGATACCTGCTGAATACCTCCTACTTATGACCTTGTATCATATCCTACCTATGACGAACGGGTTGGGAAAATACCTATATGTATTAAATATGAATACTTAATATAACTGAAAATTAGCTGTATTAAGAATAGTTACTTGAAGATACAATTATTTTCTAAGAATTATTATTATTATTATTAATTACTTGAAACCATGTAACTGTGTGCAAATAAATGAATATTATTAAATAGAAATAGTTACTTGAAACCATATAATTATGTATAAATTATTAGTATTAATAGGAATAATTGAAACTATACAACTGTATTCAAATTATTTGTATTAGACAGGAATACTTGATATCATATAACTTGGAAAAAAAAAAATCTTAAAAAACAACTACATAAAAATGTAAATATAAATGTACAATGAACGCAATTCCCTAACCTCTAGGCATAAAATAACCCCAGACAGGTTGACATGCCATTAAAATCAATCAATAAATCAGGTGAATAACCATAAAAAAAAGACAGGTGTGTTTTTTTGTTTGTTTTCTTTTTTTTTTTTTCTTTTTTTTTTTTTTTTTTTTTTTTTTTTTCTTTTTTTTAACAAAATAACAATTTTTGATTAAGACAGCAAAGTAGTTTTTCAATATGCTAAAACTTTCAGGAATTATTTTTGATGTTAGGCACCAATGTTTCAGCAGATTTATTCTACAGCCTTCCTTGAAGCAGAAATACCTCCCTCAATTTTGAATTATCACTAGTGTGGTGCAAGTGAACTTGGGCAAATGGCAATGGTAGCTAATGTCTTACCATTTAAAAAAAAATTTTTCTCTAGCATACAATCAGTTATGATCATGGATTGGACTGGTGCACACTGCGTTTGCTGTGAATCTATAATTGCTACACAAAGAGCTTTTTCATGTTATGTTGAAATGATGCTGTTCCAGATAGAAAATCAATACAGCTATGGATTGAAAATTTGGACCATATTACCTTTAGGCACCGCTTTTTAATCTCGATTAAAAAAAAAAAAAAAAAAAAAAAAAAAAAAAAGACATGTTTTTCATTTACACCGTTAATATCCGGTTGTTTGTTAGAGGTTAGGGTTAGGGTTAGTTTATATTTTTTTTTTAAATCTAAAAATCGTCTGTTAAAACAACCAGATATTGATGGTGTAAATGTCCTTTCATAATAGAGATCAAAAAGGGGTGCCTAAAGTCATATGGTCCAAAAATTCTATCCTGAACAGCATCATTCTGACGTAACATGAAAAGTTTTCTGTGAAGCAATTACAGATTTACCATTTGTATTATTCGAACTATTCATTTCAGCCAATGTGCCCTCTGGCCTTCTTCAGGTATTTCTTGTTGAACTCTGGAACTTTCTCTTTGAACTCTGGAACCATCTTGTCATAATTGGGAGCCTTCACAGAACTTCGAACCGAACCCTTTATTCAATCCACAGGGGTATACTGTTATCATTCCGTTAACCATGACCAGTTACAATTGTTAAGTATTTAATGTTATTATCACCCTTATCCAGGATTGTACCAACAAACTAAAGATGATTGTCACTTAGAACTCAACCCTTATATCTGTTGTGCCATTTGTCCAACTGGACATGAAATGAACATGGAAAATTCAGAGATACAAATTTACCAGTTTCTCTCAATTTCTGTGATGAGGCTTGATAATTTTTATTATTTGGATTATTCGGACTATTGTCCTCATCTTTATTGTTATCTGCACAACTTTTTGGCTGACAAGAAATATCTGAAGAAGGCCAGAGGGCACATCAGCCAAATGTTGTGCAGATAACAAAGATGAGGGCAATAGTCTGAATAATCCAAATAATAAAAAAATGATTTACCAGTCTTAAAAAAAATGTTTTAACAGCAAATGCACGATGTGCACTAGTTCAAGCTATGAATATATCTGGGGAAAAATGGTAAGAAATCCGCTAGATGGCGCTACCTTTGCCATTTGCACTACACGGGTGACAGTTTAAAATGTGGGAAGTTTTTCTGCAACACTTGGTATAATCTTAATAGAAGATAACCTCTATAATTTAGAGAATTACAAGAGTTGTTTACAGCAGTGTTCTCAACCTTTTTTTGGTCGTGGCCCCCTTCAACCCAATGCCACTTTTTGGGGCCTCCTCCCCCATGCCAACTTGAGTTTTTATCCACCTCCTCCTTCATGCTCTGTCAACTTAATACATCAAGGGAATTAGGAATAGTAAAGATTGTAGTTTGTATAATACAATGGCATCAAAACACTTACACCAGTTTACAACTGAAGTAAGTAATATTATTTGGATAAATTTATTTGCAAAAAAAAAAAAAAATGCAGCAAACAAGCACTACGAGAATACAAGGCTAGGCATGACTGTGTTAAGAAGGTGATCCACTGGAATTGTGTAAGAAATAAAATTTTGATCATAAAACAAAATGAGGGGCGGGGGAGCGTAGCTTCCTAAAACCAATTCTTTTTGGTCCTTCATAATAATGAGCTTTTATCTCTCTTCTTCTGTCAACTTAATACATCAAGGGAAGTAGGAATATTAAGAATTGGAGTTGTATAGTACAATGACATCAAAACTCTAACTCCAGTTGTAAATCAAAGAATAATATCATTTGGATAAATATTTTATTTGAATAAATCTCTAAAAAATTTATAATCCTCCTTCATATGGCTGTGTACATAACTAATTTTTTTTTTTTTTGTAATTGAAAATCAATGAAAGATTTATTAACAAACAAGTGAATTACAATTAAATATGTCAATTACAGAAAATATAACAAAAAAGATTGAAAGTTGGTGGAAAAAAATACCTTAATTTAATGAATAAATTAGAAGTTTAAAATTTTTTAAAAATTGGATTTGAAAACTAAAAACAGCTATTTTGCATAGATCAGATTTTTAAAAGATACAATAAATATTTGTTAACAAAATGATTTATTTAACATTTTGACTAAATGATAAGTTTAATAATTTATTTTAGATAATAATTACAAAATGCTGCCATTTTGTAGGTCCTAAATTTTCTGTGCCCATCCCCCCTTTTTCAAATTTGTTCTTGTGCCCCCTTCCCCCCAAAAAAATTCATGGCCCCCATTGAGAAACCCTTCTTTAGACCAGTATTTAGATATTGAAAAGAAAACCGGATTTCTGGAGAAAGAGAAGAAAAAGAAATAAGAACAAACTCAACTCGTACCAGCTATTGACCAACCAATGACCCGGAATGAGATTTTAAAATAAAAACGGAAGTCCCAGATTGTCCCTTTCCCCATCCCTGGGACCACAAATGGAAGAAGAGAAAAATCGGTCTTTTTCATCTGGGCCTTGGTCGGAGGCAGACATGGGTCTCTGGGGGTCCCACAGTGACATGCCTTGGCTAGCAACAAACAGCGCGCATGAACGAGATTTACGATAGAACAGCTTGACCTTTCTCTCTCTCTAAAAAAAAACCCATGAGCTGAGAAAGAAGTAAACAACCCCTTTTTTACTATACGATTTTTGTAAGTTGTTACTCTGAACTAACGATGGCTACTACTATTACTTCTACTAACGACTACTAATACAACTCAACATTGGCCTCTACACAATAATAGCTTTCATTTCTGATTGAGATCTAAGTATTTCATTCTGTTGTATTATATCAAAACTTATAAAAAGAATAATATAAAAAAATACAGGTGAGTTCACACTCCAGTTGCACAAAGCCCTGTTGGCTGGGGCTTTAGAATAAACCAACTGCACCTCTGTTTGGCTGTGGGTGGCAACCAGTGGTATCTAAGGATGGGACCCTAGTGGCTGAGCAGTCCATGACATGCAACACTCTACTTACAAAACTTGTTTTTGGTTTGTTTTGTGTGACGGCATATCAACCTCAGTGGGTCATTTAATGCCAATGAATACAAAACTTGACTTCTTTTTACTACATGCCAGTGGCACGCCAATGTCGCGAGCCAGAGAGAGCTCACCCCAGCTGCCCTCCAGTGGCCAATAAATACTGATTCAGGTTTTCAAAGTTTCACTTACCCATTTTCAAATTCTATGCATTCATAGTTCAGGAGTATAGTGACAATAGTTAGGTAATATATTTCTATGGGCAATTTTTAGCCCCTCTTTCTTTGTTGCTAGGGTAATTACCTATGTCACCTCCATTCAATTGTTTCGAAAATTCATCCTGCAGACAAGAGGAGATAACTCTATAAAAGTTTCCTCTTTGCGACTTGCATTGCTGAGAATGGTTTGGTTTCTTCGTTTTTAATGGCATATCAACCTTTGTGGGTTATCTAATGCCAAAGTCATCCTTATAGAAGAACAATACTGGTACTATTCAACCCATAGATGAGGGATGAGAAGGTTCATACGTTTCCCAAGGGTATTTGTCCGAAAGTGAATATAAGAGCGTGACTGGAGTTCAAACATGCTTACCATGATGTTGCAGTCCAGCACAGGAACACTCCTCTTTTTTGTTTAGTGGCATATCAACCTTCATAGGTTATTTAATGACAAAACTATCCCTTTTTTTTTATCTATAGACCCCTATTAATCCTACTTTTCTCTGGTGGATCCACCATAGCCATTCAATATTTAAAAATTCCATTGTATCTTTATAGTTAAATAGATTTTACTTGCCTGGGTCCCCAAAAAATGTTATATGGTCCCAGGGGGTTGAGAACCAGTGCTATAGAAGAACAGTCAGTGGTACTTTTTAAACCTTAGCTGGGGGGGGGGGGTTAAGGGGGTACATATCCTTGAACTCACTACAATGTTGCAGTCCAGTATGTTAGCTACTATGCCCTAAGAACTCCCTGTTGGCTGGAACAGAAGATTACACCAACTGCACCTCTGCAGAGGGGTAAAATCTCCCCAATGGGGCCACCTGTTGGTCATGGGTGGTGACCTGTGATACTAAGAACATAATCTTGGTGGCTGGGCAGTCCATGACATGCAACACTTCACTTTGGACCTTACTTAGGCTAGACAAGTGGTTGAAAAGCCCCCTCTAATCAATCGTCTGGTGACATCAAGCCCCAGCAGCTATATGAATGTTCTGACCCTATTGCCCTTATGGCAAACCCCCAAACCTTTTTATCATATATGTGCTTGAAGACGGTGGCCGAGAGTCTTAGTGTCCTGGGTATGATGTTAAACTGCATCTAGTGATGAAGTTTAAATTCTGGAGCTGTGGGGAATGTCCCTTCATCACCATTACTCCCAGGTTCACTCTCACCCGGAGTGGTATTACCTGTTAGGGTCCCATCTATGGGTTAATAGATAAAAAATTGTGTTTAAAAAAAATTAAGTTTAGATAAAAAGAATTTGGATACCCATCACGAATGAATAAAACAAATCATCTTCGGCATAAAATAACCCAACAAGGGTTGACATACCGTAAAATCCAACCAACCCCACCCTGCTGAGAATCATTTTTAAAATTATAGACAGTAACTGCATATTATTTTGTTAATTTTTTTTCTTTCTTTCTTCTAATTATTTGTGAGGCGTTCCATTGTGGTGTAATGGTTAGAAGACTAGTCTCACAAATCCATTACTACTGAATATCAAGCTCAATCCTCACTGGGTGTCCCATACTTGTGACCTTGTGTCACATCCTACCTGTAGCAAACAGGTTGAGTAAAAAGGGGCATCCTATCATGATGTAGTGGTTAGCAAGCTAGTCTCACAGATCCATTACTACTGAATAGTGAGTTTGATCTTCATTGAATGCCCCATACTTGTGACCTCGTGTCACATCCTGTGGTGTTGGGTAAAAAGAGTTTATTTTCACAGAAAGCTTGTTACATTTTTGTGTGAAACATGTTTGTGCATTTTTTAGTCAGTTCATATCAATACAAAATTGACCCAATGCTAAATTTAGTTTAGAAGGAAAAAAATAGAAAAGGAACAATGGAAGATAGGAAGGAAGAATGATAAAGAAGAAGGAGAAGGAGAATAAATATAATTGGAAGAAAGAAAGAGTGAAAGAAAGAAAAAAAAAGAAGCATGGAAAGGAGAATATAATGAGAAGAAAAAGAAAAAGAAAAACAGATGAAAGATATTAGGGAGAAGAAAAAGTGGAAATAGGAAAGAAAAGGTAAAATTTTGATTCTTAAAACATTGACATTGCAAGCCCTATCGGCTGGGGCTTTAGACTGCAGAGGGGTAAGACCTCCCCAATGGGACCACCTATTAGCCATGGGTGGTGACCTGTAATGCTTAAGACGAAATCTGGGGCTGAGCAGTCCATTACATGCAACACTCCACCTTGGCACTTACTTACTAGATGGGTGGTTTGAGAGACCCCTCTGATCAGTTGGCTGGTCATGTCAAGCCCTAGTACCTATATGATTGTCCCAACCCTATTGCTCTTATGGCAAATCCCCAACTCTTTTTATCATATATGTGCTAGAAGGCAGTGGCTGAGGGTCTAAATGTCCTGGGTATGATGTTAAACTCTATCTGATGGTGAAGTTCCAATTCCGGAGCTCTGGGGAGTGTGGAGTTCCCATTCAAAAAAAGGAAGAAAGAAAAGAAAATTATGATATTTTTTTTAGTTTTGATGTTAAAGTGGATTAAATAAGAAAAAGAAAAATCAGTTTTCTATTAATAATAGAGATTCGGTTTCTATTTGTAACCAAAACCAAAACTATGTCACTGCTTACATCACAATCATTTGAGGAATTAAGTAAGTTTATTAATGAGTATTTAATTTATAGTCAGTATCATTACTACAGAAAAATATCAAAATTCTATGAACATTTTTTATACTTTTTCACCTTTAGATGAATGTATGTGTAAAATAGTTTTTTCTTAAAATATACTAGGGAAAATATTTGTTTTACTCGGTCGACCCCCGCCCACTATTTAATTTTATGAAATCCGAACAAAATATATTTTACTTGTACAATTTTTAGATTTCTCTATAAAGATAAGAGTTTGAATAATTAAATCAGAATTTTTTAGAAAGGTTTTGGAGGGCCTTACTGTCATAAAACAAAACAAATATCTCAATAGAGTGGATTGAATGTGATGCTTTTTAACTGAGTAATTAATTTTTTTAAAGAATATTAAACATTTTATTTTAATTTTCCCCCTTCAGGCAATATCTTTCAAACATTTATTGGTTATTTCCTATAACTCCAACATAAAGAAAGGGGAACCACTCTTGACTGATAAATTATTGATTTATTTATTGATCTACTAGGAAAACAAGAAGACATGGTTAGGGTTTAGGGTTAGTTTAATGGGAAAATCAATAATTTATCAGTCAAGAGTGGTTCCCCTTTCTTTATGTTGGAGTTATAGGAAATAACCAATTTATTTTTATACTGCCCAGAGAGCATTCATTTTTTTTTTTTGCTAGTTCTTATGATTAAGAAGATTGAAACTAAGGCTGTGTTTGTTTGTTTTTTTGTTTTTTTGTTTTTGTGTTTCTTGTTTTTTAAATAACCATTTTTCAGAGATGTCAGCTATGAAGAAAAAAAAATTCTTGAAAATTAAATGACTAATGAGGGTTGGTTATCTACTCTCAGTCAGATAACAATCTGGATGGTATTTGAAAGTTTTGACATCTTAAGTGAGTAATAAAGAATGTTCTGTTACCAATTTCAGTAATTAGTTAAAAACTGTTTCCTTATTTTAAAAAAACAACATAGCTGCATTCATTCAAGTCTAATCTTATAGCTAATCCCATCATGGTGTAATGGTTAACAGGCTAGTCTTGCAGCTCTGGTTTGGTTTATGGCATATCAACCTCAGTAGGTCATTTAATGCCGACAAAGTTGGAAAATAAATTCATTCTTAATGCATAATACAATTTTGTTTATAAACTCATGTTTTTCTATTCAACCCATAGATGGGACCTAACAGGTACTACCACTCCGGGTCAGAGTGGACCAGGGAGCAATGATGATGAAGGGGTGCTCCACATTCCCCGAACCTCCAGAACTGGAACCTCACCATCAGATAGAGTTTAAGGTCATTCCCAGGACATATAGACCTCAGTCACCGCCTTCTAGCACCCATATGATAAGAAGGATTGGGGGTTGCCATAAGGGCAATAGGGTTGGGGCAATCATATAGGTGCTAGGGCTTGACGTGATCAGCCAATTGATCGGAGGGGGCCTCTCTGACCGCCTGTCTAGCCCAAGAAAATCTAAAGTGGAATATTGCAAGTCATGGACTGCTCAGCCACCTGCGTTCTATCCTTAAGCATCATGGGTCGCCACCCACGGCCAATAGGTGGCCCCATTGGGTGAGTCTTACCCCTCTGCAGAGGTGCAGTCGGTGCATTCTAACACCCCAGTCAACAGGGCGGTTTTAACTGAATGAAAAAGTAAGTATAGTAGATGGAATAGCCTATTGTCAGTATCAGCTGGACAGTGAGGGAGTCTATCCCCTTTTCACAAGCGCCGGATCAGGGAGATTGTTTTTGCATTTCAAGTGGAGCGCCACACCTACCATCAGCTTCCCACAGATCCAAGCCTTTTCAGCTAGTAACAATAATTTTGCATGTTTTTATTTGGGTGGTGGGTAAGTTTTATTTCACTTAATATTAAGTAAGTAAAGTTGGTGCAGTGGCCGATTGTTGGTATCAGCCAGACACCGAGGGAGTCTATCCCATTCTTGCTAACGCCAGACCAGGGAGATTGTTTTTTATGCTGAGGTGGAGCGCCACACCTACCGTCACACTACCGTTAGCTCCCCACTTTACTGCACAGATCAGATTATCCAATCTGTGCTACTCATGCACTGAGTTGGTGGGGACCAGTATTGAACCCAGAACCTTGCGATTCTGAGGTTGGTGCTCTACCGACTGAGTTAAAACGGCCTCAACTGGCTTAATATTACAAAGTTAAATCTATGATTAAAACAACCATTTAAATAATTTACAGTGATTTTTATTTTTCTTATCTCAAGAACAACGTATGTAAATTTTGTCACGTGATAAAAAAGACAACCATATTTTTTTCTTTTCTTTTTTATCAGTTTATTTATTTATTTATTCATTTTTATTGGGGGGGGGGATTTCTCATGGATTTTTAAAAAAGTAATTTTCTAAGACTTTCTTTAAATTAAAATTACTAAATTATTAGATTAGTGAATTAAATAAATGTAAAATAAATAAAAACATTAAAATGATTTTAAAGATGTTTTAAAAACATTAGTAGTGAAAACTTTTTTAAGAAAAAGATTAACCAAAAAAAGGAAAACAAAATAAAACAAAAAAAACATTACCGCCAAATTCACAATTTAAAAAAATCTATTCCAGAAGGTAATGACGTAAAAATAAATAAATGAAAAAAAAAAAAAACAAATGAATAAATATATGTGACGTTAGTTGAATTCGAACCTCGACATTAACAACAATGAACATAACGTGTTGTTAGTGTGAAATTATTCAAAACTTTACATTTAAATCAAAGTTATATATTTCTTTATAATAGGAGTTAAAATTGAACAAATTTGATTCAAAATAAAATTATTTGCAATATTTTCTTTTCTTAATGAAGAAAAAGCAAAACAAAAAAAATGTGCCGGTAGCGAATAAACATGAGCGTTTATAAAGCAAGCAGGAGTAGACTACGGAAGCCCAAAACTATCAAAATGTGTAAATTCCATTACTTAATATGCCTACCAAATAGAGGCGCCTCGCGATCCTAATAGTAAGCAAGCTAGACTACCAAACAATTACTAGTGAGTTCGTCTTACTATTGCTCCAAACATCCGGCCTTGTGCCAGAACTAAGCAAATCTTAATAAATAACTACCAAATTAATCAATGGTCCAGTTGATATTGTTTTATATACTTCAACATACTACTGTAACTGTATAATAATAAGGAATGTGTTATTGTTCTACAGGGTGAATGTAAAGTAACTCCGTATTTTAAATATCTATAATTTATTTCTGAATCATTATTCATAGAAAAAAATGAATATGAGAAGAACACAAATTACATGGAGTTTTATTTAGAATTCTATATATGGGCACCAGCATTCGCTCCCAGCTTCTCAAGCTGCTTGGGAGTCGGATCAACCGATTTTCCCAGAAACTCTTGTGGAATGGCAGAAATAAATTCTCGTATTCGTCCTTCAATTTCTTCCAAAGTCGTTGGTTTCGTAGAATAGACTTGCTCCTTCAACCAACCGCAAAGAAAAAAGTTGCAAGGTGTTAAATCAGGACTTCTGACCGGCTACTCATGCGGACTACATCTACCCATTCATCTCCCAGGAAAATGGTGATTCAACCATTCACAAACAACGATAGTAAAATATGGAGGAGCACCATCTTGTATAAAAAATCAAATCTTTAATATTATCCCAAGTATTGAGAAGTGTAAAATGTATTATGCATATAAAAAAATATTTAAATAGTTTAAGATGGGGCGTTACTTTTCAATTATCCTGTATAATATATAGTTGTTACATTTTGTAAGTAAATTTCATACACTAAATGTAATTATTACCGAACAGATACTATTTTTTTTTCCAAACTAGAGTTTTTGTTGTTTTTTTTTTGGGGGGGTCTCTCTTTTTGTACTAATAAAATATTAAAATGGATAATTTAGTATTAAAGATTATTTTCTTCGAGATTATAAGAAATGAATAATAAAATTATACATGGTTACTAAAAAATTCCTGTATTACTAGATGAATGAATAAACAAAATCTGTTGTAGGCAGTTCACGTGTACAACAGATTATATTCATTCATAAAAACACACTGAATAAATCTACCAATACAATCTATCTATTATAATATCAAATCCCTGTGGCTGGCTGTCTAATTATTGTGAAAATAGAACGTTTTAGCGTAAACTTCATATAGATTTGCCCGGTAATGAAAGTGAAATTTCTCTTGAAACGATTCGGGTGCCGGGAGCTGGGTTATGGGTACTTTTTGGATATCCCAACTTATAAAAATGAATCAAATAAGAACTAGAGCCCTGTGGAATTTAGGGGAATAATTCACAAGTAACAGAGAGAAGATAAGTGGAGGAATAAAGATAAGCTACTACGACAATATAAATGCTACTAAAAGTTTTTGTTTTTTATTATATACGTCAAAATGTACAATGCATATACACACATATATATTGCGTTAGTTTCAAACATGGAGGTTAGTGATGTAGAGTTTAATAGTTCGTTTAGTTTAAGTTGACAAGTTTGGTAAAGTTTAGGGTTTGTTAGGTATTGTTAAGTTTGTAGAGTTATTGCCTGCTAAGGAATTTGTCGTGAATAACTATTTCTCGAGGTAACAAGTTCTTGAAGTCTTTTGTCCGAAAGTTGATGTGTAGTAGCAGATAACAGCCGAAGACCCTAAACTCCTCAGGGTGGAAGCAGACTTCATCGACCGTCATGGGTGTGTGATAAGGGGGCTAATCATATGCCTACTAGGTGGGGGCGGGAAGCAGATAATTTAGCCATCGTGGGCTTAGTTGAATTCTAGCAGGCCACCTTATCCCGGTAAGAATGTAAAGGAATAAGAGAGGGACAATGCTGGGTGCTTGCTTTTATAACAGTCCCCACGTAGTCCTAATGGGCTGCTGGTGCTAGTCGGATAGCTTGTCCCCTAATAAATTTCCAACAAACTTTTCAGATCTTATACAAACCACGACAGTTATTTTTCATGCTTTCGAAATCATATCAAGACCGAAACAAATAAGTAGTTGTTGTAGAGTCGGTGATGTTCAGCTCACAAACGTTCAAAAGAAATGACAACAACTAAGGCAAACAGAACAAAGGCAAGGTGATTTAGTTAAAATTCGCCATTTTTATTTGACAATAACAAATGAAACAAATAACAATAATCTGTAGACTGTGAATTCAGTGGCATAAATTTTTACCACAGTCTACTGGACAGATGTTAGTGGCTATGAAATAAAGTCCAATGTATATATTTTTAATTTCTCAACTGGGATTAATACTTTTGATAAAAATGAAACTCTAAGGAAAACATAACTTAATATGTTAATTCATTTAGAAGTTATTATTTTGTTTTGTTTTTTTTTTTTTTTTTTTTTTAATTAAAGGACATTTACTATACTAAAATTCACAAAATATTCTCAACAGGAAACTAACAGATACATTTCGCTACAATTGAAGTCTTCCTAAACTCATGTCATTCCGAATCTGACATGGACGGAGTCGGGTAAATGGTCCTCATGGTGAATTTTTTAATTTCTATTTTAGAATGTGTTTTTTTTTTAATTCTTTCTTTCATAAACCCAATTTATTTTCTATATCTATCAAACACACACACAAACAACAACACACACATACACACACACACACAAAACCTAAAACGTATACATTTATTATTATACTAAAGCTGACCGAATCAACTTTTGTTTCCTAAAGGCTTTTTTACTGTTTAATTTAATGACACAAAATTATACTAAATTATTCCTTACTTTTAGGATTGAGTTATGTTTGAAAAAAATCCTATTGACTTTAGTATTTTTTGTACTTAATTGCAAATTACGACTAATTAGAACGAATTAAAATGTTCTAATTAGTCGTAATTTGCAATTAAGTACAAAAAAACTGACCAATCTCTTACTTTACATTCTGCCTATCACTTTCTTCCCTTTTATGTATATCGTGATTACCTCCTCGTTATATATAGTTAGTTTCTCTGGGAGAGTATGGAGAGAGAGAGAGAGAGAGAGAGAGAGAGAGAGGTAGAATTTGAAGTTTATTTCCATGTTAAATTTCATAAGTATCAACTCGTAGCTTAAATTAGGTCAAACATTCCCTTTCTTAAAAATCTTACAAAATAGTTTTATTGTTTTGTCTGGTCGTATCTATTTTTTTTTAAATTGATTCGCTTTGCAAACTCCCTTTTTCCTAATCTCAATTATCTACCCAGAGCTGAATGGGTGACCCAACGAGTCATGTTTTTTCTAGTATATATATATATATATATATATATATATGGGTGTTCAAATTCGCGCACCTGCTGATAAAGGAAGTCACAAGAAATTCTTCTAAAAATAAGCAAAAATAAACTAATAATCTGATTTTAATGAAACTTTCGGTATATGAAGAATTAAAAGAAGGACTTTTATTCTTAATAAATGTTTATTCTAAATTCAACAGACTAATTATTTTTTCCTTAGTATTTGTTTCGCGCATTGATCCCCCATACTAATTTCTTCTTGATTTTTTTTTTTATAAGTTATAAAAAAAACAAGAAAAAAAAATCAAGAAGAAATTAGTATGGGGGATCAATGCGCAAGAAAATAAATTTTACATTTTTGGAAAACATATGTAAAAAAATCGATACTCTGAATATATCGGTAGTAGGACGTCTTACATTTTTAAACTTAATTCTCGTAAATAAGAAAAAAATGTATCTTTTTTTTTCTAGATCGTTAGCTTATTTTCTAAGGAATGTAATATTAAAAGTTTCAGTTGTCAACTATTTTATTTTTCTAGGGATTTTTAAAAAATGTAAAATAAATACTCTCATTCATTCCAAGGCAAAAGCGTATTTATTTAATTAAAGAAAATGTTGTATTAAAAATATTTAGCTAAAATAATGAGATTCTTTATAAATAAATGAAATAATGTTTTAATTAAAAATTGTCGTCGTTTGTTTTTATGGGGAGTTGTAGGGGACATAATATTCTATTCAGTCGCTGCTCCTGATTCATAAACGTGTAAACCACAGTTTATTGTTTTCAAGTAATTAATTATTAAGTTAATCAGAAATTTATTCAAGAAAAAAAATCGCTTTTTATTAATAAAGATACTGTAATGTTTCTGATAGAATTTTATTGTAAATAATTTTTAACATTCTAATTTTAATATTCCCAGCTATTTTTTTTTTTTAAGAGTTTAATGCTAAGGCATCGGCTAAATGCTTATATTAGCAATTTGTTTTTACTTCAGACTATTACAATTACAATTATAACTCTCCTTAGAAAATTACGTCACTCTAATTTTTCGCGCCAAAATGATTTAACTATGACAACAAATATTAAAAATTTATCGTAAATTTAAAATGCAAAAACGTAAGTTAATGTAACAGGAATCTGTTTTTTTCTTTTTTAAACTTGGAATTGTTCTTTTTATCAAACGTAAAAGAAAACAGTAAAAAGATAATTTTCCATTTTTTATCGACGTTTTAAAATATTTTAAAACAATTTACGGATATATGAAAAGTCCATAAATTGTGCATACCTAGATTTGATCTCTCTGGCGATCGTAAAATATATACACAGATTATGTATTTAACAATTAAAACACCGCTCCTTAATGGCAGCTGTCGATGGCCGAATAGAGTTAACGAATCGGGATGATGAAAGTCAGTCGGGTTTCGCTCCACTGATGAGACGTGAAACGTCGAAACACGGTGTCTGTGGATGAATGATATATATATATATATATATATATATATATAGTGGCGACACTGAGTCATCAATGTTACTCGGGCTGTCTAGCCTAAGTAAGGGCTAAAGTGGAGTGTTGCATGTCATGAACTGCTCAGCCACCAGGGTTTTATTATATATATCTTTCCCATATTCTCTTTCTTTCTTATATTTTTTTTATGTGTCCTTTTTTTTACGTTTCTTTCTTTCTAATAAAAATGAAATGGTCCATTATTTAGCTGACGTGACGACATTAACAATAAATAAGAATTCGGCGGATAACCAACACCAGATAATCAGAATTTACATTTTTGCAATTCATTTGGACTATTGAATAGCTAGGCACACATCCTGTTGATATGGTGTGGTTTAGTCCACTCATAGGGTTAGTAAAAATGAGAACACAAGACGTATTTTAATGGAGGTACTGGACACACGTGCTTACACGTTCGTTTACTTCACTGAACAGAATGATACAAGAAGGAACAAAGACAAAGGGAAAAATGAAATGTGCGCCAATTCTTATGGCACGAGTGGTCGCGTAGTAATTTACCACGTAGTTCTGGAAACGCAACTTACAGGCAGTGGCCTCATATGCTCAATTCTTTATTTGGGAAACTCAAGATGGACGGTCTCATTTTTAACCAGAAGGCGTTTGCAAGATGATAACGGCCGTACAATTAAGGAACAAGTTCTTAATTGCTTGTTGATTTAAAGTGATAAAATTCATTTATTTAATTCGTTTTCTTTTTTATCCCTAAAAATGTAACAATAAAAAGAAGTTAACAAATAAACCATTGATGGAATAAACGAATAATTTTCATTTGAATGAATATGTGAAATTTTCCACCTACAAATAGTGTAAAATTTCGTGCATTAATTCAAATGAAAATTGTTCGTTTATTCTATGAATAATTCATTTCTTTTAGTAATTATGAAGAAACGTAAAGGATTCTACAAATCGATAGATATTCAATTGTTGAATTACATCATTTAATCAGTAAAAATAAAAAATAAATCTTGTACTTTTCCTTATGAAAATATTAAAGAATATGCATGACTCAGTGACATCTTTTTTCTGAGTTATAAGTTGACACGTACATACCAAAATAAACGCGACTCAAATATATATATATATATATATATATATATATATATATATATATATATATAATATGTGTGTGTGTGTGTGTGTGTGTGTGTGTGTGTGTGTGTGACCTGATTTAGGTTTTGAAATTAGAAGAAAGAAAGAAAGAAAGAAAAAAAACGGAAATATAATTCGCCGGCTGACAAACAGATGGACGATCCGGCAATGACCCCGACTGGGGCAGACGAGGCGATAGCGGCCGGTAGTAAAATCTCAAGTAGGTCGGAACTCCCAGAAGTGAGAGAAGCCGTTCCTAGACGAGTCTTTGATGTAATCAGACTTGAGTCTCATGGAAAAAGATAAATCTTGTTTTATAGATTACCGGAAAATGAAGACACCGGAATTAAAGAGAATCTATTGTTTTTATGTTTCCTTACTACTTGAGAATGGAGATAACTTGTTGAAAATCGAAATTAAAGAAAGTCGAATGTATTTAAAAAACATTCAAGTAGCCGGAAGAGATGGCACCCAGATTGGTGAGCGGAAGTAAATTTGATTGGCTGGTTGGAAACAAGAGGGGGGCGGTTACCCTGCTTGAGTGGGTGGAGCAGAAAAATTCCCGATGTCTTCATGCCGGCCGGAAATAAAATTGTTCCGATCGGAATATTAGCCAAAAACGTCTGAGTTAAAACTCAGACGTTTTTGGCGTGAGAAGCAGAAGAGGCCGAATGGGCAGATGAGGCCAAACGGGCAGATGAAGTTGTGATCGCTTGAGAATCGGGCTAGCTGACAAGATTAACGCAATACTGAGAGCCGAGAGTAACTGACTTCAGCTAAGACCATTTTGAAAACTTAGTCAACTTACGAACTGTTTTGCACAATACTTTGCAGAAGACCAGAAGTATTTAATTACGGGCACATCACTCCCACAAACCTTGAGAAGTAATTATTTGTATTCCTGTATTTTTTAATATAAATGTTGTTGATTGTTGAAGAAGAAAAAGAGTCGTTATTCTTTTTTGTATGTAACCAATCGGCCGCCATTAAACCTCGGAGATCAGTTCTATAGCAGATTTCTAGTCGTTTGAGATCTTAGCACAACGTGAGGCATTCGGCTAGACTTCCCGCAAATATAGAGACCCTGCAATCCTTGGTTGATGCAGAAAATCCGATCTTGACGGCCAATTTCGGAGATTCTGTGAGCCCTTTAGCTCGGGAGCGACCGACGGGTTATATATATATATATATATATTGAAGGCAATTACAATGTGTATATCGTATAAAATTCGATAATGATTGAAAATAATCATGACAAGCAAACCCAGCGAATAACGTGCGCCACATGGAACACCGTACAGCTGTTTCAACTTGATTAAGTCTCATCAGCGGTGTATACCTACGATTTCCCTCCGACAGAAATGGAAACAGGGAACCCAGCACGTAGAGTCAGAAATTCTACCTCTGGGCCACATGCAGAATCTAACCTGTCAATGATAAATACGCCACTACTATACATAGTACAGTGAGCGTTTGAGGGAATCGCAAATTAGGCATATGCTCAGCCGTAAGAAGTAAATGGAATTTAATACGGTGGCCCAGAGGTAGATGCTACTACTGCTTGCTACTACCTTTCATTACGACAACGCGCCTGTCGTGATGAAGGGTAGTAGCAAGCATGCTGCATAGAAACCAATGGTAACAATTCCACCTTAAATGTATAGTACACTATATATATATATATATATATATATAGTGTACTATACATTTAAGGTGGAATTGTTACATATATAAACAGTAATAATGGCACGGTAAAAATGTCACGTGTAAAAAATAGGGAAAATGGCACAAACAGAATATGTATATATTCGCTTTAGGTTGGGGTTAGATTTATAACAAACACTGAAATAATTTATGCAAAGATTCCATAGAAGAAAGGAAAAACATTGATCAAGTGTTACGTGGACTTGGTCACAAAATAAGGGCTAAACTTGAAAATCGGTCGGAAAATTAGGCTGGCCCAGAAAAAAACAGAACCATAAATTTTGTAATAAAACTGTTAATTTTAACTAGGGAGTTTTAGGGTTAGAGTTAGGGGTTAGAGTTGGGATATAGGGTTAGTTTAATGGGAAAATAAATAATTAGGGTTTTATTTTTTTTCTGGGTCACCCTAATTTTCCGACAGATTTGCAAGTTTAGCCAAAATAAGAATCAAGGGGTGAGTCCCCGTGGTGTAGTGGCTAATGTACCGGACTGTGACATCTTAATTAGCGAGTTCAAACTCCAGTCACGCTATCACGTTCACTTTTGGACTGATACTCTTAGAAAAGGTATGAATCCATTCGTCTTTCCAGCCTATGGGTTAAATAGTACCACTACTGTTCTTCTACAAGGATGGCTTAGACATTAAATTACCCACGATGGTTGATTTGCTATTAAACAAAGAAACTAATCCATAAGATTGTAGTTATAAAGATTATTTTAAAAAGTTGATATAAATGTCTGAACAATTCTCCTACACGATTTTTAAATTGATATATATTCCAATAGACTTGTCCTTAATTGTGCGACCGTTATCATCTTGCAACAGCCTCTTGTTAAAAACGAGACTGCCCGAATCGTCCAAGACAAAATGCAAAAATGTAAATCATGATTATCTGGTATTACTTATCCGCCGAACTCTTATTTCTTATGAGTGTTGTCACCTCAGCTAAATAATTGACCATTCCGTTTTTATTATAAAGAAAGAATGGGAATTTTAAAAAAAAGGACATACTACACAGAAAAATATAAGAATGAGAGAGCGCGGAAGCGATAACGCTAATTTGTTTCAATCGAACACAATGAAAAGATGAAAAGAAGGAAAGAAAGAAATAAAGATTATAATACCTTTTACATCATGAACTATTTGGCAATAGCTCTTAAGTAAACATACCAACGTTGTAATGGTTAAATTATCATACTGTGGTATTTCCACAGGTCCTGTTAGTAAATATATATTTCAATAAACTTATTGTAGTTGTGCCATTTTTTCGTATTTTTCATTAGTGCCATTTTTACCTGTGCCATTTTCCCTAAATTCATATCGAGTAGACTCTACTCGATATGAATTTGAGAGCTGAAATAAAAGTTATTTGTCGACATTACAAGTTAAAAAGTGAAAATTATTTCAAAACAAGTTATTTTAAATAAAAAATACTAACAAAATCTCCAAATATTGCATTGCATTAAATTAGACTGCATTCTCTTGTCATTTTTATATAATACACGTTATAAGAAAGTTTTTATCGCATCGTGAACACCGTAGAAAAAAAGAAAATATTGTTCTTACTGCCTCTCGGCACAGACGAGAAAAGGGAAACCTAAAAATCGCGTAGTGCGCCAAAAATACAAACGAACGAAATGGCAAAGAAAAAGAAAAAGAAAGACTTGAAAAAGTTTTTAAAAACCGGCTCATTTTTGTATTGTATAAAAACTGATATAACGTCGCTTAAAAATGTTATTTACTTTATATTGAATAATTAAATAGTAGAAATAAATTTATTTTTGTGTGTTTAAAGTATGCGATTTTTTCCCGTTATTTTTATTATTGTCTTTACTTTTATAGTTTTAAATACAAACGTTTAGCGATTTTTGCGTTTTCCTTAAGTAAAAAAACAAAACTTAAAAAAAGAAAGAAAAAAAGATATCAAATTTAACCATGAATAAAATTGCTATATGCCTTAATTATATAGAATATTTACTTTTGTTCTGGCCTGACAAAAAATGAATATAATAAAATAAAATAGATTTGAACAGCTATATACATACTACTATAATTTAATCTCGTGGTCGTAATAGGGATAATCTAAACATTTCTATGAGTTATTCTTAAATAAACAATTTAAAGTGTAGATTAAATTGCAATAAATTAGGACATGACAGTTTTATATACTTTTATTTATACTTCTGGTAACTTCTAATTTAAATCTTTAAAAATTATTTTTCTTGTTGGCCAGCGTCTTAAATTTTTTGTTATCCAATCAAATTTCATATTTTTTTAAAGTAATTTAAATTTAAATAAATAAGAATGGCTAGTATTAGTTTATTTTTTATTTATATATCTTTTTTTAAAAATGATATTAAAGTTTATATTTAAAATAGATTCAATCCCTCAATCATTTCTCTCTCTCTCTTTTTTTTTTTTTAACCCTTAGAAAATGTTATTCAACCGCCAAGAAATATTTATTGGATAAAGTAAGGAAGAGAATTTATGAATTTTCCAAGAAACAAACGATACCTTTTATATTCCGTTTAAAAAAATATAATTATTAATCTAATTTTTATTTGAATTTTAGTAAAGATAGAGCAAATATTTATTTTTTCTTGTTTTGAAAGAAAAGTAATTTGATTTTAAATTATAGCTTTTAATTTTCGTGAATGGAAAAGGTCCACACGTTGTATGCATTTAAAAAAAATTTGAAACACTATCGGAATTAAATTCCTTTTTTTTTAGATCTTTAATTCCCATTTCTTTCTTTTTTTAAAAATTCTTTATTAATTCAATAAATTTTACTTTATTTCTAGCAACATAATTAAATAATACTTTCTCTTAGAATAAACTTAAAAATCAGTTAAGCTTTAAAAAAAAAAAAAAAAACGGTATTTTTAAAAGATTGCTGTCTACCCCGGCGTTCTTGAATAATACAAAAATTTAAAAAATAACCTTACCTTGATTAATTAATTATAACGTACAATAATTAATTAAGCCCCATTGTTTGCTAAGGTTAATTTAATTAATTAAAATTAAAATTATTATTTCTTAATTTAAAAAAAAATCCAGCCTTTATTTTCACAATTCCAACAAAAAAGTCTTTGAATAATGAAAAGTTTCGTTTATTTTTAATTTCAAAATTTTAAAATTAAAACGACTTTCTAGAATGATAATTTATATATATCTTATTCTTTAAAATAAACGTTATTTAGTGTTTTCTTCCTTTTTTGGAATTTTTAGCTATATATAAAGAGTAGTACCGGCATATAATCCAATTAATTTAAAATGTTTATAATTATTAACATTATTATTATTAGTTGTTGAATTAGTATTATTATTTTAACCGTTTCATGTTGCAAATATACTTTAAAACTTTTTTTGCAACATTTTCAAGAACAGGGAGCCGAAAACTAATATCTTAAAAGTAAAAAAAAGAATTCCATCTTATGCTAACGACACAGAACAAAGAAAAAGTCACTTTAAGATTATCTTTAAAATTCAGGATAAAGCAGTATAAGGGATATGACCACCTTACCGTAAAACACACTGTAGACAAACAGGAAATTTAATTTAAATTAACCATAAATTTTGTTTTAAGTTTTTTTTTTTTTTTCGCCATTAATTTCATAAAGGAGTGTTTTATTTATTATTTCATTTATAATTTATTTATTTATTTATTATTTCTCGAGTTTTATGTAAGGTATTTATTTCAGCAACGTGAGACAGGAAATATATCTACTTTCTTTTCCCAAATAGTAGTAACGTTCATTATATTTAATATATTTAAAGACTGCTACATTTTTTTTTAATTCCCAGAAAAAAAATTCAATGCTCAAAATCGTCCAAGCATCAGCAATTGATATAATTGGGTTAGATAAATAAATAAATAAAGAGTAATCATAGGGAAACAGCCTAAATATACAAACATGTGTATTATGTAGTGTTAGTTTTGGGTTTAGCAAGCATGTTGCCATAAAGAAGGCTCCCTTGAACAACAAGCCAGACAAAACAGTAACAAATTAACGCTAAGTTCGGGAGTGTTATTTTTTCTACGGATGCGCAAAGCGGTCATATTTCAAAAACTTTTTTTTTAACCCTATTTTTTTGGTATTATTTTTCCAACTAAGATAGCACGAGTTTTTAAATTGACACTGCCTACAAACCAAATTCAAGGTTTTATATTATTTCTTCAATGGACACGGTCACGTACACATAACGCGAAGTCGCTCTCCTCTGGCCTTGAGGCTATTTTTAAACCAGATTACGCTTTGAAAAAAAAATAAATAAAAAATAAAAAATGGATAACAAATTTTAAAAGAAAAAAGAATAATTGAAAAATGTGTTAAAAAAGCTAGTAATAATTTTTAAAGAAAGCATTTTTAAATTAAAAAAAAAATATTATTGCTTTTTTTTGTCCCAATTTTGTTGGAAGAACGTATAGTTCATTAAATTTGGCTTACTTTAAAAAATTATGGACTGCTGTTACCACAGGAACTTAATGGGGTCGTCTGCTTATCTATAACATTTAAATTTCAATCTACAGGTTTATCAAATGGGAATATTGATATATCTACATTTCCTTAAGTATTCAAAGGCAAGATAAATATTTGAAAAAATAAATAAATAAAAAAAATAAAATAAATAAAAAAACAAAATTAATATTATGACTTTTTTAACGAGTCTTTTTTTCTCAAGAGAGTAAACCTCAAACTATCTCCTCTCGTAAGTGGGGAGACGCGGCCACCTCGTGTGGTGTAATTTTTAGCGAGCCACACTAAAAGACTCTTGTTAACAGGGTTCGTTTCTCACTGTGTGCCCCACACTTCTAACCTAATGCAAAACTCAGCTGAGCTGAGTGGTTATCCCTCGGGGGATAAGATCAGAGTCGGATTTACATTTTAGGGGGCCCGGGGCTTTTCTAGTTAGGGGAGCTCCTCAAATTGCCTCAACATAGAAATTAAATTAGGTACATGAAAAATTTTAAAAATCGAAGTAAAATAAATTTATCAAAAGAAAAATATTTTTTCTTTTGATAAATTTATTTTACTTTGATTTTTTTTATAACTTAGGTTCTGAAGAAAATGTTTGATTTTAGTTTTCTCAATTATATTGACAGTAAGAATAACTTTTATTACATTTTTCAGTTTTTATATGACGACTAAATGATATAATTCTTTCCACTAATGGTTAGAGTCGTAGGAAATAGACTCAATGACTCGAGTTCAAATCCTGGACAAGGCTGTTTCACATATCATTAATACCCTTGGGAAAGGTATGCATCCAACTACTCTCCCTCCAGCTATGGGTAAATAGTAGGACAGACTGGACTATTTAACCATAGCTAGATAACCAGTTTAGGAGAAGGAAAACCTGATTAAACTGTTAAACTCCACTTAAGAAATTGACCTTGTGTCGCATCCTGCTCGTGCAGAAGGATTGGTAAATACATATCATTTTTTTCCAGTTTGCAGGAATCATGATTGTTTTTTCAATAATAAAACTAATTTAATAATTATTCAGGTTTCATAAAGGCAGCTCGGACACCCCTCTGGTAGGGGGCAGGGCAATTGCCCCCCTTTGCTTCTTATAAATAAGATTCAACACATACTCAGTTTATTGAAGAGGTACATATGGGGTTAGATGTTTTTATATGGGGGTGGTTAGGCTTTTGGTTATTTGTTGCGTGTTGCTAATTTCTTTTCTTAAACCCCATTGTATGTGGTTCTTCCTTCTGCAAAATGGAACTGAAAATAAATTGAAAGAAGGGAAAAGAAGAGACAAAGACAAAAAATACTTTTAAGATTCAGACTTTATTTCTAGGTTCATAGCTATTTCTTGGAGAGGAACTATACTTCTGAGCCACTCAATAGCGTGTGTTCTCAGTGAAAGTCAGCATTGGCCGATGCTTCTTTTTGTCGCCAGGAAGGGGATTTTCCTCTATGCATGCTCACAGGGTTCTTCCTATTTGAGGGCTCCTGGGAAATTGTTATTTTTTAAAATTTTAAATTTTATTTAAATTTTATCTTAATTCCCACACACATATACATAATCATGGTCAAGGGCAAACATTCTCCCCCTCTACAACAACTGCAACATCAGCTTCAAGTCTTGTCTTTAGAGTAATGTGGAGGCCCTCCTATTGTGTTGGAATCCTCCAGACTAGACTTGACTGAGACTGTAGAATACACCAACTGTACCTCTGCAGAGCAGTAAAATCCCCGCCCATGAGGCCACCTGTTGACCATGGATGGTGACCTGTGATGCTTAAGGATGGAATCCTGGTGGCTGAGAAATCTATGACATGCAACACTCCACTAAGGCCCTTACTTAGGTTAGACGGGTGGTCGGAGAGACTCCTTCCAATCAATCAGCTGGTCACATCAAGCCCAAACACCTATATGATTGTCCTGAGGGCTCCTGGGAGATTGTTATTTTAAAAAATTTTGACACTTATGGCAAGCTCCCAACTCTTTTTATTATAGTTGTACTAGAGGGTGGTGACTGAGGGTCTTAGTGTCCAGGATATGATGTTAAACTGCATCTAATAGTGAAGTTCCAATTTTGGAGCTTTGGGAAGTCTGAGTCAGTCTCATTGCTGTTTAGCTGTTCAGTGGTAATTTCGGCCTTTGTACATAAGGATTATAGGGCGCACTGCCAATTTCTTAGTAAATATAAGGATTTTAAGTGTGCCTTATAGTCTGAAAAATACGGTATACATCCATTGTCAATATAAAAGTCAGTATTTAACACAATTCAGTTAAGAATCAGAAAGCACTCAAAAGTATTTTGTTCCACAACTGAGAGCCAGAATTGCATTTTGCATAAGTAAAGTAAAGTTGTCGGTGTGGCCTAAAGTATTGAACACTTTACATAATCACTAATAATATATATGAATGTCAGTGTGTCATTGTATCAGTGTGTCACATTTTAAAACTTAACTCCTAGAGGCCGTATCCCAACATATCATTCAGTCTATTGGTTGGGGCTGTAGAATACATAGACTGCACCTCTACAGAGGAGTAAAATCCCCACAATTTAACCACCTGTTGGTTAGCAACCTCTGATGCTTAAGGACGGAATCCTGGTGTCTGAGCATTCCATGACTTGCAATACTCCACTTTGGCATTTGCTTAGGCTAGACGACAGTTGGAGAGGCCCCCTCTGATCAATCAGCTGGTCACATCAAGCATCTATATGATTGTCCTAACCCTATTGCTTTGGCAAATTCCCAATCCTTTTTATTATATATGTGCTAGAAGGCAGTGGCTGAGGGTCTTAGTTTCCTGGGTTTGACATTAAACTGCATCTAGTGATGAAGTTCTAATTCTGGAACTCTGAGGAATGGGAAGTACTAGATCATTGTTTTGATTAAAATTGAATTGTTTGAAAAATATTGTTCAAGTTTAATCAAATTTAATATGTATTCAATCAAAGGTTCAATTAAGAGCCTTCCACAAAAGCTAGCTTAATTGCTGCCAAATAGGGTGGCTTTTAAGCTAGTCATTTATAAAAGAGAATTCCTATTTTTATTAGAGAGGTCAAATTTCGATTTTGTCAATAGCAGTCCAAGCTTTATATGTATGTTGATATTGCTTTCCATAGATGAGATATTGCTACCAAGGTGAATGAACTACTAATTTCAGAGGCTTACCATTTAAAGAGGATATAGCACCAACTTGATTAAAACACATAAACTCTGTTTTATCTGAGTTCATGTAGAGACCAATGTCTCTTGCTGCATGTTCAAGTCTATACAGCAGATTCAGCTTGAGCTGGATATATTTGCAAGAAGTGCTAGATCATCTGCATTGAATCTGAAAAATAAAAGCAGAGGGAATATGCATGATTAAAGCAGACATTTAATGCCAACTCACAAAAAAACCTTAAATATTTGAATTAATTTGAATTTAACTATTAGAAATTTGGTTTTATTAGAAGAAACCCTATTAATTTAAATTTTGACAGCAAAACTATTTTATGTCTATCATTAAAAAAAAAAAAAGATTTCAAATATCACTACTTTTTTATGGCAAGTGTGGCAAAAAATAATTTTTACACCGCCCAGAGGGTGTTTTTTTCCCCAATAGTATTAATAAAATTCTTGCTAGTTGTAGCTGTGCCAGTACTACTGCATGGTTGCACTATTTGGGCTTTAACAAAACACTTGGAGAAAAAATTAGATGGGAACTAAACAAGACGGCAGCATGCTATTTTGAACAAATATTAGAAACAGCACCCTACAAAATAGCAGCTGTACAGCCATAATTTCATAAACCATCTAAGCAAGATGAGCAAGACTTGCTGGGGAAGTAAGGATGAACTTATAAGCAACATTCTGTTGTGGACTCCTACATATGGATACACCAGTTTGTATAAAAATAATGTAAATTAAATGAGCCCCTAATGGGATTTATGGGAGTAAATTAACTGGGAACAACGGAGTAGAGAGAAAGATAGGTGGTAAAGTTCAAAAGACGAGTACGAGGGCAAATATACAAAAAGGGTTTAATTTATGTTAAATGTACATAGTACATATATACAATAAAACATTACTTACAACAAGAGTTTAGTGTTCATTTAGTTTAGATCAGGATTGGCTATTGGCAAATTGGTAAATAGGGAACATTTAGAGTTTGTATTAGTTTGTGAAGTTAATGATGCAAGAGTTTAATCCTGCTTGAAGAATAGTCTTTGAAACTAATTCCTCGTGTATCAAAGATTCTTTGGGTAGCTTTATCTGAAGGTATTTGTAGCAAGTAGCATGCTGAAGGCTTCTAACTCCTAAGGTGAGGTATAGCAAACTTATACTGTCTCGGGTGTTTGATAATGGGTGCAGCTAAGCCTACTAGCCTTGTGGGGTGGGTAAGCAGAGAATTAGCTGTCATGGGCTGAGTAATTCTGGTCGGCTAACTCATCCCAGGAAGAACAGAGAGATGTGCACCCTCTTGCCTTAATGAGAGTGGTAGGAGAAAAGAGCCTGCCCTTGTCCCTAGCAAGGAGCTGAAAGAGAAAAGGAGGAACGCTAGCGACCCACCTTTGTCTAGCAGGAGTGTTAGGAGTAAAAGAGAATGAGGGAGGCCACATGCTTGCTTTTATAATTGTCATCACGTGACCATAAGGAGCTGCCTGCTGCTGACCAGTGAAACCGGAAAGTTTGTCCCTTAATAAATTTCAACATTTGGGTCAATCAGTAAAATCTTTGTATTCATCAGCTCTGTGCATATTCTGGATGCCGTCTGTAGTATAGTCCTTTTCTTAGGTGTTGGGTCTATTCTCTTCTAATGTCCCCTTCTATCAGGTTTCTGTTCTGCATCTCAGGTCATATCAGGGTTTCTGCTTCATGCGTTGAAATAAAACTCTGGGGAGTGTGGAGTTACCATTATTCCCATGTTCACTCTGACCTGGAGTGGCAGTATGTATTTACCCAACCTCTCTGCACGAGCAGGATACAACGCAAGGTCAATTTTTAAGCAGTGTTTAACAGGTTTAAATTCAGAGTTTTCCTTCTCCTAGATTGGTTATTATGCCAAGGTTGAAGAACCCAGTCTGCCCTACTATTAACTAATATTACCTACAAAATTGGAACCTCACCATCATATGCAGTTTAGTGTCATACCCAGGACACCATGCTATTAAATTCCCTTTCAGACTAATACCCTTGAGAAAGGTATGAATCCACTCATCACCCCACCTATGGGTTAAATAGTACCACTTCTGTTCTTTTACAAGGATGGTTTTGGCATTAAATAACCCATGAAGGTTGATATACTATTAAACGAAAAAACCAGACCAAACAGCCACAAAATTGACTGAATAGAATAAAACAACAGAGGTCCTAACACTTGGCTGGCATAAAATAACCCAACAAGAGTTGATATGCTGTAAAACTAATCAACCAGCCAACCTGTAAAAAGAGTGTACATTTTATACATTATAACATTATTTGACATTATTCTAATCAAAGGGGCTGGTTTAGCTCAATTGGTAGAGCAACCACCCTAGGAATTGAAAGATTCTGGGTTCGATAATGATCACTGCCAACTCAGCGCATGAGTAGCACAGATTGAGTAATCAGATCTGTGCAGTACAGTGGGGAATTGATGATAGGTGTGGCACTCCACCTCAACAAAAAAACCCAAAAAACAATCTTTCTGGTCTAGCGCTAGCAAAAAGGGGATAGACTCCCTCACTACTCGGTTGATACCGACAATAGGCCACTCCACCAACTTTACTTTTTATTCTCATTAAAGGGGTCGGTTTAGCAGAGTAACCGCCTAGGAATTGCAAGATCTCCAGGTTTAATACTGGTCCCTACCAGCTCAGTGCATAAATTGCAGTAAAGTGTGAAGCTGATGGTAGGTGTGGCATTCCACCTTAGCAAAAAAAAACCAAAAAACAATCTCCCTGGTCTAGTGCTAGTGAAAAAGGGATTACATTTCCTCACTGCTTGGCTGATATCAACAATAGGCCACTCTCCCAAATTTACTTTTTTACTTTTTATTCTAATCAAAATTTAGCTCAGTTAGAAGAGCAATCGCCTAGGAATTCCAAGATCTTATCTGTGCAGTAAAGTGGGGAACTGACGGTAGGTGTGGCGCTCCACCTCAGCAAAAAACCCAACCTCCCTGGTCTAGCATAAGTGAAAAGGGGATAGACTCCCTCACTACTTGGGCCAACTTTACTTTTGACTTATTCTAATCAAATTATTAACTTGTATTGAAATATCATTCAAGTTTTTCTATCAAAGTTTCTTTGTTCAATCAAGATTATGAGAATAAGTAATCATATATAAAGTGGCTAATGTCAAGTGTTTTATCTTTTTTGATTTCAATTTTGTTGTTCTTTTCTAATAAGACTTTTGTTACAAGTAAAATGTTGATTTGTCATTTGGTAGCCATTTGTCTTGCTTAGTGGCCTTGCTTCTTAGAGGTGACTTTGATTAGAGAGAAAAAAAGAAAGATAGATAGATAGGTAGAAAGAAAGAAAGAAAGAACAAGAAAAGAAAGAAAGAAATATAGGGAAGATATTAAGGGAGAAACAACAGAAAGGAAGAAAGAAAAAAAGAAAGAAATATAGAGTAGATATTAAGAAAGAAAGATGTTTAATGGCATATCAACCTTCATGGGTTACTTAATGCCAAAGCCATCCTTGTAGAAGAAGAGTAGTGATACTATTTAACTCATAGCTTGGGGATGGGTTTGGTTTCTTCGTTTAATGGCATATCAATCTTCATGGGTTACTTAAAGCCATAGCCATCCTTGTAGAACAACAGTAGTGACACTATTCAACCCATAGCTTGGGGAATATCAAGGGGTTCATACCTTTCCCAAGGGTATTAATCCTTACTAGGCTGTCGCAATCTAGCACCTTAGCCACTACGGCATGGGATTACCCCTAAGTTTTGTCTCTATGTTGGTTGGTTGTTTTTTGTTTTATGGCATATCAAACCTTTTTGGGTCATTTAATACCGAATCAAGTCAGTTTTGATAAACAAAGGACTCAGGTTGTTTTCAGTACCTGCTGTTGCTTAAGTGGTCACCCAATTAGGTATTGGTGAGCAAATGGGAACTAGTACTTTCAGCATGACTTGACCGTAATACACTGCTAGGGATGATGATGATGATGATGATGATGATGATAAACATTTTTAAAATAAAATAAAAAGTAAAAAAAATAGTTAATATTCTTAACATAAACACAATGATACAATTATTAAACTTGTACTAATTTTATTATAACTAAATTGCTATTATTTGCTTAAATTTTTCAGATGAGGCTTGATATGTATTATTTTGATTTTTCAGACTGTTGTCCTCATCTGAAGATGGCTGGAGGGTACAACGTCCGAAACATTTATAGTTCACAATAAAGATGAAGACAAATAATCAAAATAATATATTACTATTACTTACTAATATTTACTGTAACTTTTGATTTTTACTAAAAAACTGTGGTTTGTGGTTTGTTTTATTCTACAGCATATCAACTGCAGTTGGTCATTTAATGCCAACAAAGTTTTGGAATAAATTTATTCTTAATGGATACTCTTAATTGATACTCAATTTTTTTATAAACATTTTTCTATTTAACCCATAGATGGGATCCAAACAGATACTACCACTCCAGGTCAAGTGGACCTGGGGGTAATGGTGATGAAGGGTTGCTCCACATTTCCCAGACCTCTAGAACTGGAACCTCACCATCAGATAGAGTTTAATGTCATTCCCAGGACATGAAAACCCTCAGCCACCACCTTCTAGCACATATATGATAAAAAAGGTTGGGGGGTTGCCATAAGGGCAATAGGGTTGGGACAATCATATAGGTGCTAGGGCTTGACACTAAAAACCTGTAAAAAGAGTGTACAGTTTTATACAGGAGTATTATTTGTCATTATTCTAATGAAAGGGGCAATTTAGCTCAGTCGGTAGAGCACCAACCTCGGAATCACAAGGTTCTGGGTTCAATACTGGTCCCTACCAACTCAGTGCATAAGTAGCACAGATTGGATAATCTGATCTGTGCAGTAAAGTGGGGAGCTGATGGAAGGTGTGGTGCTCCAGCTCAGCATAAAATAATCTCCTTGGTCTAGTGAAAAGGGGATAGACTCCCTCGCTGTCTGGCTGATACCGACAATAGGCCACTCCACCAACTTTACTTAACTTTACTAACCTACCATTACCATTAAAAAAAACACAGTAGGTTTGTCTGTAACACTTGCTTCTAAATAAAGTAAAAGTAAAGTCGTCGGGGTAGCCTAAAGTCGGTATCAGCCAGACAGTGAGGGAGTCTATCCCTTTTCACAAGCGCTAGACCAAGGAGATTGTTTTTGATGTCTGAGATGGAGCGCCACACCTACCATCAGCACCTCACTTTACCACACAGATCCCTGTGCTACTCATACGCTGAGTTGGTGAGGGCTGATATCAAACCTGGAACCTTGCGGTCCCTAGGTGTACGCTCTACTGACTGAGCTAGCATCTTCTTTATCTAAAATTAAAAAAAAAAAAATTCTTGTTTTTAAAAAATAATTGGAGGATATGAAAGTTCCCTTTATCATTTGGTCTATGTTATCCATTCTATCCCTGAAAACCTCTGATAACCTTGCTGTTATAAACAAATATGATTACAGACATAAGTATTGACAGAAATAGATCAGGAGATACATATTGATATTGAGACTGAAATAATTGATTGGTAAAGAAAAGATAGATATCTGACTGTAAGCATCACAAGTGCTAGCCAACCAGCCAACTCCCTCCCCCCTCACAACCCCTCACACACACCTTGTTATCAAAATAAATAAGTAGAAAATATCAAAGCAGTAGGCGGATACCTGTCTGTATACATTGTGTGTGTGTATGTGTGTGTGTGTGTGTGTATATATATATATATATATATATATATATATATATATATATATATATATATATATGTATATTAAAAGGACCTTTAATAATGATAAGATAATAATAATGATAATGATGATAAGATAATAATAAAAATAATAATAATAAAAATAATAATAATTTGCAACTAATAATAATAATTTGCAGCTTGTGTGCATATATATAAATGTATATATATATATATATATATATATATATATATATATATATATACATAGACACACATATATATGTGTATGTGTGTGTGTGTGTGTCTACCAAAGGGACCTTTAATGATGATGATAATAAGATTGTAATAATTTGTTTATAATAATAATAATAATAATAATAATAATAATAATAATAATAATAATAATAATATTCTGCTTATGATAATAGTAGTCGTAGTACTATTAATAGTAATAATAATAATAATAATAATAATAATAATCTGCTTCTACTACTACAACTATTAATAATAATAATAATCTTTCAATAATAATAATAATTTGTTTTTTAATAAAGATAAGACAATATATATATATATATATATATATATATATATATATATATATACATATATATATATATTATATACACATGTGTGTGTGTGTATAAGTCTACCAAAAAGAACATTATTATTATAATAATAATAATAATAATAATAATCTGCTTGTAATAATTTGTTTCTAATAATATAAATAAAAATAACAATAATAATCTACTTGTAATAATAATAATAATGACACAACTAAAACAATAGTAGCTGTTTTCTTATCATAGCTGTGAATAAGGCGGCAAAAAATCTAGATTATGTCTCTTTTGGTCCTCCATAGCAAACCTCTCTCCCCCATTTAAGATAAGAGAGACTCCCCAGCTCTTCGTCAGAATCCGGGCACTTGTGACACTCGACTCGGCTGACGACGCCATAGTGTGGCATATAGAAACGAAGAAGCGGCTATGTCTGGTGAATATTTTTACGGGTATTTTCAAATTTCTCAAGCCTTAAATGGTACTCGGAATGCAACTTGGATTTTTTACTTTCCATTCCAGGGGTCCTGGAGCCATGCCCACCGGAAGAACCCACTGATCTCTCGATGCGGCGGCCGTTCGATCCTGTGGCACACGATTTGGATCCAAAATTCCGACTCACCAAGTATGCTGACCTGAAGGGATGAGGGTGTAAAGTCTCTCAGGAGGTTTTGCTCAAACTTCTTGAGGGACTCCAACAGGACAGCAGTGCCCAGGATGCCGAACATTTTCAGTACATCGCCACCGTACCAAGAATCGGTGAGTTTAAAATACTTTTGTCTCCATTTTTAACAAGGTTGGGAAACGAGACTCTAGACAGAAAAACCGCTTCGGATTTGGAACCGTTATTAGTTTAAAATATGCCGATCTGATAGAAGTAAAGATTTCTGTGGCAGACTTTTGCTATTTTTGTTAATTTCGGGTTGTTTTTTATTTAAATTGGTTGTTTTTAGGGTATTTTCGCGTTGGTTTTGGTGAATTGCGAAGTGTTTAAAGTCAACCCCTTTCGATCCTCGTTTCACCATCATGGCGGCCGGCCGGCTGCTCCTCGTTTCTTGCTTTTGTTTTTTTATTTCTTTATTTCTTAACTTTTTTTTATTGTTAATTGTTTTGGTTGCTTAAAAATATATATATATTAAAAAAAAAAAGAACAGGAATAAAATAAGAAATAAAGAGAGGGAAGAAAAAAAATCTTTCATTCATTGATGTCTTTTATTTTTTTTATTTATTTAAAAAAATCTTTTTTCGTTTCCTTCTTCCTCTTTTGGTTTTATAACAACTTGTTGCCTTTTTCTTTTCTTTTCTTTTTTGCCGGTTGGAAAGACACGAAGAAAAATATTTCCCTCGAGGGCAAAAATAGGGACCTTTTTCATTTTATATTTCAATGCATTTTGATATATCTTCATCTATTTATAATAATATAATGCTATCTATCGATTTATTCATAATAAATATTAATAATAAAATATTTTTTTACCTCGTCACATATCGCGAGGGAATTAAAAAAAAATTTGCAGTATTTCTTTTCCCCCTTTTTTTCCAAAGTTGGAGGTAAAAAAACAAAAAGCTTTAAGCTTTAAAATATTGGTGTGTATATATGCATGTGTATATATATATATATATATATATATATATATATATAAAAATTACCTTGCACATATCGCGAGTGAATATTTTTTATTTTATTTTTAATGTACTAATGTTCCCTCTTCCAATGTTGTCGGTTGCAAAAAAAAAAAAAAAAGTAAAAATTAAAAAAATTAGACTTGAAAATATTTTAGTTTTAAATATCAAAATATTTATTTTTATTCTATATATTTCACAGTGCATTACAAAATTTCAGTCCTAATAAAGACAGCGTAGGAAAACTGTACACTAGACAGTCAGGTTTTTAAAAGGTTAAGTTTCAATTCTCAATATGAAACTAGGTAAAGAAGAAATATCTAATTTTGAAAAATTAAACTGTAAAAAAAAAAAAAAAAAGTATATAGGTCATTTTAAAAGTAACATTTAAAAAGAAATTATTAAATTACAAAAAATTTAAATCTCTTAATATTGATAAATTTAAACAGTTACATTTTTTAATTATTAAATTAAAAAAAAATGTAACTGTTTAAATTTAGTTGAAAAAAAATTTTCAACAAGTTTTACCTTTTAAAAAAAAATGTTATTTTATTTATTCATTTTAAATTTAAAAATTCAGAAATATTTTGGTTCTATAAAAGGTTGCAAGTTTAGTATGTATTTCCAGAAAAACAAGATTTTAATTTTTTTCCGCCCAAACAAATTACAAACAAGTTTTATTTATAACAAATTGTATTCATTAAAACCATAAATAAAATTATAAATAAATAATATAAGTTTGAATTAAAAAAAAACTTTATGAAAATTAACTAAAAGAAATAATATTTTCGTGTTAAAAAGTAAATACAATTTAAATTTAAAAGAAAAAAAGTTTTACCATTTTATTAGTAAAATAATAAAAACCCTAAAAAGATATTTCAAGAAGTTAAACATTTTTTGAATTTTATAAAATTAAAAAAAACAATTTTCATTTGATAATTTTAATAATTAAAAGATCTAATGTATCGAGAGATTTAATTAAAATAAAAATTCCAAGTCTCACTTAAAAGAAGTTATGTGAACACTTGTAAATGTGATTTTGAAAAAAATGTGATAAAATTTAAGTTTAATTATTTTCTTTATTTTAATTTGATTATTCTATAAAAATTAGGTAAAACTAATTAATAAAAATTTAGATAAAAAAAAAGTTTTGTAATTTTCTGTTATGTTTCTCCTATTTATTTTGGTAACTATTTTGTAAAAATATTTCTTTTTTGTTCAATTTATGCAGATATTAATTCTTTTTTTTTACCCTTTTTTTATTTTATTTTTTTAATAATTTTATATTTATACAAATAATTTTGAAAAATATCTCATTAAAATTTATTCTGCGTCTTTGTTTTTAAAAATTTTGAATAATTTTCTTCGATTTTTAGAATAAAACAAATGCAAAAAAATCAATCGATTTATTGAAATTTGTTTATTGTCGCGAAAATTTATTTTAATTTTTCTGTAAAATTAAAAAAAAAGTTTTAATTTTTCACTTTTTTTTTTCATTTTATTTTTTGCTCATAATTACCATTTCCCTTCCCTTTTTATTATATTTTCCATGTAATACAATTTAATATTTAAAAAAAGTTATCAATTTTAATACTTAGGGTTGATTATGATGATGATGATAATGATGACTATAAATAATAATAAATGTAATAATAATATAAAGCCACGTTGATTTTAGAAGAACTACTGTGTACACAGTAGCCGAATAATTCCTATGGACTACACCAACAATTACGTCATAAGAAAATTTTGCATAAATTATATAACTTTTAACTGTAGCTTTCTATTTACCTTTGAAAATAGTGATTTTATTTAAAAAGTAAAAAGAAAAAAAAAGGTTCTGATTTGTGGTGATATAAGGATATATATTCAAAATTATTGCATTGACTTTCTTTAGAAAAAAATCTCTGACGTCGATGAATCTTAAAGATTTCGATTTTTCAATAATAGTGAATAAAAGCTTAATTAATAATTCAATAATAATTAATTCATTAAAATATTAAGATTTATATATACAGCTCTCCTTAACTTGATGTAAAATCCTAAGAACGAATAATTTTCTACATGGACTAAGATGCCATGTCTTGCATTTTGCATAGAAACCAATGCATTTGTAAACAAACAGAAAATAATGGTGCCTTTACCATTTTAACCACATGGATTTCTTTGTTTATTTACTTTAGACTTTTCGTTTCTTACAGTACCTGCTTATACTAAGTGGTCACCCATATAACTATTGAACAGATTAATCGTTGCTTAATCTGATGGTGATCTGATAAGACCCGTTGCCTTTTAATGTCCTTACTTTACTTATCTTTCCCCCCTCACCCCCCTTAGTCTATTATGACTTTGAACAATTGTCAACTTGAAGATACACTTGACTACTTCTTCCACATTCTTTCGTTCTATTATCCTCTCATTTTAATCTCTTAAGCTCATCTCCCACCTTTCTTAATATTTTAATAATGGGGACGATTTGAATATAATGCTAGCTAGACATTTTTCTTTTCTTGCTGAATCTGTGGAAATTCCATTGTTTAATAAAAAAATAAAAAAAATTAAAAAAATAAACAAAAAAGTTAAGGATTCAAAATCGATGACATTTTTTAAATATTTCATTTATGAGTTATATATAGCGAAATAATGTTACCTATTTATATATTATATATATATTGTATATATAATATATACAATACAACAAAATAAATTGATTTAAATTATTAAACAAAGAAATGAAACTTGTGAAATCTGATAACTTTATTATATAATTTTTCATAAACAGGATTCCATTTTTTCCCCTGGTTATTTTCAGTGAACAACTTTCACTTTAACATTATTATTTCATTAAAAAATAATTCTGATTTAGCAAATCAGTTAACTCATTAACATTAATTAATCTTAATTTAATTTTTCATTAATTTTTCATTAAATCATCACTCTATTCAAAGCATTTACCTAAGAAGAAAAAATTAAATTTTGGTCTTGTTGAGAAATAGATGTGTGCTTTTTAATTTTTCAAAACTGTTTTAACATTTTTTATGGTAGCAGCAGGGGAGGGGAGAGTAAATCTGTCAAAAGAGTGTGTGTGTGTGTGGGGGTAAGTATTTAGCCCCCACTCTCCACCCCTCAAGCAAAATGGGATATAAGGTAAATTTTTGAGTGGAGTTAACAGGTTTGAATTCATACATGTTTAACAGGTTTGAATTAGTTTTCCTTCTCTACCGGTTGCCACACTATGGTTAAAGAGCCCAGTCTGCCCTACTACTTATCCATAACTGGAGGGAGAATTCTTCCCATGAGTATTAGCACTGTGAAATGCAACTAACCTCGTTCAGGATTTGAATTTGTCATAATGTCCATTTTTTTTTTTTTTTTTTTTTTTTTTTTTTTACAACAATAACCATTACATGATGGCATCTAAAGAGTGGGGTATTGCATGGAGAAGGTTGAAATGTAGCTGTGTACCTGCTTTTTCTTTCTTTCCTCTTATTATCTACTTCTTTCTCCTTGTATGTATGAGCATTTTAATACTTAGTTTTAGTAAAAGACTGCAGAGTGGACTATTGTCTGTATCGGCCAAACAGCGAGGGAGTCTATCCTCCTTCCGCTTGCACTAGACTAGGGAGATTGTTTGAGATGGAGCACCACACCTACCGTCAGCTTCCATATGCTTTACCGCACAGATCAGATTACCCAATCTGTGTTACTCATGCACTGAGTAAGCAAGTACCAGGTATTGAACCTGGAACCTTGCGAATACTCTATTGACTGAGGTGAGCCCCCTCTTGTATATATAGGATTACTTTTGATTTTTAGTTTTTTTTTTTTTGTTTTACAATCAAAATTATTTATAATGGGAAATTTAACAATCATTGTTTATTTTATGTAAAGATCATCTTCCTGCCAAAAAAAAAAAAAAACACTTCAAAACTTTTATGTAATTCAAATAAGTCCTTTTCACTATTTACTTTTATTTCTTATTCATTTTTTTCTTTCAATATCAATAAAAGCAGGAAAGTGTTTACTTAATACTTAGACACCTGTGAACCCTTTTGGTTCCTGTTGTAACGAGCTGTCCATGATGATGATAATAATGCTTCTATTTAGGAAGGTGGAAAAGATTATAATTATCAGTTTATATTTGGATGATTATAAAAATGAAATCAGTCGGTAGAGCACCTGACTAGTAACTACAATGTTCCTGGTTCGAAATTGGCTCTTGCCAACTCCATGAATGAGTAGCACAGGCATCTGTGCGGTAAAGTTTGGAGTTGGTGGTAGGTGTGGCACTCCACCTCGGATGCAGAACAATCTCCTTGGTCCTCGCTGTTTGGCTGATACCGACATTAGGCCACTCCAACAACGACTTTACTTATGTTTTATGAAAATGATATTCAGCATGCTTGCAGATTCCACAAAATTATTCACTTGGAAATTGCATGATTCCCTAAGTTAGAAGATTTAATAATAAACAAATCTCTCTGTGATGTGCTATTACAGTTAGGTTATATATGTAAACCTAATAAGAATCTTCATGATGGGATATTATTTACAATAGTCTAAAAAAAGAAAAAAAAAAACTAAAGTTTTCCTTTTGCAAAATTTCTCTACAGAATATAAAATTGGTTATCAATGAATTGAGTTTTCAACTTTCCATACAAAATATAATTTATACCAAGTATCAAATATTTGAAATAATTTGTAAATAAAAATCTTGAATTTTTAAAAACTTAAGATCACAATGAAATACAGCGTGTTTAAAAAAAATTCTTTGATATGTACAGGGTGTTTTGAAAAATTGATAAAATTTGATCTAAATACTTGGTCAATTTTTGTTCAAATGATCTCAAATTTTAACAGCATGTGTAGAAACCACTCAAAATTCTGTTTAATGTTTACCGAGAAAGAAAAACATAAGACAATTTTTTCTTTTAACATAAGCATAAAAAATAGAATTTTGAATTATTACACAGGCTGTTAAAATTTGAGATCATTTGAATGAGAATTGGTCAAGTTATTAGATTATGAAATTATATCAATTTTTCTGTATTACTGACAGCTAGTTTGGATAGTTGAATCTCTTCTATTGATTTCAATATTATGGACAGTTTATTCTTTAGTCAAGTGTGTATAATCCATAAGAAAGAAAAAGAAAAAAAAAAAACTTTTTTTTTTTTTTTTTTTTTTTTTTGTGTGTGCAAAAAGACTCTTATTGATTTAAAAAAAAAAAAAAAAAAAATCACCAACAAGAAAATAGTAAACTATACTTCCATTTTTGTTTGGGACATCAGTTCATTTTTATTTTCTAAATTTTTTGTAAAAATTGTTTTTTATATTTTGACTTTTTGGTAACTAATAAAAATTAAGTATTAGCTCAGTTGGTAGAACATCTATCTAGGAATTGCAAGGTTTGATATCAATCCCTGCCAACTTGGCACATGAGTAGCACAGATTGGGTAATCTGATTTATGTGGTAAAGTGGGAGCTGACGGTAGGTGTGGCACTCCACTGCGGCAAGCACAATCTCCCTGGTCTAGTGCTAACGAAAAGGGGATAGACCTTCTTGCTGTCCAGCTGATACCAACAATAGGCCACTTACAAGAAAAAAATATAATATCAAACAAAAACTGATTCTGTTAATTTGACTTGATAATTTTATCTACTGTAATTATTTATGTATATCACACAACCCTAACTTGTGACTAAGAAATTCGGAAAAGAAAAACCCCAAAACAAACTTGTTTATAAACCGCACTGACTTTGTAGAATTTGTAGCAGTTAAATTTAGCATTTGTTCAACTTTTTATTGATTGATACTGACTGAAGATAACAATTTACATTATGTTTTGAAACACAAAATTTGTATAGTATTTAGGACAAACACACAGACATGTTTACCATAAAGATACAACAAGCTTACAGCAAAAATAAGCTCACATTAAGAGAAATAAAATTATCAACACAGGATCCAGTGGATATTTGTCTGTAAACCGTGTAAAAACACATTAATTTGGACTATAGATATAACATACTTTCTGTCATTTTGTCCTCCTTATGGTGAGGCATGGGACTGCAAAAAAGTTAATTATATATTTCTTGTGTATAATACACTAATTTTGGGGCTGTAAAAATCTGGGAAAATAATGTCTTATACACAAATAATTCTGGTAATCAAAATGGCAGCCTTATAAATACATTTCACAACACTAATCGTTCATGAGATGAAAATGCCAAAACACTTGAGAGTTAATAATACATTTTTGATAAACAATGTCAAGAATATGAAGAAGTTCAGTTTGTTAAGCAATATTTGATATTTTAATGGCTCCAAGTTCAAAACTATAAATTTACAGATAATATGAACTCTAATATTTTTGATTAAAAAAAACAAAACAAAAAAAAAACTGCATCCAGTGGCGAAGCTCCAGTTTTGGAGAGTATGGGTGTCACCCCTTTATTGCCACTACTCCTGGTTTAACTCTGTTAGGGTACCATATGATAGTCAAATAGATCTGTTTGAAAATTATTCCTAATAGTTGGTACCTTTATAACTGTAAATTTTAAGAATAGATACTTTAAGCTATTTAAGTTACTTGAAAGCATATAATTACTTGGAGAAATTATTGGTGTTAGATAGGAATACTTTGAACCATATAACTGTGCAAACAAATGATTGTTAAATAAGAATAGTTACTTTAAACCATGTAATTGTGTATAAATTAGTAATATTAGACAGGAATACTTAAAACCATACAACTTTGTGCAATTTTTTGTATTAGATAGAAATACTTGATATTATATAATTGTGTGCAAACCATTGATAATGGACAAATAAAAGTGAAATTTAAAAAATGCAATGTAATGTTGAAAATCTAGATAGTTATACTTACAATACTTATAATCAAACATTTAGAAATGAATTACATTTTGGTAATGAATAACCCATAAGGAGTTGATGTGCCATCAAACCTATAACTCATATTAAGTTTTGTTACACATTACTTTGTTATACGAATTGTTAATTTATTGTATTTACTGTGTTGACTGCTCTGTTAGCAGGAGATACAGTCAGCTTATTCTACATGCTAATTATATCCTCTGCAAACAGATGTGTGTCCTGGGTATGATACTAAACTACATCTGATGGTGAGGCTCCAGTTCTGGAGATCTGTGGTGTGTGGGGTACTCTCCATTCATTGCCATTATTCCTGGGTTCACTCAAACTGAGAGTGGTAGTACCTGTTATGGTCCCCAACTATGGGTCAAATAGATCCGTTTAAAAATGATTCCTATTTGATAGGAATACTTGATACCATACATGTAAATTATTTCTATAAAGAATAGTTACTTGAAGCTATAATTGTTTACTAAGGATTATTATTAGTAAATTGAAACCATACAATTGTGTACAACCAAATGACTATTATTAAATAAAAATAATTACATGAAACCAAATAATTATTAGTATTAGATAGGAATACTCAAAATCATACATATGTATGCAAATTATTTGGATTAGATAGGAATAATTGATATCATATAACTGTGCAAAACACTCTTAACCACCACACAAAAATGAAAATATAGATGTACAATGAATGCAGTTCTCTAACCTTGTGGCATAAGTTAACCCTAGATGTGTTGACATGCTGTTAAAATCAATCAATCTAATATTGTCATGGGTATGACCCTAAACTGTATCTGATGATGAGGCTCCAGTTCTGGATCTTTGGGTAGTATGGAGTACCCCTCCATTACCATTACTCCCAGGTCCACTATAACCTGGAGTGGTAGTTCATGTTAAAGTCCTTGTCTATGGGTCAAATGGATCTGTTTAAAAATTATTCATATTCAATAGGACAGTGCAAAAAAAAAAAAAAAAAAAACTACACAAAATGAAAATATGAATATGATTCCCTAACTTTTAGGCATGAAATAGCCCTAGATGCTTTGACATGCCATTGAAATCAGTCATGAGTTCTGATCTAATTGTGAGGGGAATGAGTTTGTAGACTAAACTGTTGCCTTAAAGGATAGTTAAAAGAATGAGGAGCTGAAAAAACAAACTAATACATGTTTTAATGATTCAAACTAATACACTGTTGTGTCACAAATTGTTTATACTAAATTGTTATAATCCAAGTAGAACCAACAAGTTGTGTGTTTGTGGTCAAAAGAAAAACAAATGTCATCTAATTGACCTTTGCTTGAGAATTACTCCCAAAGTTGTAAAGGTGATCACTTTGCCATACAATCTACATTTTAATTTCTTTCTGGAAGCAGCTGTGTGCCTGGATAGAGGGGGGGGGGGTTTTAAAAAAGTTAGTCTCGCAAATCCATTGATTATTTTGGTCTTCCATAATTGATTTGTTTATGTTTTAATCATGAACATCACAAATGGCTTTCCTTTCTCTTATTATTCAAATTTTAATTTTTTAGATATCTTCATGAATATAAATAAAACCTATTTTTGCCCAAAAAGCAAGCTCTGGTGATAATGAATGTCTATATATATTTACTTTGTCATTAATTATTTTATTTTCATAGTTTCCTCTGGACATACATGCACACCAACTGTCCTTTTTATATATGTAGATAGATATAGATGATAATTTTTTAAACTTTTTTATTTGTTTATTTTTTAAAAAGTATTTTTCATTTGCCTATAAATCTAATAAATTATTTTCAAATTGGTATATATATATATTATCCAAGTCATGATAAACAATCAATATATTTAGATCAAATACAAAAATAAAATTTCACTTTTGTAAATAGTGTTGGCCTGTAGATCACATACCAAAGTAGCACTATTAAAAAGAACTTTTTTGAGATTGATTCTTCCAAAAGTAATTGAATATAATCGTTACTATTCGTGTTTAAATTTTATGTAAATATTGAGGCGCTATTAGCATTTTACAACAATAAATTACACTATGTGATTCTAGTTCAAATCGAGGATGAGGCTGTTTACATTTAACATATACCCTAAAAAAGGTATAAATCCAACTATTCTCGCTCCAGCTATGGGTAAATAGTAGGGCAGACTGGGTTCTTTAACACTGGTATGGCAACCAGTTTAGAAGGAAGACTCTGAACTCTAACCTGTTAAACCCTGCTTAAGAAATTGACCTCGTTTCACATCCTGCTTGTGCAGAGGAGTTGGGGACCAATGTCACACATTGGCCTCTTTAGCTTTGGTATTGCAACTGGTCTAGGAAAGGGAAAACTCTGAATTCAAAGCAGACCTGGAAAGGGATGGGCTCCGGCAGCCTATTCCTTCCCAAAACATGCTACAAATTAGTGATCACCACCACCACCACCAGATTATCAGATGAGTCTTTCTGAATATTGAATAATTGGTTGGGGGGGGGGTATTATTTAAAAAAAATTTTCTAGATAACTGTTACAAGATTAATTTTTTTTTTTTTTTTTTTTTTTTTTTTTTTTATTTTTTTTTAGTGTACTATGGATTCTATTTTTTAATTTTTTTTACTTTATACATTTCTTTGAAGACCAAATTTAATCTTACACTTTGTCCCCATTTGATTACTAAGATTAGGTTCTAAAACTGATTGGACACTTTATAAGTGTATAATCATTTAGATTAGGTTTCATCAACTACTTGGCTTACAGTCAAGTCATGTTGAAAGCCTTGGTTTCCACTAGAAAACTGAAGTTAAGCTGTGATGAACCTGTTTAATACTTAGATGGGTGACCATTTAGGTAACCACAGGTACTGTTAGCAACTATGATGTCAAAATGACTTTATTTGACATTAAATGACCCCAAAAGAGTTGATATGCCCCCAAACAATCATGAAGCTCTTTTCTGCAACTACTAGAGTGAGTCAAAAGTTTTGCAATATTTTGGTGACTTATTTGCTTTATTGTTCAAGTTACAACAAAAGTATCAATGCATTTTTAAAGTAAACACTATTTGTGTTGCACCCTCAGAAACCACCTTTCTGTCAGTTCTTTGATCCCATGCTGATAAAGACTTTTTGTTCTTTGGGGCAAAGAACTCCTGCACTGAAGCTTCCATCTCCTTGTTTTGGTTGTTGAAGCATCAAGAGTGCAAGAAATATTGCAAAACTTTTGACCCCCCCCCCTCTCCACCAATGTTTATGAAAATATTTCATCTTCTTGTCTACTGATTTAAATGCTCAAGTGTCTTCATTTTTGAGCAAGTCTCTTTATTGAGATTTTTTGCTAGTAAAACTTGGTTGGTATGTCAACCCTGGTTTGGTTATTTGCTTACCTGGAATGGGGCTTCTGCCTCTGATATGGTGATATGAATTAAAATAAATCCTGTGGTCCCTCTTGCCTAAAAGGAATGGGGTGGGGTTTATTGCCCGTGCTTGAGACACACCAAAAGAGGAATGCTGATGGGAGTATACATTTTTTTGTACTGGCCATTGTATGAGCTTTGGTTTGTGTATGGCTCCCCATGTAAAAAATGGCTTTATGCTAATCTGGCTTGGTGGGAGGAACAGAAAACAAATCTTGTTACTTAATATTGAAGCCTCTTTTTTACACATTTCTACCTGATCTGAATAATTTTTGAATAGATCTATTTGGCCAATAGATTGAACCCTGTCAGGTACTACCACTCTGTGTGTGACTGAACATGGGAGTAATGTCAATGAAGGGGTACTAGTGTTATACCCAGGACACCACTTTATGGTGTGGGTGGGTGCTTACATCTCTGCTGGGAATACAGTTTGCATATTCTAAGCTTGGGTATTACATAGTTTCAAATAAATAATCCTATCAAATAATCATTTGTAAATTATAGCTTCAAGTATTCTTAGTACAAATAATTTGCACAGTTTGTTTTTTTTTAGTAATTTCCCATTTAATATAATTTTCAAACAATTGTCTTCCATTAATTATTACTGTCTTGTACTAATAATTTACAATCTTGTAAATGACCTTAAGTAATCATTTCTATGTAATATAGATAATTTGTATACAAATATGTGGTTAAAAGAATTTCAGTTGTTTAAACCAGTAAATACTTTGTTACTCCTAGGTTTACTCTGACCTGGAGTGGTAGTATTTGTTAGGGTCACATCTATAAATAGATTTGTTCAAGATGAGGTTTAAAATGAACTACATTAATACATTGACTCATTAAAATATTGATATTGTAACCAAGTAAAAAGGAGTGACTTCATACTCCTCTGAGCTTCAAAACTGGAGCCTCACCATCAGATGCCATTACTTTGTTACAATATCAATGTTTTATGAGTCAATGTATTAATGCAGTTCATTTTAAATCTTACCTCAAATCTATTGACCCATAGATGTAACCCTAACAAATACTGCCACTCCAGGTCAGAGTGAATGGCTGTTAAGGGGGGTTTGACTTCATACTCCTAAGCTCCAGAACTGAAGCCTCGCCACCAGATGCTGTTTAGTGTCATACTCAGGAGGACAGTTAAAATATGTTAAGCCTGCATCAGTGGTGAACCTGATTAATCTGTGCAAACAACATTAAAGGATAATTTTTGTTTATGCAGGTTGGGGCACAAGTAAAAGGGCAGGAAGTAAACCTGTTTTATATTATGGAATATGCAAAAACACATTTACTTCTGTTATTGGCTGCCCTCTTAGTTCTGACCCAATCTGCATATATAAACAAAATGTATTATTACATCTGACCCCCCCCCCCCCGTGTATATGTATTCCTTTTCCTCCTTTTTTCAGAAATTGGTGACCTATATAAGATATACCAGAAAAGTAGGCTTCTCTACAAGCCTGGTTAATCTGGCTTTCTTGGAGTGGTGGTGTGGTGGTGTAAGCAGTGTGTATATGTGTTTATATATATATTTGTGTGTTATGATCGTTTGGATTCTTGTATTTTGATCTATACAAGTGTTGGCTACATGTATTTCAACCATCTGCTTTTATATAGTTTGTTAAATATTTTATAAGAGTAAATTCTAGGTTGATATTTAATACATCAAGATTCCAAAGTTTGAAGTTAATAGTTACACTGGCTGATGAAGTTGGACATTTTAAAAATTTTTTTTTCTATTCTGAGCACTGTTCCAACAAGTACTTAATTTGAAAAAGAAAATCCTGTTTTATATGCAGTGGTACCTTGATTTACGACTGCACCAACTTGAGTTTTCTGAGTTAGGAGCTGTCACTCATTCTCTCTCTCTCTCTCTCTTTTTAGCTTTTGTGTTGAGAGCTAAAATTTGAGATACAAGTGAGCTTCAGATATGTTTATGTTAATAAGTTCACTAAAAACATTTAAGTGTCAAAATTTATTTTGCCAAAGAAAAATATTATTTATAAAAAACAGAAAACAAACATTACATTACAGCACATAATTCATTACATTCTATTTTATGTTTATTATACAATCAAACACTGCTATTTTTCTTAAAAAAAAAAAAAAAAAAATTAAATTAAAACATTAGTACTGTAAGCAACCCGAGTCCTTTGTTTATCAAAATTACTTTATTTGGTATAAAAAAACATCTGAAAAGTGTTTATATTCCATAAAACAAAAAATCAGGGTCTTTGAGGTGGTTGGTTTGGAACGGGTTAATTGCATTTCAGTTTATTTCAATTGGGAAAATTTATTTGATATATGAGGAATTTGTTACGAGTTATGAATTAAACTTGTAAATCAATGTATCACTGTATACCATATGAGGTATGGGTCCATAATGGTTACCTCTCATTGGACTTGATGAGCAGAGTTCAAATCCTAGACTGGGCCGTTTGCATTTCAATTCATGCTCATACCATTAGGAAAGACAGGTTGGCTAGTTGATTTGATTTTAATGGCATATCAACATATGGAGCTATTTTATGTCTAGAGGTTAGGGAATAATATACATTGTATGCAGGGTTGTGGAGTTGGAACACAAAACCTTCGACTCTTATTTATGTGATTATGGATTACAAATGAATATAAAACCTTAATTTTTTATAATCTATAAGGAGTGAGCACAGTATAACTCTACAGACTAAACTAGGACCGTGTAAATTCAATTGGGGTTTGAGTCCTTATAGTTTTACCGACTTGTTCCAGTAACCTCTTAATTACTTCCGACTCTGACTCCACAACCCTAGTTGTATGTTTATATCTACACTTTTGTCGTTAAGTTTTATAGATATGTTAGCATTGTTGAGGATCGTGTTAAAGGGGTTACTTTGGTATGGTATTGATCAGGTTTACATTTATATTTTATGGTATAACTTTATTTCTCTAAAAGAACAGAATGTTATTTCTGCTGATATTTTCAAATAGATCTTTTACTTCATGTTATTTGCATTAAAAAAGACAGGGTATCCCCCATTGTAGTCTCTCTGCTTCATTACCACTGAACAGTGAGTTTGAGCCTCACTGGATGTCTCATATTTGTGACCTTGTGTCACATCCTACTCATGATGAATGGGTTGGGTGGGTAAATACTTTTTGGAAAAGGTATGAATTTATCTCTTCTCCCCAGCTTGTAGCATTGTATGTATATACACAAGCCATGCGTAGGATGTGACACAAAATCAATTTTTTAAAGCTATGTTTAATAGGTTTGTATTCAGTTTTCTTTCTCTGAGACTGCCATAGCAATGGTAAAGAGTTCAGTCTGCCTTACTATTTACCTATAGCTAGTGGGAGAGTAGTTGGATACATACTTTTACCTTTGAACTTGTCTGTCTTGTGTTCATTTCCTACAATAATAACCATTACACCACACACCTCCTTTGTATGTGTGTATACCTAATATGTAGATGTCATTTAAAAAAAAAAAATCCTTTATTGTATTGTCCACAATCATTTAAAAAAAATCAGTATATAGTGAGATGTGTTCTATTATAGAAAACTACTGTTTATTTATTTTACTTCTTTCCAAATCTGTTTATAAAATAAAAAATAGGGCAGAGATTGGAGTCCTGCTACATTTGAATGTATGCACAAAAACTTTGTATATTACTAAAATTAACCAGTCTTTTCAACATCTTTTTTTAATATCACAATATTCGTTTCCTGTGAAACATGTGTAATGCAAATACCCTTAAGATTAATTAAAGATTTATTACAAATTTGACACCTGGACAAAAACTATTCAAATATGAAGTAATAAAATTTATATAATTGGAGAAAAATTTGATTATAAAAGTTTTATCATTCCTATATAAGATTGTGTGAGAGAGGGAGACGAATTTCACAGTTTTTTAAGGGTTATATTTTTTTATAAAAATTACTATTTTGCTAAAACTGTTTTTCCTTTTTATATTTATTTTTAATTTAAAATAGAACAAAAGTTTTCAAAATTTCAACCTATGAAAAAATTGTGAAACTTGCCTATTATTACCTATTCCTAATGAAAATGCCCTGAATCCCCCCCAATGACATTTTCCATGTAATTAACATAATAAAACTATTATCGTTGTTTACTGGTTGCTCACCACAATATGCTATGTATAGTTGGGGAAGGATGGATTCATGCCTTCCTCAATGGCATTGTAAAGAGCCTTTGATATAATTTTTAACTCTATTTGATTCTATTTTTTGTTTGTGTTGATAGTGAGGTGCAAATAGCATAATATCTATTTTGTATAAAATCCAGCTATGGATAAATAGTAGGGCAGAGTGGACTTTTAACCTTGGTTAGGTAACCAGTCTGGAAAGAAAACTCTGAAATCAAACCTGTTAAACTCTGTAAAAAAAAAAAAAAATAACCTTGTGTCACATCCTACTGATGGAGGCATTGGTAAATATGTATATCTTATAATGGACATTTGTGTCTGTCTGTAACTGAAACTGTCACCACCTATGTTATGTTCTCAATTGTTATTAAATAATTATTTAATCTTTATTAGCATCTTATTTATTAACAATGTCTCTATTAAGGTTTAGCTAAGATAGAATTGCCTCACAACAGCCCATATTATTAATGTGTTTAAAATCCTACAATGTGTGTTTTATATCATGAAGAAATAAATGTTTACATAGTATATGGTGTGAATAATTTGCATAACAGTTTTAACAAAACTGTTTAATAAATAATTACTTGGTGTTATTGATTTCTAATATAACTGTTTTATTCTCAAATGTATTTAAAGGATGTGTTATTTAATTTAATTAGTTTTTCTATTTTGATATAATATTTGTTAAAACTTAAATACTTGTGCCTGGAGGGTGCATATTTTTGCTAGTTGTATAAATAACTATAAAATGTTTTTTAAAATATTTCCTTATCTTTTGGAAAAAGGTTTTTGTAACCCTGCCCTCTTTTTTTTATTTTTAAAAATTTTATGTGCTAGAATAGTTTCCAATTCTCCTAAAAAGGAGGAACAATAAGATTTTTTTTTTTCTTTTTTTATAGAAAAGAATTTGATAAAGTAAGATTTCAACAATAGAATGATTGTTTTCTTCAACTGTAGTTTGGAATTTAACAAATTGTCTTCTGAAATCAACAAGAACATTTTAGTTTTAAATTACTTTCTATAAAACACTTTGGATAATGGTTATTGTTTTTTCTTTTTTTTCTTCTCTCCTGTAAAATCTTAATTGCTAAACAGAAGTATCCTTGTTTCTAAAAACTTGGTCAATGAAAATGTAAACTGTCAGCATTTATAAAGAATTGATAACGTTTTTATCAACACCATCAATATGACACAAAGAATTCTTACTATTGTTAAACAACATTATACAATGCATTCACTTTAGGAAATAAAATCTGTTTTTCTTTTTGCTAAAACAACTTCATTTCTTACTAAAAAGAAATTGCTGGTTTGCTGAAAGAATCTTAAAACTTTCCATTTCCTTTGCTATATTTTGTTACCAAAAAAAAAAGCATCAGTCCCTGAGAGGTTTATGTTCTCTTTCAGGAAGTACCAGCCAAGGTCAGAATGCTAAATATTTTTCTTTTTGTCATATTGTTTTTTTTTTTTTTTTTTTCTTTTAAAACTTTTTTTTTTTCACCCCTTTCTTTCTTGCTTTTTGTCCTACTGTATTTTCAGGCTCATAAAAGAAAAAAAGTAACATGTTCATAATGTGGGTGGGGAGGAATAGGCCTTTTAGAATTTATTCAGATTATAAGAAAAATGTACCAATGTAGGTATATAGGATTTATAAATAAAAATAAAATAAAAAAAAAAAGCTGAGTTGCATGCTGTTTTATAGAATTACAATTGCTAATAAAGGGAAGTAATCTATAATTAGCATTTAAATTAAAAATTATAATGCATTGAGTGTAAACACTGACCCACACTAATTATTTAGTTGCAAATTTGACTAGATATCTTTTTTTTTTTTTTTTTTTTTTTTTTTTTTGCTTTTGTTTTATAACAAAAATATTTCTAAAATGCGGTGTATTAGTTTGATAGTATCCCAAATTGGATCATTGTAGATATTGAATTGGTTCTTTCTCCAGTATATACCCCCCCCCCCCCGCAACACTATGGGGCAGAAGTGACAAAGGGTAAATTCTTAGGCGGAGTACAGCTAATTTAAATTTATTCCTTCTCCTATGCTGGTTGCCATACCAAGACTGAATAGCAAAGTCTGCCCTACTATTTACTCATAGCTGGAGAGAGGAGAGATAAATTCCTGCCTTTCCTAAAGGGCATTAGCATGAAAGTGTGAAACACAAAAAACCTTGTCCAGGATTTGAACTCGGGTCACTGTTTATTTCATAAGATAATAACTGTTAATATGTATGAATAGAAATTAACAAGACAACTTTTAAGATTTTTATCTTGTAGATCTAAATTTAATTGAATCCAGCTGTTTTTGGTTAAATTGCAAAAATTTATTTTGATTATAGAATATCAGTATTCTTAAATTTTCTTATTTCATTTAAAAGATTTTTGTAGTACAAGGGTGTGTCAAAAAGCTAAGATCCATTCTCAGTGACTGCAATGATGAATTTGATTTAAAAAAAAAAAACAAAAAACCAAAACAAAAAAACCCTCAAAACTCTACATGATCACTAAAAGGAATATTACAATGCACGAATATTCTTGCAATGTGTGTGTGCTGGTTTTGTTAGTCTGTAAAATTCCAAAGAGTTATGTATGCTGAATCCTCCATCTGGTTTGCAGTTACATTTCTTTATTTCAAAAATTAACTTTTGAAGACAGATAAGCACATGGAACTTAATTAATCATTGGCTTCTGAACAAATTGACATTCATTGAATAATATGGTCAGATGAAACCTTTTTTCTTTGAATTGGTCAATCTCTACAATTGTTACATAGTCTTTTGTGATCTGATCATTGGCGAAAAAATTACAACAGTATTCAATGTATATTTCAACATTCAAAAGTGTCTTGCATTTAGCTCTCACGTGTGTGTTTTATGCATAGCTGATCTCAAATTTGCCTACACTCCCAACCACTCCGGCAATTCTGCTGGCTTCAAAATCAAATTAAAAAAAAACAAAACTTTTTTTATCCCTTCCTTCATTTTGCCCATCAAGTATGTGTGTGCTTGCTTTACCACATAGGGTAAGTCCTCTTCTCTTTCACAAGTAACTCTTGAAGTTCATTTCGTATATGGAAAGGAATTTTTTGAACATTCATCTTCAACTTAAGCTAGTGAATTTCTTTCTACACAACTTCAAATAAATTATGGGTAAATAGTACCACTACTTTTCTTTTATAAGGATGGCTTGGCATTAAATAACCCACAAAGGTTGATATGCCATTAAACAAAGAAACCAACCTTCCAATAAATCATGTTCATGGTAGTTATTTTCCTGATCTCCCACCAGACCAGATAACACAAGGTCTTTTTAACATGGGGAGCCACGCTCAAACCAATGCAATGGCCAGTGCAAAAATGCATGGTCTTGTCAGCATCCCCCCTTTTGGGGCGTATCGGGCAATAAATCTAGTAATATCACTTTTAAGCAAAGGGGAAGGTGCTGTCTGGGGAGACATGCAAGTTATTTTACCTCCATATTGTTACAGGATGTATGAAAAACCATTTATGCTCAACTGCTGTGAAGCAGGTGAGTATAATTCATTTTAGTGGTAGATTATAAAATTCTTTGACCATTTCCTGATCTTTCTCCTAAATTTGTTTTATTTGTTGGGGAAACATTAAAGGTGATGGTTATTCATACATGCTGTAACAATATGGATGATAATGGGGGGTGGGGGGTGGATCAAAGCCATTGATGTAGATAAACTATTGAGGAATTAGGATTTTGTTTCCAAGACTCCAAGGTACAGGGTAGTCCGAAAGTTTTGTCGCCCCATACCAAAATCCTCCTCCTGTTATAATTACATGAAATAATTTGCTGCTTGTTATTGTATATTCTAATTATATATTGTTAAAACAATATGTAGGGTGACAAGACTTTCGGACCATTCTGTAGAACAAAATGATTTGATGGATTTCTAATAAACCCCATTTAAAAATCAAGAAGCTTTTGACACACCCTGTATTATTTTTCATGTGAATCTAATAGTTTAACATTTTATATTTGAGAACTTCATATTATGTGCAACACACACAAGTTATGAAGAATTGAGACTAGTCCTCTTTGAGGAATGGAAAAGTAGACGCTTTTACTACTGAACAGTGTGTATGGGTGTGTGCATGTATGTGACCAGTTTATTCATTTTCTAATCAAAGATGACATATCACTTATAGTGTTTTATGAGCCAGGAAATTTGGAATTTTGTTTGTTTTTGTTGTTTGAAAAAAATCTGACTTTTTTTTTTGTGTTTGTATTGTATTGGTTTGCTTCAGGAGATGCTTATGGTAAAAAACTGAAAAAAGATTTAAAAAAAAAAAAAAAAGTAATTAGGGTGATGGTTGCGTTTATTTTGCTAACATAATTTTTTAACATCTTCAAATGATCGTAAGAATGGGACTTATGGAAATACTTTTATTACTGTAATTATTTGTGTATAATATACACCTCTAAATTTGGATTACAAAATTTTAACCCTGCTTTCCCTGCAAAAAATGTATCTTGTATATAATATGTACTGACTTAAGAATTTCTAGAAGCTAAAGTTAACCTTTTGTTTAAATTTTTAATTCAGTTTGTATAAATTATAAATAAAAATTTATACAGTTTACTTATGTTTTGTAACCAAATATTTATTCAGTATTTAGAACGAATACATGGATATGTTCACACTAAATATACAACAAGCTTTTGTCAAAAATAAGTTCACAGTAAGAGAAACAAAATGATAAACAAACACATTTCAATTACCATTTATCCGTAGTGGCATAAAACAAAAAGTGTTTGTTACACATTTGGATCAGATATAACTTGGATTCAGCCATATTATCCTGAATATATTAATTCACGTAGTGGGATAAATAGATATTTAGTTTTTGTGTATATGATACACATATCTAACTTAGAAATGTGTGTGTATGGGGGGGGGGTGAATTACGGTAACAATAATAAAATCTTATTTGATGAATTTACATATTTAAGGCTGTTTAACTCAATCAGTAGAGTATTTACTTTAGAATTGTAAGGTTCTGGGTTCAATACTGGTCCTCACAAACTCAACACGTGTGTAGTACAATCTTCCTGGTCTAGTGCTAGTGAAAAGGGGATAGACTCCCTTGCTGTTTGGCTGATATCCACAATTGGCCATTCTACGGATTTACTTTTTACTACATACTTTAATGCTGATTATGTCTGTATTTACATGTCATTAAGTCCTGTTAACATTTGAATGGAAATGGTTAAACCCCCCCCCCCCCCAGTGTAGTGAAAGATTATCAATGTATTTCAATCCTTTCATCTCTAATTTTTTCAAGATATTAATCAGCCACATAAAGTGTTGAAGTTGTTCCTTCCTAATGGTACCTATATCATCATGTTTTACTTGGCAAGAAGATATGCTGTCCCATTATGGTGTAATGGTTAGCAAGTTAGCCTTACAGATCCACTACTACTGAATAGCAAGTTTGATATTCATTGGATGCCCAATACTTGTGACCTTGTGTCACATCCTACCCATGTCAAACAGGTTGTGTAAATACCTACTGGGTGAGAAGATAAACACTATAAAGTAACTCTTTCCCATTTCCCTGAGAGATACTACAAAAAGGAATTATTTGGCATAGCACTCAGACTACTTAATGGCTTATGGGTGAGCAACACCATTGTTTGCTATCATAACTACACAAATGAAATTGTTATAACATGACCCATATATATGTCAATGTACCAAAAATAGTAATGTGCAGATTAGCTTCTTTTATTCTAAATTCTATTCATAGGTAATTGACCAGTTTTTATTTTAATAATCTGGACACAAAATGCTTACATTTCAGTTAGCATATTAAGTTTAACCTATTACTTTTTGGTTAATTAATAAGATTATAGTATGGTGATATTGAAACAGTACAGAATTTGGTTAACTAATCAAGTTGGCATAATACAATGAAACTTGATATTTAAATAATTTAATTTTTACATCTTTGTTGCTTTGAATTACTAGGGTGAGTCAAAAGTTTTGCAATATTTTGGCAATCACAATTCAGTAGCTCATGATGCTTTTGTTGAGCTTGTGAAGGTGATTAACCACACTGGACTTTGAGATGCCGAGCTTGCCTGATATTCTCAGTGTTCTATGGTCTTGGAGTACGGCCTTGGAATCCATGCTTTTTAGGTCTACATGACTTTGCCTGATCATTGAGGCTCTTGTAAACTGAGCAAAATTTCTTGAACTGTCTGCTTACTGTACTATGACCAACTATGCCTTGACCTTTCATGCAACATAAGATTTTTGGTTGCTTCTTTATGAATTATGTCCCAGTTTAAACTCTTAAAACATAAGTTCCCAAATTAGACTACTGATTCACTGTGCCTTCACCTTTTTGCACAAGTTTTTGGTTGCTTTTGTGGTATTATGTCCCAATTGAACTCATTAGTTTAATTTGGGAACTTATGCCTATGTTGCATGTTCATCTGAGTGATTTTCTAATCAAACCGTGAGTTAAGCAAAGCACAATGTTTTGGCACACAAACTACCATAATACTACTAATCACAGTGGGCACCTTCCACAACTTGAACTGCTTTGGTCATGTGATATACACTCTGCTAAATAGCACATACCAAAATATTACTAAACTTTTGACTCGCTCTTGTAAAAATAGCTACCAAACTATTTATTTACTTAGTTAAGATTGGTTTATTTAGAACAAAAAAAAGCACCAATTGACCAGAATGAGTAAATGTAATATTTGGTTTTGTGCCATAACTAGGATTAATAAATTACTATCATCTGAAACTTTTTTATTTATTTTTTTTTTTTTATTTAAAAATTTTTTAAATTTTTTATAGTAGCATAATTTTTTTATATCTGTGTCCATTGTGAAAAATACTAATTACTTAATATTTATCTAAACTTCTAATTAAAAGAAATTCTATTATTTTAATATTTGATCTGTTGAATTTTTGTTGCATTTGGTCTCTTTTATACTGTTGGAAATTTTTAGTGTTTAAAATCACTTTGAAATTTATCTACCGTAAATCCTTGTGTATAATACGCACCCCTTCTCTAACTTACGTCCTTAGGTTTGTAAAAAAAAAAAAAAAAAATACGGTAACGTCCTTTATTGTATATATAAAATAATGCAAATGTGTAGCTTTTTGTGCATTTTGTTTGCAGAAAATAAATAGGCTTAGCTTAAGGTATTTTTGTGCAAAAATGCGTCTGAATAAATATTGCCGGACAGCAAATAGACCTTTGCTTAGAAAATAGTTTTCATTTTTAACCTCGTATATAGTACGCACTAGGGATTTTGACCTTTAAATTTTTGGGAAAAAATGCGGATTATACATGGATTTATGGTACTCATAAGACTGCACTTAAATTTTTAGTATGCTAACAACAAATTCTAAAGTTTAAACTTTTAGTTAATAACTTAATCCAAATTTGATTAATATGTATATATACTAATTAAAATAATTACATTTAATATATACTAATTTAAATAATTAAATTTAATATATACTAATTTAAAAAAATGAAAAATCTTTTAATTACTTTTGAGATTGCTTTTTGTGAGAAAACATTGGGATACAAGGTTTTATAAAGGAGGTTTAATTTTTTTTTTTTTTTTTTTTTTTTTTTGACAAGTCTGTGGAAAGACTTGATAGTTTAAAAGGCTGAAGATTTAGACTGATGCATAATGTGTACAAAAAAAGATTCTACCTAACATCTACCTGATAACACCCCTCCCACTTGATAAGTGCCGTAGACTATTTCTTTAGATATTTATAAATTATTGGTTGTAATATAGAAACCTACATTCAAAATAAAACCAGAATAAGATTTTTAGAATAATCCTATTATGTAAGCCAAAATTCTCAGTAGAGATTCACACATATAAGGTTATTGATTTTTATTGATGACCACCAATATGAGAAAGTATGAAAAATGATTCTCACTGTCACTAGTCCTGTAATCTGTAGGATGTCTTTACTAGGAATAACCCATCCCTCTCCATGTCTATAACTGGTTTGAATTCAGAATTTTCCTTCTAAACCAGTTGCCATACCAAAGTTAAAGAGCTCTGTCTGCTCTACTATTTACCCATGGCTGGAGAGAGAATAGTTGGATTGAAACCTCTTTCTCAAGAGTAATGGCATCCCATTGTGGTATAATGGTTAACCATCTTGTCTCTGATTCATGACAACTGAATAATGAATTTGATTCTAGGTGGATGCCACATACTTGCAACACTTTATCCCATCCTATCTGTGGTGAATGGGTTGGGTAAATACCTTTCCCAAGGATATTAGCACTGAAATGCAAACTGCCTCATCCAGGATTTGAACTTGAGTAGCTGAGTCCACTTCCAAGGATGATAACCTTTTATGCCACGTGTCCCTCCATTGGTTACATTTGGATTTGAATCCAGTTATTAGTCGATGTTACAATATTAAAAATTGAATTTTACTTTGTTATCAAAATGCTTTTTACATAAATTTAAAAAAAGTTTCTTCCAAGCTATTTTCTGCTTTTTTGTCTTTTTTCCCTTTTTCACCTTGCTGCTCTAATTTGTATGTTTGAGCTTATATTTTTGTGCGTGGCTGGCTGGTTGGTTGGCTGTCCATTTATAATAAATTAGTTTGATGTTTTTACAGAAAAATAATTTATTTTTAAATTTTGGTTTTCATTCTTAATGTTTAAGTTATATTTACAAAGTGAATTATCAGCAATCTATTTTGGTCTGACTTATTCACTTTGGCTTACGTGATAAAAGTATTTTCTAATATATAAATATATTTTTGTTTTGGTTGTCATTGTATGTACAGAAAAATATACCCCCCCCCCTCTTCTCAAAAGATTGTATAAAAAAATGTTATATATTCCCACTGAGTCTTGTCATGTGTTTAACTCTTAGAAACCTGAACCTCCCGTGTCTGTGAGCCCCATCCACCCTGCACTGAGAGTTAAAAAAAAAAAAAAAATAATGTGAGATGTTGTAATCTATTATTTAGATTATAGACAGTATTGATTGTAGAAATAATATTGTTAGTTAATTAAATAATAAAAGGATATTGTTGATTATAGGCAATAGTAAAATATCTGGCTTGTGTGCACTTCCGCTTCTATTTAGAGATGTCTTCCAGCACCTGAGCATATAGCCTGAGTGAAATATAGGCAATAGCAATGTAAAAATAAGGATTCCCTGGTCTAAATTTAGGCTGCCCGGGTATATATCCTTCTAGGTAGGGGCACAAATACTCATTACTCAGATTCAGGGTTAAAAACAAAAAAAATTATGCATTTTTTTTTTTTTTTTTTTTTTTTTTTTTGTGTGTATGTGAGAGATTAATTCTGTTAAATTTCTAATTTCAAATAACTATTTAAAAAGAATCTCAAATTAACCTGTATATATATTTACCAAGCACTGCACAAATTAGATGTGACACAATGTCAATTTCTTAAGCAGAGTTTAAGAGTTTTACTTTTCCTAGACCAGTTTCCATACTGTTTACCAGTAGCTAAGGGGTGAATAATTTGATGCATACTTTTCCCAAGAGTATTAGCACTATGTGAGATGCAGCAAGCCTCATCCAGGATTTGAACTAAAGTTGCTGAGTCCATTTCCTATGATAATCATTATACTGCAACTAACCTAGTTATACATTATGTTAATTTTACAATATCAGATCTAAACAAGTTTTTTTTTTATGTACATTGCTTATAAGGGAAGCCACTAAATTACTCTAATTATTTGTGTATACGACACACTTTCACCCTACATTTTTAAGCTTAAAAGTTAGGTGGGTATATTATACACAAACACTTTTAATATTGACTTTTAATTTGGAAAAGTTTATCACCATATTCAGAATGACTGAATATAAATTATGTCTAATGTGTAACAAACACTTCTTTTTTTTCCACTACAAAGAAATATCCACTAAAATGTGTTTGTTTATAACTTCTAGTTGGAGCTCATTTTTGCCACAAGCTTGTTGGATTTTTATGTGAACATGTCTGTGTTTGCTCAAGATAGTAATTTCTTTTTATCTCAAAACATAAGGAGAGAAAAAAAAAAGGAAAGTTGACAGTGGTTTGTTGCTATCAGCCAGACAGTGAGGGAGTCTATCTCTTTTTATTAGTGCTAGACCAGGAAGATTGTTTTTTTTTTTCATCTGAGGTGGAGTGCCACATGTACCATCAGCTCCTTTACTTTACCGCACAGATCCAGGCTGTACTACTCATGTGCTGAGTTGGCAAGGGTCGGTATCAAACCTGGAATCATGTGGTTCCGAGGCGAATGCTTTACCGTCCCTGTAGGTAAACAAGTAAACTGTCTTAAATTTAGCTGCTACAAATTGTAAAAAGTCGGTGTGTATTATATACAGTGTGCATTGTCCCCCGCTCCATGAATTTTGTTGCCCAAATTTAGGGGGATGCATGTTATACACAAATAATTATGATACTAATAAAATTAAAGGTTTAATTAAATCAAATGAACATGCAAAATGGAAGGAGTAAGTTATCTGTTTTATAAATAGATATTTAATACATTTCTGCTTTGTTTAAATATCTAAAATTGAATAAAATTATGAAAATATCCAAAAGTGCTGGCCTTTTAAATATCAGATTTAATTTTTTAAAATTTATTATTTATTTATTTATTTTTTTTTTTTTTTAGACTACTTCATATGATTGAATAAAAAAAATAGAATGGTTGATTGTAGTAAGTTATATATAGACTGGTATGCGTTAGCATTATGATGTATATCAGTATTGTTTAACCAAATCCATGTTAAAAAAAATAAAAAGTCCCTAACCCTAATAAATGACTGTCTTGAATATTTTTGTTAGATTGTGTTGAAGATATTGAACAAAATGAGATTTAAAAAAATTTTTTTATTATTCAACATTCATATTGTCAATATGTACAAGTCATGTATTGTTAGTTAAAAACTGATTTCAAAATATTTTCTGTTTTATTATTTTAATTATTTATGGTAATTAAATTAATTATGACTGATTTGAATATTTTCATTTGATTACCTCACTTTCTTTCCTAGCCAAAATTTTGAGGGGGGATCTCTAGTGTAGTGACTAATATGTTGGACATGCTTGTGTAATTTGAATTTTTTTTTTTAATTATGAGGCTGCAGACTTAATGATGTACCTAAATAATCTGGTCAATAATTTGGATTATATTCTCAATTGCTAAACTATTTATTTGAATCCAGGTAAAAAAAAAAAGTCACATAAAAAAATGCACCTTAAACCGAAAGTGTTTGGTCGATAAATCTCATTTGAATTAAAGACATTTCTCTACAAAATTTAGCCCCTCTACCCCAAATAACTATTTTAAAAGAATCTCAAATTAACCTGTACATATTTATCAACCACTGCATGAGTAAGATGTGACACAAGGTCAATTTCTAACTGGCCGCCTTAAATTTTGACTTTTCCCTTAGCCAAAATTGTGATATTATTATTATTGTTTTTTTTCCTTCTGTGACATTATTACCTGCTACAGTATATTACCTTTTATTTTATTTTTTCTTATTTTAATAAAAATTTACTTAGATTCTTGAAAATCACCTTGTTAATTAGGAACAGTACTTTGTCAATTTCTTTATTAATGTACAAAGCCATCTATTTTGAGTGATGATTTATATCTGATTAATTCTCAAATTTAATCTTGCACAAATAGAAATATAATCAATAGTATAATTGGAAGATCAATTATTGGCTAAACTTAAAAATGAAAAATAACTTAGTAAAAATTTAAACTGATTTTGTTAGATTATGATTCTTTTTTTAAATAATGATGAATTGGTTTACCCCCCCCCTCTTCATTAGGAATGGAGATCTTTAAAAATACTTGAAAAAGTTTGTATTCATTTATGGTCCCCAAATACTGACTAGATGTAGATTTATCTTGGCATATGCTTTCTCTCTTGTGCATATGCATATATGTTAGAGAAAAATGGAATTAAATCTGATAATGTGCCAACGTTTCGTTCTTATTGTATGTTAGTTTGACCATCTTCAGGGTGATGTCAGAATATGTTAAAATGCTTCATCCAAAAATTATTTTCAAAATGAATTTGAAACGATAATTTTTGGATGAAGAATTTCAACATCACATTCTAATATTGTTCTGAAGGTGGTTTAACAAAAAACTGAAACATTGGTTGGCAAAACAACCTCTGACTGTATCTTTTTTTTTTTCTTTCTCTCTATTAAGGTGTGTGGGTTGAGGATTTGCCAGAATATTTAATTCCCATCTTATTAAACATAATATAGTGAATATGTGCATTGCAAGGGAGCTAACTCTAAATATTTATCATCAAGAGTCAGATCCCCCTATCATTCAATGTCCAGTGTCTTTAACATTTAGAGCAAAGAGATTCAACTTATCACATTCCATGCATCAATTTTTAGTTTAGATATGTCATACAAATCTTATTATACTCTCATTAATTCTGAACATTAATTAATGAGACTTTTCAGTATTGATTTTGGCAAAACTCTAACTTATAATGTCAGTTGTTAACCAACTGGCAAAAAATACTGGGATATAATGCACCCCCTTCCCATCTAATCAGGCATGTGATATTTTTGGCTTGTGCATATTGTGTTCGTCATCTAGAATATGACTAAAAAATATATCCTGTAACCTGGTTTGTTTGTGGGGAGCCCTATTCCTATTCTGTATCTTGGTATAAATAGCAATGTGGAGCCCATCCCTCTCCAGGTCTACAACTGATTTTGAGTTCAGAGTTTTCTTTTTGCAATACTAAGTTTAAAGAGCCCTGTCTGCTCTGCTATTTATCCATAGCTGGAGTGAGAATAGTTGAATTCCTACCTTTCCCAAGAGTATTAGTACTATGTGGGATGCAAACAGCCTTGTTTAGGATTTGAACTCTGGTAGCTGAGTCCACTTCCCACTATAACTGCCATGTGATGACCGCCTCCAAAGTATTAAATACAAAGAATAAAATGTAAAAATTAACATGGTCAATATTTATTTTTTTTAACCAATAATATAGATTTTAAAGACAAATTATTTTTGAAAAAGAGAGGGGAAAAAATTACATGGTATAAACTTAATAGAGTATTGTTTGGTCTTTTAAAGAAAATTCATTAAACAATTTTAAAACTGTTTTATTTTTGTGTGTACAGGGTTGTACGAAAGTCTTGTCACTTGCTCCCTTACACCCCCCATTTAAAATTTTTATTTTATTTTAATAGGTAAAATAATTGGATAAGTTATATTATTAAAAGGAAAAAATAATGAAAGTTAAAACAATATGTTGGGGTGACAAGATTTTTGGACCACCGTTTTAAATGATTTTATTTTTGATGTAAGCCTTTTATTAAGACAGTTTAGTAACATCCAAATATATATATATATATATTTTTTCTTAAACCTTTTATTTATTTTTTATTTTTTTTATTTACTATGATATAGGTATTGGCATGGACTCAAGTGTGACTCCTTTGAGACATGGCGGGCTCTCATTGGTACAGACAACAGATTTTTTCTACCCTCTTGTTGATGATCCTTACATGATGGTAAGTAGTCTTTATAGTATTATATTGTGTAATGAACATTTTTTAGGTACAATTTTTCCACTTTAAAAACAATGAGTTATTCATTACACAAAATGTTTTGAATACATTGAAGCTTATATTGTTTCTAGGCCTAAACTTGTAACTTTGATCCAAATTTTTCCCCCATAGCCTCTACCCAAACAAAGGCTAATAGTTAAGATAATAAAGTTTTTACTTAACATTTACTATTTATAACACCTGTACATATAATACATACAAATATCAATGCTATTTATATCAGTAGTGTAGTTTTTGTATGTTTTGGAATATTCATGGTAAGCTACATCAAGGTCTAGACTACATTGTTTATTTATGGTTTTGCATTGATTTTGATTGTATTAATTTGTTTTAAATTATAAATAGGTATGTAAATGTTTTCTCTTTGTCATTAGATGAAGAAATATTTTTGTAGGTTAACTTAGTCAAGTTAAGGGTCATTCATTACATTAAGTTTTTTGTTAGTAATGTCATGTTACAAAAGAAAAACTGTTTGGCATAATTCCAAATCCCTGTTTGCTAAGTTAGGCATCTATTGGAGATAAAAACCTTTAAAAAAAAAAATGCCTGGACATGTAAGGTAGTTATGGGTCAGTGGTTTACCTAAGTGCTTGTTATTCCTCTTAATCTATCAACCTTCATGGTATGCCAGTGACCAGACCTTTTTGTAATGATGTCTAACAATAGAACAATGAAAAGAGAAGTGGATTCATGCCTTTTCCCAAAAGTATATACAGTAGTACATTGACATAGTTTACTTTGTTCTGCATGTTACTCAATTTTCTCGTATATCAAATCAATTTTTCTTTATCTACCCCCCCCCCACAAAAAAAAAACAAACAAACAAATTAATGCTGTTAAGTTTTAATGTTTTATTTCTTTCAGAAATAATATTTTTCTTTGGCTTAATAAATTTGGAAACTTAAATGTTTTTAGTGAACTTATTGACATAAGCTTATACCTCAAATTTTAGGAAGTGCGTGGTGTAATGGTTAAAGTCATAGGAAATGGACTTGTCGCCCAGAGTTCAAATCCTGGACGTGGTAATAGGCATTTCACTAAGTGCTAATACCCTTGGGAAAGGTATGAATTCTACTCTCCCTCCAGCTATGGGTAAATAGTAGGGCAGGCTGGGCTCTTTAACCTTGGTTAGGCAACCGGTCTAGGAGAAGGAAAACTCTGAATTCAAACCTGTTGAACTCCGCTTAAGAAATTGACCTTGTGTCACATCCTGCTTGTGCGGAGGGGTTGGTAAATTATATATACCTCAAATATTAGCTCTAATTGATTGAGTGGCAGCTCATTACTCAGAAAACTCTAAAGCTTGTAAGTCAAGGTACCACTGTATTTTGTTGAAATTTCTATAAAACTTATAAAAATTATTAAATATGTAATATTTTATTTATTTTTTTTTTTTTTGTAGAATTTATTCACTCTTTATGAAAATTACTAAATTTTAAAATAAACAATTATAAACAATCAGTTTCTTTTATTTGTGTTGTGTAAGGTGTTTTATATTTATATAATTATACAAAGCACTGCTGAGAAGTTCTCAGCCCAACCAAGATGCAAATTTTTTTTTTTGTGGGTGGAGGTTAAAAAAAAAGTTGACAATTTACCAAGTGTATTGTTGAACTGTTGGAATAGAATATATTTCATGGTCCTAAATCCTTCTCTTCTTGGTTTGGCCGAGTATTTTTCAGCACCCTCACTTTCATTATTTTACTACTAGTTTTTCTCATCTTTCAATTATGTCCCCCTGCAAAAAAAAAAAAAAAAAAAAAAAAAAAATAACCACACACATGCAATGGAGTGAACCACAGTTCCCCACTATGTAAAAGATTTTGTGATAGTTTTGGTTTCTTACCAAACTAAGTAGACCTGTGCCAAAATAATATTGGCAAACCTTATTTTTCTATTCATAATAGATTTAGTAATGACCACAGACTTATTACAAAATCAACACTCCTTGACAAAAACAAAAATTAATTTGTAAAGAATGGATTGATGCATTTTTATAATCTTATGTAAAAAAATAAATAAATCTAACATTTCTGATATATATTTTAAAAAAAAAAAGGGGGGGGGGTTAAAATAATATTTCTTTCATTGTGTAGAAACAGAATTGTTCTTTGAAATTGTGTAAATTGAATTGGGAAAAGAAAAATTAATTGAAAATCTACTGAAATTTCTTTCATTAATAAATTTAATACAATTTCTAATATTTATTCATTGATTACTTTGTTGGAAATTTTTTTATCTTTATTTTTATTTTTTGACACCTAAATAATTATCAAATTAAACCAAAGGTTTTATTTATTCAAAAAATTGAAAAGCTTAAAGTCCAAGCCTGTATTGAAATTATCCTTATTAATGAACCATTGTCTTGCTTTAAAGAGCCTATAAAATCTTCATTGTGTGTGTGTACTAACTAACCTCTAAAGTGATTAAATGATCTTAAGTTTATTTGACCCTTTCACTCCCACTGGTGTCCCAATCGAATTTCATTTTAACCCTTTAAATGCTGTTGTATACCCGTTTATCTCGGGTATATATATATGGCTGAGGGGAGAGTGTTCTTAGGAGGGTTTTATTTTGCCGACTGGCCATCTTATGGGTTGCTTTCTTCTAGTTCTACACTTGGTTGTCTGGCTCATCCTCCTTCTTTTTTTTTTTTTTTTTTTTTAAATAATGAAGCAACACAGTTTATTTTTCAGGCGTCTTTATTAAAACTGAAGCTCAAAAGGGTTTAACCATGCGGTGAGAAGATGGCTTACCTGGGAACAGACCATTACGTCTGGCCCCTTCAACTAACTGCCAAAATCTAACTACCTAACTCAGTTCCCCTTCACATGCTTTGCCTTTAGCCAATGAAAAATCAACGGCTAAGTCGGTGAAAGGTGAACTGTTTGTCAATAACTTTTATAACGGCCATAATGAAAATCCATTTAAAATACCGTCATTTAAATTTTTACTACACTACAGTCATAATTTGTTGGAAACCCATGAATTATAAAGTTATGCGTTAATGCATTGTAACATATCACCCCCCCCCTTCCCCACAAATAAAACGAACTTGGTAGTGAAAGGGTTGAGAAGTATCTGAAAATGGGTACAAATACTCCTATTTTGTGGCTGCTACCATCTTGCTTGAAAGTTAAAGTGAAGATAATATAAAACTTGATATGATAGCATTATCTTTTATTTAGGTGCCACAGTTTATGTCAAATAAAACTTTTTATCATTCTTCTTAACCTAATTATCATTTATTTTCACTTGTTTATGAATAAATAATAGTTTTATATGAATCTCTTATCTGGATAAGACTCTGCCTTATTCATATCGACCTGGTTTATCAAAGTTACATATTTAAATTTTTATCACTTAATCTGCTTGTTTTCTTTATTATTGACAATATTATAAATGTTATATTTTGCATATCTTTCAAATGAATTTTTATTTCTTCTCTTGAGCATTTGATACAAGCTATTTGGTGCATGAGTTTGGTTCTGTGCTGTAAAGTAGGGAGCTGATGCTAGGTGTAGCCCTCCACCTAAAAAAAAACAAAACAATCTCCCTGTCTAGCACTAAGGAAAGGGGGATAGACACCCTCTTGGTCTGACTGCTTACTTTTAATTTTTCTATTCAGGGTTAAAAAAAAATCTTTGGGAGCTCCTTTATGATTTTAAAGTCCCCTTCCATCTCTGTCAACACCTTATTGAAATCTTCCCCAAGTTCTGCTTTTCTAATAAAGATATTCCTAGAGAAACATTAACATTTTCTTTAATCACTTGTAGGAAATTCAAAGAATGTTTTGACAGGAATGCTGAATATTTTGGATACTGTAGCAGGAGGTAAAATGAATTACCTCACAGGGCTACAGTCATAACTCACAACCTTCAGGTTGTAAGTGGTGACTCTTGGTAAGCGATCTGTCACCTGTGTTGGTTGAAGTGGTTTGGCTGGTAAGGAGGAATAAAGGCTAAGGTGGTTTCTCTTAAGGGCGAATTACTGTTCTTAACTGGGAGAATTGGTTGTCTGTAGTCGTCTTATTGATGACGCTTGTGTGAGAAGACAATTTAAAAAAAAAATTTACTTGGATCAGATACTTTTTAAAATCATATAAAGGTTCTCCCATAAGGGTGTTAACTTTTGATCAGCCTGTATTTGTTGACCCCTCCCCTCTCTATCAAGGAGGATTGACAAACTGTTGAGTTTAATGTGTGGTGTTCAGTTCCATCAGTATTTCCTTTTTGATCATAATTCTATTTTGAGTGCAGTAAGAAGGTACAGCCTAGGGAGATAGCCTCCTGGAAAGAAATGGATATGGGATGGTGGAGGCTTAGGACACAAGCTCTTCTAAAAAGTAAGACAATAGTAAAGGTGTATGTGGGGTGGAAAAAAAATAAACAACAAAAAATGTAAATATGAATGAAATTCCCTAACCTCTAGACATAAAATAACCCAAAATGGGTTGACATGCTGTTAAGTAATTCATCATGATAGATTTTATCTGTATATAGATATTGTATACTAGTAGAGCTACCTGGCATTGCCTGTAATTTAGAAAGTTAAATCTCTTATCTATTTTATATATTAATAGAGATTTTTTTTATATATATTGTTTTATTTTTATTCTCTATTGATGTACCTGTCCTTACTTTCTGTACAAAAAATTATTTCTATTTCATGGTGACTTTCACTGAATTTTGCAATTAATTTTGATGATTTCCAAGTTATCAAGTTATAAAAACTTTTATAGTACAAAAAATTGTCATAAAGAATCACTGAAAATAAATTGAAATAATTAAAACTTTGGTATCCAAAATTTCAGGTTGCAGGTTTGGATTTGGCATGGAATGTTTTTAATTTGCTTAGTTGCACTGATTCCAAATGGTATATGTTTGGGCTATGGCTCTAGGAGTAAAGTTGAAAAAAAAAGTGATATACTGACATCTGCTTTTTTTTTTTTTATTAGAGATGTTCAGTGCAAAGATTTCTTTAAGGTTGATGTGAGAAGATAAAGAAAAAAAGATGCCCAATGAGGCATAACAAATAAATTAATAAATCAGTCAATTTGTACACAAAAATTAGGTGATCCACTAGAGATAGAGAAATAATTTGGTCATGCAGGTGTTAGAAAAAAAATTATATTTTTAAACTATTTTAATCTGATTTTATGATTTTTTTAAAAATTTCTAATTTTTCTATTTTAAATGATGTTAAATTCAGAACAATGTGAATTAAATGACCTATGAACCCATTGAATTGTCATTATAACAATCTCTTGTGATATTGACACTTTTCTCTATGGATTCTAATTTTTATAATTATCTTTGTTACATTGAGAATTTGGATGATTAAACATGTCCAGCATAAATGTTAACCTCACAAAATTATAATTTAGTTGCAAATTGGACTGAAAATTGCCTTATTCTCTAAGTTAGAATATTTTGATAGTATAGTTTGGATTTTTCAGACTATTATCTTTATTGTTATATATGCAATATTTCGGCCGATATTCCCTCCGGCCTTCAGGTGTTTTTTGTTGAACTTTCAAGTCATAATCGGGAGATTTCACAGAACTTCGAAGTGAACAATTTATTCAATACAAATTATACAAATTATCAAGCCTCATCTCAAAAATTCAAATAGCATTTTAAATATATCATAAATTTTTTATTTTATTTATTTATTTATTTTTTTTGTAAAAATGAATTTCTCAAAAATCACATGTGGCTGCAAACCCCTTTAAAAAAAAAAAAAAAAAAAAAAAAAAATGAATCTGTTCTGAAAGAAAAATGATACATGAAAGGATAGACACAGAAAACAAACTTGGTTAATGATATTTTGATATAACAAAATGGGGAAAAGAAAGATAAAAATATGGTTAGAGATGAGACACAGAGAAGTGGCACCCAGTTACATGAACTTCTCTTAATACCTTGAGTAGGTGGGCAATGAATTTTTGAGACCAAATATTCTGGGTGAATTCTTCTTCGTTTCTCGCTTCTTTCTTTCTTTTAGTTGTTGGTAGTTTTTGTTTGTAAGTTTCCTCTTTTTCCTCTTCCTTGTCTTTTCCTTTTTGTTCTTAACATAATTAACAGGTATTCATTAACTTGTTTGATTATACAGTTGGCTTTGTTCATTTCAAATTCACATTTTATTTTGGTAGGTAATCAACATATCTACACACATATACATACATAAGAATTTTAGAAGTATGTTGCATAATGGGATCCTATTGAAAAGAATTGGTTGTAATAGTAATAATTCTATACTTATCTTGTTCAACTATTCTCTTGGTTGGATATGGTTGGGTCTGCTATTATGGATTGGAATAGCTGGTATTTCTTGATTTGTTGTTGGGCTGGCATTTTCGACTGGATAGCATTCTTGCTATTTTTCAAGGAGTCTGGAACAACTTGAGGATCTCTCGTCTTGTGTTGTTGCTAGTTTTTAATAATAAACACAAGGCATTCATGTTTTTCTGAGTAAAAATGTCTTGGAGAACCCTCATCTTACATCTGTTCTCTTCAAACACTCAGCCCAGATTGACAACTCTTCATCATCCCCAAAATTCTAGTAACTTTCCACTCTTATCTACAATTTTTGGTTTTTCCATCTCATTATTTTACAAATAGACTAGTTAGATTTTTTTTTTCCATTTAATATTTTGTGAAGGATTTACTCAGATTTCATACTCTCAAAACTTTAGACTTTCAAGCAGTTATCTATCTCCCTTTTTGGTGTGTGTGTGTGTGTGTGTGGGGGGAGACAAGTTGTGGAAAATGAGTTGCTTCCATTATTTATCTTGGACTCTTTCATTTATATTTTAAAATATCATTCTACCCATAATCCCTTGGTCCCCAGATATCTTTTAACTAAGCTCACAAAAATTCAATCACAGGACATTCAAAGTTCACTCCAGAGTACAGTTGTTGGTGGGGGGAGTCCTCTTGGTGTAGTGGCTAACATTTTGGACTGTGACATCATAGGAAGTAAGTTCAAACTCCAGTCACGCTATTACAATTACTTTTAATAACCATGGGAAAGGTATAAACCCCCTCATACCCCATGTATGGGTTAGATAGTACCACTACTGTTTTTCTACAAGTATGACTTTGGCATTAAATAACTTACAAAGGTTGATATGCCATTAAAAAACAAACTAATGCAGGGCTTAGACATCTTTTTTGTTTAAAGCTAACCTATCATTCTCTTAATGTTTGATATATTTAAGCCTTTTATTATCAATATCTGATGCGATCTAGAGTTTGAAATGTTAGACTAATGGGTTCAAAGTGGTAATGTTGCTTGTTTTTATATAGTTTTTTTTTTTCTTTTTTTTTTTTTTTCCTCTCTCTCTCTCAATCTCTCTCCTCTCAACACTGCTTTATTGGGATAAATAACATTTTAATGTGCACTTAAACTTTATTACTTCAATAACTTTTCTTCTACATACATTGAGTTTACACAAGCTGGGAGCCAGTTAGACCAGAGATAGGGAATTGGACATCAATCATGGCTAAAGTCTCAACTAAATTGTCACTAATACAGAATTGAACCAACAGTTAGAAACTTTTAAAACTTACTACACTACTTGCCAAATAAGATTCAACCAAAATTTTTTTTTTTTTATTTATTATATTTTTTTTTTTTTTTTTTTTCCCTCCTAGATTGCATTGTTTAGTTTGTATCATATTCTATAACTGAAGTAGTTGGAATAAAAAAAAAAGCCTCTGAAAGATCTTGTTACATACTCTTATTATCTTCTATTGGGTTCTTAAATTTTCTGCCTCTTTCATCAGCTTCTTTCATGTCCATACCAGGTTGTTTGGGTTTTTTTCTTGATTGGGTTTCTCTCTTTCTCTTCTTTCTTTCTCTCTCTGTTCTTATTAAATCAGGAACCCTGATCCACATTTTGGTGGACACTTTTATTATTTATTTCCTTGAATATTCTTAAAAACACACTTGCAGGAGAATCATCAGCAGAGATGAAATCATTGTCCGCAACAGGTGTTAGCTTAACTCTACTTTTCTAGAAATTGCCTAGTCACATGACTAACCCAATTAATCCCACTCCAGGTCAATTTTGTGTTAAGACTTGTGTCAATTTAAACTCTTGGTGATTTTCCAGTTTATGCTTAATTTTAAATTCTAAATCATACTTCCTTACAAAAATGATAGGCTTTACTTATCATTATGTAACTATATGAATTAAAATCTTATCCATGCTACTTCATAGTCGAAAAATATAAAACAGGGTTGCACAGTTGGAGTCGTATGGGGTCTGGGTCAGAATACTATGAGTTGGACCTTATACCTTGTTCTTTACTCACTATAATTTTATTTTGAACCAAGATTTTATTACTTTTTATTTACATTTTGCATTAAACATCTAACATATTTATTTTACAGATTCACAGGTATGTTTATTAAAAATACATAATTTTACAAATTTATCTTCTAAAATACGGTGCACCCTTAACATGGTAAGAAATACAACCATGTCATTGTGTATTGTGTATCAAGTGACAATGATGATTTAAAAAAAAATTAATTTTATTTTATTTTTTATTTTTAAGTAAAATTATTTTAGTTAGACTTTGTCTTTGTTGACAGTCTAACTTAATTCTATTTATGTTAAGGAGTCACAGTCAGAATTAGGAATCCTTGGAGTCAGCATCTTAGAAATACTCGTGGTAGGAGTCAGTCGAACTTTATAACTTCCGACTCTGCAGCCCCAAATTAAAACAATGTTGCAATAGCAATAAATTAAAAGCTAGAATAGATGTTGATAAATATTACAGTTGATTAAACAATAAACAAAAAAAACTTTACAGGAGTCTAGCATTGAAATTTAAGGGGTTTTCTTTTTTTTTTTTTAAGATGTATCTAAACTGAAGTCCTATTACCAAGAAAGGAATGAACCAGGAATAAAATATTGATTTTCCTCAAAGTTGTCACCTTGTCATTCAATACACGCCATAGTTTCCTATTGGTCAAAGCACCTTTTGAAATTTCTCTTTTGATATCTTCCCCATTCTTAACCTCAAGATGAATTTTCAATTTAGGAAACAAGGCAAAGAAGATGTGAGTTTGAATCTCACTGAGTGCTTATCTTTTCTTATTTCTAAGCCAAGTTGTTGTCCTTCCAATCTCATTGTACATTGTAATAGAAATATTAACTAAAATTTAAGTGTTTCAAAATTTTTGGATCATTTGAGATGTACAGTGTCTTTCAAAAAAAAAAAAAATTTCATAATCTGATATCTCGTTCAAATGATCACAAATTTTTAACAGAATGTGCATAAACTCAAAATTCTGTTTGATGTTTAAACACCTTTTCTTTTTACTTAGTGAATTTAATTTGGTATTAAAGTGTGTGTGTTTTTTAATTTAAAAATTAAGCTTTATCTGAATTATCTGTCTGAAAATTCTAAATAATACTTTATCTGAAGTTGAAATTATTTCTTTTCAGGGTAAGATAGCTTGTGCCAATGTTTTGAGTGACCTATATGCTATGGGGGTCACCGAGTGTGACAATATGTTGATGCTGCTGGGTGTAAGTAATAAAATGACAGATAAGGAAAGAGACGTTGTCGTTCCGATCATGATGCGCGGATTCAAGGTAAGAATTTTATTTCTTTTACTTCATCCCCATGTTTTATTTTTTTAATTTGAAAAAAAAAAATTTTTTTCTAATTTTCCATATAATCATTTACTAAGCTTAGTTTGGTGTAAGGCCAGAAGTCTGGAGCACCCACTGAGATTTAAATTAACCTACTGTGGTCAGCTAGCTATTACACTACAGGTGCATTTACAGAGTTGCATTTAGATTTGGGAGGGCACTTCTGGTTATTTTTTCAATAATAAAACTAATTTTATAATTATTACAGGTTTAAATAAAGGAAATCTGAGTGACCCCTGGTAGGGGGGGCTGGGGTAATTGCCCCCTTATAAATATATACTCTTTTTTTCTTCTGATTGTCTTGTGGAGGTAGGTATTTACCCAACCTGTTTGAAACGGGTAGGATATGACACAAGAAGGTTGCAAATATGGGGAATCCAGCCAGGATCAAACTCTATTAGTTGTTTGCTAACCACGATGTGATGCCCGTGTGCCTTGTATAGATCTTTGATGGGTAGCAGTGACCTAGGGTAATTTTAAAATCTTCTTTCACTGCAGTTATTTTATTTTTCTCTTCTAATCATCAAGGTGTGCTGACAGCAGAGATTCCTTTGACTCTCTCTCTCTCACCATCAGTCCCTATCAGCCATTGCTCTTGGTAAGTCCTCTAGACAGCATCCAGTGTCCATACAGAGCTGATGAATGGAAGTTTTTGCTGTTTGGCCAACACTGGTGTGTAGGACTCCATAGGATATTACTTGTAATAGTAAACTACTTTTCTATTTAAATTATTTAAGACCTGTTTTTTATTTATTTTTTTTTCTCTTAAGAGAACTCTACTAGATCTAGGTAAGTCACCAGGGTTGCAAATTTTCCCTTTTGCTTCCCTTACTCCTACACTAACATATATTAATATATTATTTCATGTTACCTTTGTCAATTTTGGATGGAAGGTGATTTTACTTGAATTACAAAACATAAGTTTGGTAGGGTAGATGTTTTAAAGTGTTGTTAAAAATTCCTATCTGTCTGAAATGTCCTGTAACATCTTTACTTCATTTGAGCATCTTGTCATTGTCTAATGGTTAGCAAACTAGACTCTCTGGTTAGCAGCAGCCAAACTAAGCAAAGTTGAATAAATTGTAATATATTTGCACTTATGTGGTGGAAATACTGATTATTGTAAGTTAGGTAAAATTTGAATATTTGAAATAAATTTAAGTTTCCCTCCACTAATTGTAGAATACACAAACTGCTGAAATCAAATAAATTACTATTTATAAAACAGAAACACAAACTCATGTGACTTTGTTTAATTTGCATATTTTACAACAATGATGCATATTAATATTTCAAACTCCAAATATTTGTCAAAAAAGAAAACTTTCATTTTTCAGCTTTTATTAAATTTTTGGTAATCTGAACATTAGCTACATAAATGAGAGTAACCTCCCTTTTTTTATTTCACTTTGAGGAAGCCATATGTTATGGTCAGCCATTTTCATTTTACCATAAATCTACACTGATAATTAAAATTTGTTTGAATCAATACAACTGCATGTTTTAACACGAAAATATCATAAAATGTGTTCTTAATTGTGCTTGCGCATTATTCGAAATGAACTTAATTGTTATTAAGAACACATTTTATGATATTTTTGTGTTAAAACATGCAGTTGTATTGATTTACAGTGAAATAAAAATGGCCGACCAAAACATATGGCTTCCTCAAAGTGAAATAAACAAGGGGAGGTTACTTTCATTTATGTAGCTAATGTTCAGATTACCAAATTTCTCATTTCTAATAAAGGAAAAAAAAAATTCTTTGTCAATTCAATAAAATCTGAATTATTTTTGTTTTTCTAGGACTTGGCTGAGGATGCAGGCACACAGGTATCTGGTGGCCAGACAGTAGTTAACCCCTGGTTGACTATTGGTGGAGTGGCAACCACTGTATGCCAATCAAATGAGTTTATCATGTAAGAAACTATTTAATTAAAACAATTTTTTTTTTTACTCAGTATTTTGTTTCCTTTAAATGTAGGAAAAAAGGTGCATGTAAATATAATATTCACAATGTAAGTATTTTGAAAGTTGCAAAATTGTGTATGTGTTTTTTAATTTCATTTCCCACCTTCCTTTCCAGAATTTTTTTTTTTTTTTTTTTTTTTTTTTTTTTTAATTTCTAATATGGATCTTTTGTCAATTTGATTGACTACTTGTGTTTTCAACTTGGCCCAGAAGGGGATAATTTTTTTCTTTTTGTGTGTGGGAGTGGAGGGTTAAAGAAACTTGAGAAATGATGTACCAAGTGTGATAAAATGTGGGTGTGTGTGGGGGTTGATATATAATAAGATGTATACTTCATGACTCTAGGTCATTCCCTTTGTTGGCCAGGAATTTTTAAGCACATGTAAATATTGCTGCTGCTGTGTCCAACTAAAATGCTGGTCCAAAAGTCTTGTCAGCCTATACCAAAATGTAACTCTTAATTATAATTAGATGAAATAAGCTGCTAGAAATGAAATACAAAATTATTATATTATTAAAACAAAAAATAATGCAAAGTCTTCTTTATTATTTATTTATTTTTTTTTTTTGTAATTATTAATTATAAGAAAAAGATAATTGCAAATAGTGAGAATTGATTGCTCAATTGGATATTTGTGTTTGCTTGATGGTAAGTAAAATCCTCCAATGGATTTTGTGTCAATTACTGGAAATTAAAAGACCAATTGAAATATCCTGGATATGAAAGATATTTTTCTAGTGCTTCTTGAGCTACTTTTAAAATGACCTAGTCAAAATTATCTGCCTCTATTAAAAAATACTTATGTATTGAGCATACATTATATTATACGATTTGAATTCATGTACCTTGCATCATTGCATGAACCATTACTGCACAATACAATTCAATGTCAACCAAGTGGTATCTACCAAGGGAGGGATAGATAATTGGCTAGGATCAAAAGTTCTACTGGCATGCAATCTACTTGCATTACCTTTTGTGATCAACGTATTGGGCACACCCTGTTTTAGTCAGTGATCACACTAAAATACTATTAGTGTTCATTTATCTGGTATTTGCAAGCATGGAAACTCTTAAAATTTGACCTCCACCTTATTTTTTTCCCTCCCCTAGATCCGTCAAAACCTGTCGATATTAAATGTCTATTTTTGCTTTGTCATTTATGACTAATTGTTTTTCATCCTCCTCTTTTTCTTCTTCCTCCTAATTCTGAATCGGTAGGTAAAGGTACATTTTTCTTCTTCTCCCATCATTCCTTTTGTTTTGTCATTTGATTCATCCTTTCATTATTCTTATGATTTGAAATGTCCCTGCTGCAGAACATTTTCTAATTACTGTTTGTAATAGGAGCTGCCAATAACATTCACTGTGAGTATTAGGTTTGTCCTTTTTGTTTTTTCCTCTTCATTATTTAATGTCTGTTAAGTATTTGCAATCAAATTTTGTGTTATATATATTCATGACTAGGTCATTTTTAAAAACCTTATTATTTAGTTAAATTATTTATTTATTTTTATTTTTTAATCAAAATATTTAAAAAAAATTTTGTAACTTTCTTTCTCTTTTTAAGGCAAAATATGCTATCAGCCTGCACAAGTAATAATTTTAAAATAAGTTTGAAAGCCAAGCATAAAAGAAATTTGGTGCAATCCATTGGCTTCAAAAATGAATTTTGTGTATTAATAAGCATAATTAAAATGTCAATCTATACATAATCTCAACTTGTAGGCATATTCTATGAAAATCCAGGCAAGGTTTTGGAAGGGGTTTATTCAGCTTTTGTTGGTAGACGAGATGTTGCAACTGTTGTTGTAGGCAGTTTAAAAACTGTCCAAAGTTGCAACATCTCATTTGACAACAAGAAAAGCTGAATAAAAAGCTAAACACTAAATCCATGTCTGCATATTTTCAATAAAATATGCCTACAAAAGAATCTGCTATAGATCAACATATACATGAGTACTTTATTCATTTAGAAATTATATAAATTTAACCTTTTTTATACTTAGGATTTATTGACAAATTGTTACTTGTTTGTTTTTCTTCTTATAAATTGAAAAAAAGTTATTTTTTGTAAAATTAGAAACTAGTGTTTGACCTATGAAAGCTTCTTTTGAAACCTTTTTATTTCCCTGATTATCAAACAACAAACAAAAAAAGGCCCAAACTTTTGTATGGTCTTTTCCCAGCAACTGTTTCAATTTTGCTTTCCTTATTTCAGGCCTGACAATGCTGTAGTTGGTGATGTTCTTGTCCTTACCAAGCCTCTTGGCACTCAAGTGGCAGTGAATGCACATCAATGGTTAGATCAACCAGAACGAATGTCCAGACTGAAAATGGTAGTCAGCGAAGATGACATCCGAAAGGCTTATCACAGAGCCATGTGTAGTATGTCACGCTTAAATAGAACTGGTTAGTAACATCTTTTCTAATAATATATTCTGCTCTTTTTGAGCTGGAATCAAAGTGTAGTATCTGTTGATCTTCTTGGGCAGGGCAAAGTCTGGCCCTAGGGTTATATAGCATTAGTTGTGAGATGTCAAATTTTAAACAGGTGTATGAATTTACCCAACCCGTCTACCATGGGAAAGATACAACACAAGATCAATTTTAAATAGAGTACAATTGGTTTGAATTCTTTTAGGCCATTTGCCATACCAAGGATAGTCAAATTTACTGTTTACCCCTGTGTGTGTGTGTCCCTTGTCAAACCAATTGTATATCAAGGATACTGTAAGCAATCTGAGTCCTTTGTTTATCAAAAATACTCGTCTTGGCATTAAATGATCTGAAAAGGTTGATAGGATATAGAATAAAACCAACCAACACTCCAGGAGATGTTCACTTTTGGACTAATACCCTTGGGAAAGGTATAAATGCCCTCCTCTCCCCAACAATGGTACTACTACTGTTCTTCTACAAGGATGGACGGCTTTGGCATTAAATAATCCACAAAGGTTGATGTGCCATTAAACAAAGAAACCAGACCAAGCCATTAAATGTTCATATTGGCTTTACATATTGACAGTTTATTGCGATAATTTCAGCATTATTGCAGAAAATACTTCATTTTTAATGTAATATTGTTGGTGCTACTTTGTTCTGTGATCTACAAAAATCAAATTTTATTTTAGTATGTCACCTAAATATATCCTTTGTTGACTTGAATGAAACATTTAAAAAAAAATTAAAATTATATAAATTTGAAAATGAATCAAATTTAAAACAAATTTACAAATTTTATTGGTAAATAGAATGAACATCGGCTAGAAAAGCAAGAAATAGATTAAAAAAAAAATCTGGTATGTGATCTACGTGACAAGATGATTTTCAAAAATAAAATTTTATTTTAGTATGTGATCTAGATATATCATATCACGGCTTGAATAAAACATTTTTATGTTTATATATTTACTTTAAAAAATTAAAATTTCATACAAATTGTTCTTGACAAATATACCATCACATAATAAATCCCAATATAAATGGTAAATCACATACATAGATTGCATACCAAAGTATCACTGATATTGTCATTTAGGCTAAAGATAATGTTGTAAATTGTTTATAATTATATAATATTTCTGGGGGAAATATGCACTCACTGCACTCAAAAAGGATGCTGAGAAAAAGATTTTAACCTTTTTATCCAGATTATGAAATTTACAAGAAACCTGGGTGCTTGGAGTATTTTCACACAAAAATAGTTGATAGTTCCTGTAGTAAAAAGCTTTGTGACTAACAATAATAGTAAAAGCTCAGTATAAACAACTGTCTGATTTTCACACTCCCTATCTGATCCAATTTCACCAGGGAGGAAAAAACTGTTGAACCCACTGATTAACAGGTTCTGGCACTAAACTAAAGCCATCATATTCTGCTAACCCTTACACAATGATATGAGACCCAATCTGTTTGTCACAAGTAGGATGTGACACAAGGTTGCAAGGATTGAACTTGCTATTCAGTAGTAATGGATCTGCAAGACTAGCTTGCTAACCATTACGTCACGATGGGATGCCCTACCATTGGGAAAGGAATGAATCCAGCTATTCTCCCTCCAGCTATGAGTAAATAGTTGGGCAGACTGGGCTCTTTCACTTTGGTATGGCAAGCAGTCTAGAAGTTGGAAAACTGAATTCCAACCTCTTATATTCTGCATAAAAATTAACCTTGTCACATCCTACTCATGGGGGAGGGGTTTGGTTATACACACTTGATAAAACAATGTTTGGTTCAAAATCAGATAGCACACTAGTATGAAGGGAAAGCTTACAAAAACCAAAACAAAAAACTCTATATATCTTATTTTCTTTAGTGCCCAGCTAAAATGCTTTCCGAAGTTCTTGGCTAATGGTATCCCTGAATATAGATTTTTAGGTTATGACCAAAAATTATGCCCTGAACATTTTGACAGATCCTACAAGTTCTATGTACTTAAAAGTAAAGATTGAAAAAAATTTTATAACACTTTCAACCTCCCTTATTTTTTTTTAAATTTTTAAATTAAAAAAAAAAAAAAAATACATATCATCTTTGTCTGTCCATAAATTATTTGAATTATCTATATATTGATACTCCTGTTCCTTAAAAGTATAACTTAGCATCTTGCAACACCCTCTGGTTAAAAATGAGTCTGTCTAAATTGTCCATTATGGAACACAAAAATGTAAATCCTGATTATCTGGTGTTGCTTATCCGCTGAATTCTTATTTCTTATGAGTGCTGTCACCTCAGCTAAATAATAGACCATTCTGTTTTTATTATAAAGAAAGGGAAAAAAAAAGGACATGCTACACAGAAAAAATATAATAAGAAAAAGTAATTGATATTACAGATGTTCAGTAAATCAATTTTATTACTTAGTAAACTAATGTTTTAGCATCTTTTATAAGATAAATTTGTGATGACATATTTATTTTAATTTATTTTTATTTTCCAGCTGCTCGACTGATGCACAAATATAACGCCCATGGTGCTACTGATGTCACTGGCTTTGGACTGATCGGACATGCCAAAAATTTGGCCAAAATTCAAAAGAATGAAGTCAGTTTTGTCATCCACAACTTGCCAATAATAGCCAAGATGGCAGCTGTCAGCAAAGCTTGCGGTAATATGTTTGGATTGCTGCAAGGACAATCTGCTGAAACATCTGGTTAGTTTTATTTATTTATTTCTCTTTCTTTGTTTCTGTTTCTCTCTCTCTCTCTCTCTCTCTCTCTTGTATGCTCACTCCACGAGGTTATGTTTATTCAACATTCCTAATATATTTTTTTTCTTTTTACAATATGAAGCATTCTCCATTAATGTTGACTTGGATTTTTTAAATTATATTTTTTATTAAGTGTATTATTATAATCGAGTTTGCCCTTGATCCGTTAAAATCTCTGTAACCTAGAATATGTCACCACCAACGTCACAATTCACTTAGTTATTTACATCATTCACAATGGTTATTAAATAATCATTATTTATATTATTCGGACTAGTGTCCTCACCTTTATTGTTATCTACACAACATTTTGGCTGATGTACTCTCCAACCTTCTTCAGGTGTTTCTTGTTGAACTAGAACCTTCTTGTTGAAATCAGGAGTCTTCATTGGACTTTGAATCAAACCCTTTATTCAATCCACGGGGGTAGACTGTTCTCATTCTGTTAAGCTGTGTTAAGTATTCTGTTATTATTGCCCTTAGCCAGGATGGAACCTGCAACCTAGAGATGTTTGTCACTTAGAACTGTATTAACTGAACCCTTACATCCATTGCGCCATGTGGACATAATGGATATAATGCAGAAATATTGAATTATCTCTCTTAGCTTTATTTGTTAGGGTGAGTCAAGTTTTGTAAATATTCTGCAGCTCTTGATGATTCTAGCCAATCACATTGGACTGTGAGAATCCAAATTTGCATGATACTTTTAGAATGTGAATTTGCCACGTTTTTAGGCGGCATCATCATCATCATCAAGTTGTACTATAGTCTATTTTAAGTGCATTGAAATCTCTTTTCACCTTTTGGTTCGTTAAAATCTCTTTTTACCCTCGCATTATTATGAACCTATAAATGGTTACTATATTAATTCTTTTACAATTAGTAATTTGACATTGTCTCCCAAAGTTTGAAATATGGATTCAAATGGTCAGTATAACTATTTCCTTTTATAAAATTTATGGTGCTGTTATATTATGTGGCCTACCTTTTTGATTCTGTTAAATTATGTGGCCTACCCAGTTTGAATATGTCCAGTAAAAGTATGTTTATAGATATAAGTAGTAGGCAATTTATTGAAACTAATTATTTTTTGCATATATTCAATTTTAAGAAATGCAATTCAGCCATAAGCTGTATATAGTAATTAAGAATAATTAAAAAAGAATTTATCCATAATTTACATGAATTGGAGATCTATTTAATTTAATTCTAAAATTCTGAAATCGTGTTAAGGTTAGCAGTTATTATTATAACCTTATGGTAGGCCACATTCAAAAGGTAGGCCACATACTATAATGGTACAAAATTTATGACTACTAAAACAAAATTTTTTTTTTTTTTTCTTTTTGTGAAATTTAAAAATGTAATTTTTAATGTTTCTTTTTCTTTTAAAATTTTTTGTTTTTGTGTATAGGTGGTTTGCTAATTGCCCTTCCTCGTGAGCAGGCTGCAGCCTACTGCAAGGATATAGAAAAGCAAGAAGGAAACCAGGCTTGGATTATTGGAATTGTGGAGAAAGGCAATCGATCAGCCCGTATTATTGATAAGCCTCGGACAATAGAGGTACCAGCAAAGGAAAAGGAGGGAGAGTTATGGTAAATCTATGCCACTATCCATTACCTCCTTATTTTTCAAGTTCTACCAATGGTTATGTGGACCAACAGGCAGGCATGGAATTTGTGATCAGCTAATTGTTGAACTGATAGAAGCACCTCACTCAGGTGATCAATAAGGGCTACTTTGATTTTTAAAAAAAAGAAAAAAATTTTAAAATTTTTTTATTTTTTTTATTTTAGTCCCATTGCTATCCATTTAATAGACATTTTGCTACATTTGGAATAAACAGACTTATATTCTCATTAAAATAATCAGCAACCGACTTATTTGGCATGGTTGTGAAAGTTCATTCATCCTTTTTGTGCTTAGGAGGCCTAGTTTTTCTTTATACTTAGCAATACATTCATTTAACAAAAAACTCTTACATACACCCCACCACAGGCTTATGTAGATTTTATTCACACACAAAAGGGTGTTAGGAGATAGGGGGAAAAAAAGCATAGGTTTATGTATATGTTGGGTAATTATATCTATGCACAATCACTTTCTGCATTGAGGAAAAAAATATAAATACATAGAAAAATTAAGTCAATATCATTATATATATATCTTCATTATTCAGTTTTCCAGTTTCAAAATACATACACACATATACATACATATATATATTTGTGTGTGCATATACACCTTGAAATGCTTCCATTATCAAACGTGTCCTCTATTCACATTCTTTCTATCTTACTGTGTTTTGTGGTTAAATTTAAAGTCATTAGTTAATTTTTTATTTTTTTACACCAAATTTTAAGATGCTGATAAAAAATATCTCTACTTAGATATTCAAGCTGCTGTTTAAAACTAAAATTTTTGAGTTTGAATTCTTTATTTTTCAAAACTTTTTATATAGAAATCATTACTTTTTAAAAAAAATATTTGGTCTGCAAATTTTCTAAAACATTTAATAGTTTTCTTTTGTTTTTTTTTTTTCATACACACAAACTATATGTAAACATTATGCAAATCTTAAATCCGTAACATACTTTGTCTATAAACTTTTTCTCCAAAAAAAAAATCCAAGTTCTTTTTATAATATTATATCCAATCTATTCCTTTTTTATCAAATTGAATAGTTGAAAGTCATCTGCTTACATTTCAATATACACATAGAGTATTTCTAATATTATAAAACCTCATTGGCTGACATAGAGTTATCTTTTTGCATTGACATAAATTAAATTTTTATTTACTGTTTCATTTATGTTAGAAAGAAATTAAATATTCCAAAAACAGGCATAATAGAAATTGAATATTACTACCAAATTTTCAATGTGTGCAAACATATGTGGTTTTGATTTCTATGTTATACTGCCTGTATATATATATATATATATATATATATACTCTATCCTAGATAAACACTTTTTAAAAACAATTTATATGCACATGTATGTGTGTGTGTAATATATATATATAAGTGTGTAGTGAATATTAGCTTATATTTTTTTTATCTTTTAGATAAAACCAAAATATAATTTTAAAAATTTGCTTCTATCCTTTCTGAATTTCTAGTTTCTTGCGTGTGTATCAGTTTTGCAATTAGCCTACAAATTTTGTCTTCTAAAAGATCACATTTTCTGCATCTGCTTTCAAATTTTTATACCATTCTGTTTCTTTGTTTTATTACTCAGTTCAAAGTGGTTGTCCATGTAAGGATTGGTTGAACAATTAAAAAAAAAAAAATTCCCTTCCCCTCAAAAAACAAAAAACAAAAAAGCAGCAGCAACAGCAGCTGATGAAATTGTCATGGTCTTCACCCTGCAGCCACTTAAAAAAAAAAATTAAAAAAAAAAAAAAAACTAAAAAAAATGTATTTTCACAGTACATTATTATTAATTGTCCATTCCACAAAATTTTAAAAATATATACACATAAAATTTTGAAACAGCCCAACCACATTTTTTTTTTTTTTTCTTAAGAGCTAAAAGAAAAAATACCCTCCATATCTACTATGGTATTGAAACAGCATTCCAGTTAATTTAGATTTTTTAACAGGAATTTTATTTTTTGCTTTTGAAATTTAGGTGAATTTAAGTGGGGAAAAAAAAGTTAAAATAATCTAATTTAATTTTTGAAATTTTTTTAATTTCAAGTTCCTTAATTGTTGAATTCTTCATAATTTTATTTTGGAATTTACAATATTTTGATGTGATCATAAAGTACCAATATTTTAAAAATTATTACTACCTCTGTCCCGTAATAGTTGCTACATTCACTGCAATAAATTTATGTGCCAATATACCCAATATTATGGGATGGGTATTATTATCTCCTAACCCATAACTACTGGTAAATTTGCATATGAATTTAATACAGTGACTGTAGCAATTATTATGGGACAGAGGTATTAACTTTTATGCTATAATAATTGATGTATTTGCATATGAATTTCATACACTAAATGTACCTTATGGGAAAAGAGGTTGTTGTAATAATAATCTTTGACTTATAAGCTTTACAATTAATGTATGAAATTTATATACCAATTATTATAGAACTGATTTAGTTTTTTTTTCTTGTGTGTGTAAACATTTGCTACTTCTTGTGCAGAAATTTAATTTTTTAAATTCTTATTTAAAGAAAAAGTAATTTTGACATTTCCAACTTTAAAAGATGCAACGAAAAATTTATTCTTACAAAATTTTAACAATTTAGAAAACCATTTTTTTTTTTTTCTTGTTTTATCAATTTTTTTTTTATCTATATAGGAATGGAATTTTCTAGATAAAAAAAAATCACTACCTAAAAAATAAAAAAAATATCAAAAAACAATAAAAAAAAATTGTAGAACGAACATAGTTGGAATGTTTGTTTTTTGTGACCATTAGTAAATTTTTTTTCTTTTATTTTTTGGGCTGTATACTAACAGGCCACTGGTTTTCATTGGTGGTTTGTATATTAGATAAGTAATATGGCTGAGAAGTTTAGTGTGGTTTATCTTGGACCTTGAGCAAGTCCTTAATGGTTAACCAATGGCTATATTCTCTCCAGGAAGACTGGTTGGCAAAGGTCAAGTTGTCATCTCTATGAAACAATACTGGAAATTCCTTCCAGAACCAGTAATGTGGATGTCCGATGACTCCTTCACAGCCAACCTTGCTTCTGTGTTTTATGATTTGGAATCATTGATAAATAAATTGGCCTGTTTCTACCATCCGACAAACAGTTTTGTTTTTATTCCTGTTCATTTTTATTTATTTCATCTAATATATTCCCATTCATTCATTCATTTTTATATATATATATATATATATATATATATATATATATATATATATATATATATATATATGGAAATGCCTGGGATAAAGCTAATATCCTAGAGCACATTTTTTATTTTTTTTTTTTTTTAGATAATAATTTTACAAAACCTGCAATATTTTCTTCTTGAGCATGCATGTTTTTGGTGAACTAACAACTTAAAAATTAGAATATAGATTAAAAATGTCTTAAGTTCTCAAGAATTGTCTATTTAAGCAACAAACTTATTAATACAACTTTGGATCAAGTTGATAGACAATATAGATATATTATATATAATATAATATATATAGTGTCTTTCATCTTTTTCTGATTTGAAAAAAGAAAATGGCCACTGGAAAATTGGTTGTTCACCTTTGGGTGCAGGGTGGCATGCTGTAAGCATTTAAAAAAATTTTTTTAAATTTATGTACAAATGAATGATCTTTTTGGTTCATTTTACTCTAAAAAATATGCCTTCTCTCTCTGTCTCTCATACCAATTTTATTTGCTTTAAAAAAAAAAAAAAAAAAAAATTATATACAAATGAGATTTTTATGAAAAAAAAAAAAAAAAAAAAAAAAAAGGAGGGGGTTGGATCTCCTCACTCCATGCCATTAAAATTATGATTGACCAATTAGCTTGGAAGTCCATAGGTAATTCAAATGAAATACATCTCAATTTGAGACTCTTTTGCATATAATAGTTGAAATGTAGGATTTCATTTTTACAATGCTGGAACTTTTTCTTTAAAAATTTTTTTTTCATATTCTTATTTTATTAAAAAAACTATTAGCTTCTTCAGATAGAAAACCAGGAGTTTGATATAAAAAAATTGTTCTTGATTAAGAGGCTTGAATTTTTCACTTGTCTCATGTGAAGTTCCTTAATTTGTATATTTCAGAAAATCCTTAATTTAAATTAATTAAATTAGTTTATTATTATGGTTTCTTTAAAACTAGGTTAGAAGTTCTCTCTCTCCACCACATTTTCTCTCTCTGTACCCTCTTCTCTCTCTCTCTCTCTCTCTCTCTCTCAAGTTTTATATAGGAGAGTCTATTTCTTTTTGTTTATCTCCCAAATTGTTAATATATTAAAAAATGACATGTTTTACAAGACTGACTGCAATCTGAAAGATCATTTTTCAAAACATTTTATTTCTCTTTTAGTTTATTGTGACAATCTTTACTCCCACTCAAATCTGACCTTTTCAACTGGCTGTCTGAAATTCTAAGCATTAAAATAAATAAGATGATTTCACTTAAATCTCTTACAATAAACAATTTAGAAATACACAGCTTATCTAATAAGTGCTGATAGTTTCATTGTTTAAAACATCCTTTTTTTTTTTTTTTTTTTCTTATGTGTGTTATTTGTTCCAACTTGTGAAATTATTTTTGCAGCAATCTCTTTCTGTCACAAAAGTCATACATTACACATAAATTGTTTCAGTTAGGTAATTACTACCTCTGTCTCCTAATAGTTGAGATATTTGCATATACAGCATGGTCCGAAAGTCTTGTCACTTAATACATATTTAAAAAAAAAAAAACTGGGAAGATTTTTTTTTTTAAAACTTTTATTTTTTTGTTCTAATCATATATGTAAGTTAAAAAAATGTGGAGGGAAGACAAGACTTTCCTGTACTTTCAAGTGGAACACGTGGGATTAGTAATAAAAGCAAAATTTATTGTCCCTTTTGTAAAGTCCAACTTACAATTATAATTGATATTATAGTATTAAAATAATGAAAGTTAAAACAATATGAAGGGATGACAAGACTTTCGGACCATCTTGTATATTTCACACACTAAATGTAATAACTATTATGGGATAGAAACGGTAAAACTGAATTAAAAATGGTTGGTTTTTGAGTTCATTTTAAATGAACAAAGTCAAAATATAAAACACAAATTGCTATATTTGCATATATGGTATCAAACAATAAAAAAAACTGAACAATTTTTGTCACAAATTTTAATGAAACTTCAATGACATGCATATTTGTAGTAAAGTAATAATTTTATAAATTTAAAGGTTATTTCCTAGTTGAGTGACCCAGAAAAAACGGAACCCAAATTATTTATTTTCCCATTAAACTAATCCTAACCCTTGTTGGACTTAAATTTCAAATAATCACTTCCTATATGTATCTAAGCCATTGAAGTTTCATTAAAATTTATGGCAATAAAAATTGTTTTTCTCTAGTCTTTTTTTTTTTTTTTTTTCTCAATCTTTTTTGACCAATATATTTCACACATAAAATGTAACAACTACTATGAAGACTGAAGTAGTATATATTTATCCTGCTTTAGGTCATCTCATTGTGGTGTCATTGTTAGCAGGTTACTCTCATAGATCCATTACTACTAAATAACTATTTAAATCCTCATTGGGGATGCCCTATAGTTTTGACCTTGTGTCACATTATATAACTTGTCAGGGTGAACAGTTTTGGTAAATATATTTATCCTTCTTTAAAACTAAAACTTTAAAATTCTAAAATTGCAAAAATTGAAAGTTGCAAATGGTTGATTTTTTTTTTTTTTTTTTTTTTTCAGTTCATTTTGGATGAACAAATATAAATTACAACTTATTCTCATCAACCTTTTTAATAAAAAAAATAACTTCATGTTGTATTAAGTCATGCTATTTATATATTTCTTTGGGTAAGTCAAGGTACCAATTATTATTATATTATTATTATGATAATCTGTTCCATTATAGTTGTTAGATTTGTATATGCATATTTCATACACTAAATGTAACAAATATGGTTATGAAGAATTCCACAAATCGATTGAATATAATTCAATAATGAAAAATCAATCAGTAAAAATCAAAAAATAAATGTTTTTCCTTATAAACATTAAAGTGTATGCATGATTTCAATGCTCAATGACATCTCTTTTCTGAGTTAAGTCGACATGTACATACCAAGAGATGTGACTCCTCTTATATAACACTAATTGTAACAACTATTATGGGACAAGGTTATTATAATTATTTCTGATAGTTTTTACATTTAATATAGAAAATATGTAGACAGATCTAACTACTTTTATGGGACAGAAGTATTATAATTATTACTTCTGTCCCATAATGCTTAGTACACTTGTGTATATATCTCATACACTAAATCTAACAACTATTGTGGGTTAGATGTATTATTACTGTCCCATAATATTTGGTATATATATATCCTACGCTAAATGTAACAACCATAATGGGACAGACGTAGTAACAGTTTATATAAGTTATTCCATTGTTATATGAGGCATTAATAACTTGGTTTTCTGTAAATACACATACAAAACTTTATGATCTCACTACTAAATAATGAGAAATTCTATTGTTATTGGGTTTTCTACTGTATTAATATTTGGTTTGGAAGTAAAGTTTAGGTACTGGGCATGTATGCCCAAAAGGGGGTCATTTAAGGAAAAATTGTGATATTGTAAAAAGTACCTGGTACCTATTACTTAAGCAGAATATTTATTATGTAGATGTGAATATAATATAAATAATTTATATACATTCAGATTAGAATAGTTTTATCTATTTTTTGTTATTGTTAAAAGAACTACAATGGTGTACTGGTTACCTCATTTTGGGAATGCTCCTACTTTAGAGGTACCGGGTTCTTATTACAATATCCCAATTTTTCCTTAAGGGACACCCCCCCCTCCTTTTGACATACATGTCCGGTACCTAAACTTTAACCCCCCCCCCCCGTCCAATATTGGTCTCAATTTGAAGCTGTATTGTTAAAATACTACCTCTGGTGTATAATAAGTTATTACATTTAGTGTAGGAAATATATATGCTTGTGTCCCATTTATTATGGGACAGGGTCATAGCTGTAACAAATGATTTTACAGGTAGAATTTATTAAGCAATTATCAATAGTTTGATTAACTGTAATCATTAATGTATATAGTGACAGCTAATTCTGATTTGAGGTTGTGGGTAGACAAGCTTAATGACATTTTGGTACTCCCTCTAACTTGAGGGGGAGTCAGCAAATAGTACTAATACTTTTCTTTTTTACAAGGCTTTAGTATTAAACTAGAAGCGATTACCCAGCATTATCTGGGTAGAGGGGAGCAAAAAACACCCTGGTGTATTGATTTATTTACTTTTGATATTTACAAACCCTGTAAATTTTCAAGTTTAATTTCAATGCTATTTCTATGTATATTTAGATTTTTAAATATCTTCAAATTTAAATCAAATCTTCATAATTTTTTCACAAAAAGCAAGAAGTGGTGATATTTAATGTATGTGTATATATATATATATTTATGTGTATATATATATTTATTTACTTTATTTATTTTTTTGTAGTTTCATCTGGGCAGACATACATGCACACCCATAGCCCTTTTATATATGTATAGATGATAGATAACTCAGGAAGATTGATATGCTATTAAACAAAGAGACCAATCCAATTAACACTGGTGTACCCGAAGGGCAAAGTCTTTTTTATTTAGTAAGGTATTTATTTAGTGCGGCAATGGGACACAGTCGATTTAATCTGAGCACCCAAAGGAAGCAAGCCCCCTTGAGATTGATACCAAAAATAGCTTACACAGGGTAATAAACACAGCTCTTACCCCCCCTCTTTAGACAAGCAGTGCAGCTGCTGCTATTCTCACAAGCTAAGGTGATTTATTTTTGACATCGCTCATATTAGTCACTTTAGTTTGACATAGCTACCCTAACTTATGTTTTTTCAAAGTCAACAGCACTTAGTAACTGTCAGTTTCTCGATGGACTTTTCAAACCATGCTCTATAAATGTTATTGAGCACTCTTTACTTGTATATAAAAAAAATCTTCAAATTTCAAATTGTTCTTTTTAAAAGAAATTTATATTTCCTCCTTGTATTACTCCTTTGAACAGAAACCAAAACAAAAAACATGATATTGTTTATTACCCTGAAGAAGTTTAGAGATGTATACTAAATACATATTTATTTAAAATGTTTTAATTCTGTCGATCCGTTAATCAAAACACTCGTCGGAACATTTTACCAAATATCAATGAATCCTTATTTTTCACTTTTACTCATTTTTCAACATGCTGTTGGATTCATTTTCCATTTTTGCTTAAATATAAAAGTATAATATATATATCAAATAAATAAATAAATATATATATATATGTACGTGTGTGTAAAATTTAAAAAAAATTTTTTTTATACTGATCAAAGAATAAATTTGTAATATTTTTACATAAAACTTGGAGCAAATTTTAGCACTCAATCAATGTTTGTAAGTTTTCCACTTGTAGGATGTGACACAAGGTCACAGGTATGGGGTATTCAGTGAGGTTTCAGATATCTTTGCTGTAAGATGTGACAAGGTTATTCTGTTTAGTCATGGCACAAGGCCAGAAGTATGAGGCATCTACTGAGAATCAAATTCACTAATAAGGGTCTGCTAATCTACCTTGCATACCATTACACCAGTGAGATGCCCCTGTATTTTAGGTAATAAAGGATTGTCAGAGGTCAGTAATTCGTTTAACTATTACAATAGCTCAAATAACTTAATATTAAAGATTATTATTACTAGCTTAAAAGCTTCTGTTGGCAGTCATTAAGTGTAACATCCTATTTATCAAATTATAGTTACAAATAAGGGGAAGTATTATAAATTATTTCCACTTGAGAAATTTCACAATCAAATGCAAATGTAGTCTCATTATTAGGTTGCAAATTGAACTGGAAGTTGCATTATTCTTCTAACCTCTTAATGTTATTGTGCTAACAGAAATCTAGCTACAATATGCTATTTCTTATGGTAACAAAAATTGGATCATAATTTGAGATAAATATTTATATATATATATATAGGTCATCCACAGACACGTGTTTTGACTTATCAAGTGTCTTCAGTGTGGCTAGACAATCTGTAAGCTACCTACAGCCGGAATTGAACTCCGGTCGGTTGGGTGTCAGTCCGGCACCTTAACCATTAGGCTGTCTTCACTTACAGAATGGGAAGAGGATTTTAACTGTTTTAATACACACATCGCTTTGTGTGTAAAGGCCGTCACAGAGTGCTCCATTCAGAGAAGAGCGTTGCGTTTTATGCTTGAGTTGGCGGCCGTCAGCGAGATACCCCCTGAGTGCTCAACCCTAGGGGATGGGGAGCATATATAGTTGTCAATGTCATTATATATATATATATATATATATATATATATATATATATATATATGACATTGACATCTTTTTAAACAAATGAATATACATACATTTTTTTTAATAATTTCAAACAGATTGTCACATACTTTTGATAATGGATAATAACTGCTATAGAATGCTAATTTTTTCTTTCCATATTTATATTGAATACTATTAAGTTAGATCATCACATACTTATAATGGTTTAATATAAAAACCAAAATGTTTAATGTTGGCTAATAATTCTAACTATGATAAAATCATTATCTGAAGACCTTGATCTATGGAGTGGTGTTTATATATATATATATATATATATATATATATATATAATGAACAGCAGCTAAAAATGTTCTCTACTTGAGCAAGAAAAGAAGGATTTAGAGCAATAAAATGTTACCCCACATATTTATCTTGAATTCCCTGGGCATGTCCTTTCTCAACTTTCTCTAATTCTAAAAATAACAAATTCTTTTTGATTTGACAATGAACTTTTCAATATTCCTTTGTATGTATTTACATAGACAGGATTTGACAGAGGGGGATCTATTTTAAGTGGAGTAAAGTTGGTTTGAATTCAGAATTTACCTTTTCCTTGACTGTCTAACCATGGTTAAAGAACCCAGTCTGCCTATTATTTACTCATAGTGGGGTGGTGGTGGAGAGAAGTGATGGTTTCATGCCTTCCCCAATTAGTGTTAAACCCAAACTGCCTTACCCAGGATTTGAACCTGGGTCATTCATTCCATTTCCTAAGATGATAACCATTACATAAAGTGTGTGCCTCCCTTGAGTATTTCTTTGTAATACCATTTTGAAAACTGAAAGATTTTCAAATTTATTTGTTCCCAAAGTTTTCTGATTAGATTTATTACCAGATGATTGTAGATAATTGGTGAAACATTGGTATTTTCTTGTCACCCACTGCTCAATTGAGATATATATATATATATATATATATATATATATATATATGTCATCTACATACAGTCTTGTTTCGATGTTTCCTGTCTCATAAGTGCACCTAGATATGCAGGGCTGTTTCGGGCTGTGATTGAAACTCATTAACATTCTGTTAAAAAAAAGGTTCAGCTTAGAATCATTTTTAACACCAATTAACCTAGTGATATATATATATATAGGAAAAAGAAAAGGATAACATTTTTATAGGAGTTCCTTTATGATTTTAAAGTCTCTCCTGGTCAATACACGCCCTGTTGGCTGGGGCGTTAGAATACACCTCTGCAGAGGAGTAATACTCCCCAATGGGGCCACCTGTTGGCCGTGGGTGGCGACCAGTGATGCTTAAGAATAGAACCCAGGTGGATGAGCAGTTCATGACTGCAATACTCCACTTTGGCCCTATCTTGGGCTAGACAGGCGGTTGGAGAGGCCCCCTCTGATCAATCGGCTGGTCACGTCAAGCCCTAGCACCTATATGATTTTCCCAACCCTATTGCCCTTATGGCAAGCCCCAACCCCTTTTTATCATATGGGTGCTAGAAGGCGGTGACTGAGGGTCTACATGTCCTGGGAATGACGTTAAACTCTATCTGATGGTGAGGTTCCAGGTTTGGGGAATGTGGAGCACCCCTTCATCACCATTGCTCCCTGGTCCACTCTGACCCGGAGTGGTAGTACCTGTTAGGGTCCCATCTATGGGTTAAATAGAAAAACATGAGTTTATAAACAAAATTGTATTATGCATTAAGAATGAATTTATTTCACAACTTTGTCGGCATTAAATGACCCACCGAGGTTGATATGCCGTACAACAAAACAAAGCAAACCTGGTCAATACATTATTGGAATCTTTCCTCAGGTGGTCTCCATAATATCAATTCCGATTTTCTAATAAAGATATTCCCATAAAAATATTAACATTTAAAATTTTTTTTTTTTAATCACTAGTGGGAGATTCCAAGAATGTGTTGACAGGTATCATAAACATGTGGAAACTGTAATAAATGTACTCTCATAAGGGTGCTACAAGATATATAAGTGGGTAACTTATAAGTTGCCCAACTTACGAGTCAAGTGGTTGATTATTTTTTTGCTTTGTTATGTGAGGTAAAATTTTAAGTACAAGCAAGCATTTATATTCACAAAAAAAAATTTTATTATGCTAAAGAATAATATTATAAAAAATAAATGTTAAATCATATTACAGCACATAATTCATTACATTCTATTCCAATATATTTTTTATACAAAATATACTATTTTTCTTAAAAAAAAAATTAGTGTGTTTTGAGAGTGGAGCTGGAATGTATTAATGGCATTTCTGTTCATTTCAATGGGAATTCATTTGATATACAAGGAAATTAGGTTAGGAGTGGAACAAATTACACTTATAAATCAAGGTACTAATATATATATATATATATATATATATATATATATTAAAAGTTGAGGAATAAAAGTGGATAAAACACAAACAATTTCAATCCATCAATATTTCGTCTTGTATTAACGAAGCTTCATCAGAAATGTTTATTTTGAAACAGAACTATGGGATGATGGAAGAAAAGGAGGGGGGGGCAGAGACAAAGGACAAATAGAAGGGGTAGGAGTGGTGTTACTAATGATACAGTAAATCACAAGTTCCCTTGCTTCCACCCTCCCTGCACCTTATCTATCTATATACATATATATATATATATATATAATATAGCAAAAATTTCTGATGAAGCTTTCTTAATATAACGAGGCGAAATATCAATTGATTGAAATTGTATTTTATCCACTTTTATTTCTCAACTTTTAATCACATTTTTTTGTTGGATTTTACCTAGTCTGTTATTTCCTTATATATATATATATATATATATATATATATATATATATATATATAAAAATATGTGACTGGAGTTTTGAAGAATGTGGCTATGTTTTCTTATCACAAGTAGGGCTGAAAATTCACATTAAATATAGGGATTGGAGACCTCAGAATGTTACTACAAACAGAAGGATTTTATTTGTTCTTTTATGTCGCAATTGATGTGAGAACAAGTCTGGTCTCACCATGTATATAAAAGTACACAATGAAAATAAACCAAACCAGTTTTATCTGCCAACAATATCATAAACTTTAAAAAACAAAACAAAACAAAAACACAAACCTTTCTGAATTGCAGACCCCATGGGCAGCGGCAGCAAATTTTAGTTTTACTTCAGAGGTGGTCAACCTTGTAATCGAATGAAAAACTACCATATATGTAGGTATGGTGGAGGCATGTAGTGTAATGGTTAGTCATAGGAAATAGAATTGTCAACACAAATTCAAATCCTGGACGAGGCTGTTTGCATTTCACATAGCACTAATACCCTTGGGAAAAGTATGCATCCAGCTGTTGGTAAATAATAGGGCAGACTAGGCTCTTTAACCTTGGTTATGCAACCAGTCTAGGAGAAGGAAAACTCTGAATTCAACTTTGCTTAAAGAAATTGACCTTGTGTCACACCCTGCTTGTGTGGAGGGGTTGGTAAATACATACATGTATGTCTGTGTATGTGAGGTGTGTTAAAAAAAGTATCAAGACTGGCTTCATAATTTTCTTTCAAATTGGCACTGCTACATGTCTAAACAACAGTCTAGACGTCTAGACCTCATCACTTTATTATAAAAAAAAACGTTGCTCAGCTGTGCGCACATCTTCATTTTAATTTTTTTTTTTTTTTCAGTGTGTCGCATTTTCTCATGGTAGAAAATATTGAACAACGAGTCTGCATTAAATTTTGTCAAAAACTTGGCAAAACTGCTTCTGAGACTGTTGAAATGCTGAAAGAAGCTTATGGACACGAAGCAATGAGCCGTGCCAGAATCTTTGACTGGCACCGGCGCTTCAAAGAAGGAAGAACATCAGTTGAAAGTGATGAGCGTCCGGGGAGACCTTCCACCAGCAGAAATGCTGAGACGGTTGCAAATATACGCTGTCTAGTGACGGCAGATAGACGATTAACTATCAGAGACCTTTGTGATGAGGTGGGCATTTCTGTGGGGTCATGTCAGGCTATTCTCACTGAAGATTTGGGGATGAGACGAGTTGCAGCCACGTTTGTACCACGGCTACTGATACCCGAACACAAGGAGTTTCGGATGACCACGGCGACCCATTTACTTCAGTGTTCTGAGAGCGATGCAGACTTTTTGAAAACTATCATAACGGGTGACGAATCATGGATTTATGGATACAATCTTGAAACCAAGGCACCGGCAACAGTGTGGCCATTTCCGGTATCACCAAAGCCGAAAAAGGCACGCTATGTTCGGAGTAAGACCAAAGTGCTACTCACAGTCTTTTTCGACAAAGAAGGTGTGGTTCACCATGAGTATGCTCCTGAGGGTCAGACGGTTACTGAACAGTACTACTTGGAGGTTTTGCACCGTCTCCGTGAGGCCGTACGTTGCAAACGGCCTGACATGTGGTTCACGGGTCAATGGCAGATCCACCATGACAATGCACCTGCGCACTCTGCTCAACCTGTCCAACAATTTTTAGCGGAACACGGGATTGTGCAAGTGCAACAACCACCACATTCACCAGACTTAGCACCATGTGACTTTTTCTTGTTTCCTAAACTGAAGATTCATCTCAAAGGAAAGCGATTTGAAGATGCAAAAGACATTAAAAGAAATACAACGGCACAGCTTTTCACCATATCGAGAGAGGAGTTTCGGAGGTGCTTCGACAACTGGAAAACTCGATGGATTAAATGTGTTGAAAGCCAAGGGAACTATTTTGAAGAAAATTAATATTTCATTCATTGTTCATTTCTGTCTTTGTAAATAGAGCTTCAGTCTTGATACTTTTAAAAAAAACCATTTTTTATTTATTTATTTATTTTTTTGAACACACCTCGTATAACATGACTGTAAACATTCATCTACCCATTTCCCTTATAAATGCTATATATATATATAAATGCTATATGTATATATATATAACAGATGATATATAATTTTGAATTTTTGGACTGTTGTCCTCATCTTTATTGTTGTTTTTGCCGCTGTATATTCGGGTGTTTTCTGACCCAACCTAGAAAATCATTTTGAATAATTTGGCTGTTGATAAAAAAAAGGTGTTGATCAGCAGCTGAACTATTCAAAATGATTTCCCAAGTTGGGTGATTGCTATTGCTTAGGTACACAGGAAATACCTGAAGAAGGCCAAGGGATACAGCGGCCAAAATGTTGTGATTTTACATATAAAGATAAAGATGTGGACAACCAGTAAAAAAAAAAAAAAAATTATACACATCAAGCCTCATCTCAAAAATTGACACAAATAATAAATAGATGATGTTTAACATTTCATTCATTGTTCATTTCTGTTTTTGTAAATAGAACAGCCCATATTACCTTTAGGCACCCCTTTTTGATCTCGATTAAGAAAGGACATGTTTTTTATTTACACCGTTAATATCTGGTTGTTTGTTAGAGGTTAGGGTTAGAGGTTAGTTTTATAATTAAAAAAAAATCTAAAAATCGTCTGTTAAAACAACCAGATATTGACGGTGTAAATGAAAAACATGTCCTTTCCTAATCAAGATCAAAAAGGGGTGCCTAAAGGTCATATGGTCCAATAGAGCTTCAGTCTTGATACTTGTGTGTTTTTTTTGTTTTTTTTAACACCCCTTGTATGACAAGACTGCAAACATTCATTTTTCCATTTCCCTTAAAAATGCCACACAAAATAGGTTATGTTTATCAGAATCTTTTTGTAATAATGTTTTGAGTCTTTCATAAATGTCACAGTTTTAATAAAATGAAAAGTCATCTTTAAATAATGCAATTAGATGGTAATTCTTCCTTTTGAAAACTGTTCAGCAGTTTTTGGTGGAACACAAGATTGTGCAAGTGCAACAACAACCACATTTCACCAGACTTAGCTCCATGTGACTTATTTTTTTTCTTAAACTGAAAACTCATCTCAAAGTGATTTGAAGATACAAAAAATATTAAAAGAAATACGAAGGTACATCATAGTTTTGGAGATGCTTTCACCAATCAAAAACTCGATGGATTAAGTGTATTGAAAGCCAAGGGAATTATTTTAAAGAAAATTAATATTTCATTCATTGTTCATTTCTGTTTTTGTAAATAGAGCTTCAGTCTTGATACTTTTTTTTATTTATTCATTTATTTTTATTTTTTTTAAACACTTTGTATTAGATGAGTGTGAATATTCATCAACCCGTCATTCCCTTATAAATGCCGCACTAAATAGATGATGTTTTTGTCTGAATTCTTTAGATGAAACTCGATAATTTATATTATTTAATTTTTTTTTACTGTTATCCTCATCTTTATTGTTATATACATAACATTTTGGCCAATATGCCCTCCGACACTCTTCAGCTGTTTCTTGTAATCCAATTGGGGTAGATTGTTCTCATTCTGTTATAAGTGTTAAGATTTGGTTTATCTGAATTTAGTAATGATTCAGATTTAGAAATTGTTGAACCCTAGAGTCTTCATGTCATAATTGTGAGCCTTCATGGAACTTTTTAACCAAACCCTTTTTTTCAATCCATTGGGGGTAGATTGTTCTCATTCTATTAACTATCATTGGATACCAGTGTTAATCTTTGTTAAGTAATCTATGTTATTTTTGCCTGTAGTCAGGATTGAACCTACAATCTCCAGATGATTGTCACTTAAAACTGTATTAACTCAACCCCTATATCCATTGTGCCATTTACTTAGCGCTAATACCCTTGGGAAAGGTATTAATCCTACTCTCCCTCCAGCTATGGGTAAATAGTAGGGCAGACTGGGCTCTTTAACCTTGGTTAGGCAACCGGTCTAGGAGAAGGAAAACTCTGAATTCAAACCTGTTAAACTCCGCTTAAGAAATTGACCTTTTGTCGCATCCTGCTTGTGTGGAGGGGTTGGTAAATATATATCCATTGTGCCATGGTTAATGGAAGGAGAACAATCTACCCCCAATGGATTAAATAAAGGGTTTGGTTTGAAGTTGTGCAAAGGATCCCAAATTGGACAAGAAGGTTCCTGAGTTCAACAAGAAACACCTGAAGAAGGCTAATGGGCACAATGGCCGAAACGTTGTGTATATAACATTAAAGATGATTACAACAATCTGAAAAATCAAGTTGTGATAAAAACAAAAAGCAAATAGCATCACTGAATCTCTTAAGTTTAAAAAAATATTTAAATGATGTACACAGCTGAGTAATTTATGCAATAAAGGGATGATGTCTAGACTGTTGTCTCGATGGGTTAGTGCCAATTTGGGGAAAAAATACTAAAGTCAATGTCAATACTTTTTTACAAAGTGGTTTTGGTGAAACACAAGATTGTGTAAGTGTGCCAGAATCAAGCTCTGTGCAACTTTTTCTTGCTTCTTAAATGGAAAATTCATCTTAAGAAGGAGAGTTTTTAAAAACATTAAAAGAAATAACAGTGAAATTTCACATCTTATTAAAAGAGGATTTTCAGTTTCAATGCTTTAAACAGTGGAAATTCATTTGAATAAATGTGTTGAATGCTCATGAGACTATTTTAAAGAAAATTAAGATTTTATTCATTGTTTATTTTTGTCTGGGTAAATACAACTTCAGTTTCGATACTTTTTATTCAAACCTCCTGGTTTTTAGGCTATTTTGATTAGACTATAAATTCATACTGTCATTTTTCCTTTTATTCATTTTTCTTGTTTTTTCTTTTTTCTTGTTTTTTTTTCTGGTTCTTTTTAATTTTTTCTTCTTGTTTTTCATTTTCTTTTTATTGTTTTTCCTTTTTTTCTTTTCTTTTTCTTTTCATTCTTTTTTTCTTTCACATTTTTCTTTTCTTTATTTTTTTTGTTCTTTTTCCTTTTTCTTTCTAGTTTTTCCTTTTTCTTTTTATTGTTTTTTCTTTTTTTCATTTCCTTTTCCTTTTTTCTTTTTTTCCTTTTTCTTGTTTTTTCTTTCTTTTTTTTGTTCTTTTTCCTTTTTTTCTTGCTTTTTCACTTTTTTGTTTCTCTTTTGTTTCCTTTTTTTCTTTCCCATTTCATTTCTTCATCTGTGTTTAGTATTAGTATGGAATTGTACTGGTGCCACCCATAAAGGTCATGTGACTGTAATAAGTGTCTTTAGACTTTCAGCTTTGGAGATGGGAAGATTGTAACTTTGAAATATTCAAGTGAAATTCTTGGTTTATTTTAATTAAACTAGAACAGAATGAAATATGGGACGAGGAAAAAAAGCAAACAGCTTGAACTAAAGACAAAATGTCTACATTCAGGAAAATCAGAAACATTGTTGTAACCCAAGTATCAGAGTTAACAGAGAAATAATAGGAAGAAACACAATGAGTAGGGAAAAAGGTTTACTAAGCAAAGATACAAGGTGAATAGAGTAATGAGTAATTGCTAGGTTTTATAACAAGTCCTATGAGATCTTGTTGTTTCTCTCTTTGAGGGATCGTCAGACATTATTTATAGGAAAAGTCGACAATTCCATTCTCATTATTTTGGTACTATATAACAGTTATAAATAATAAAAATGGATATTATTAGGTATTACTTTTGCTGTTCTGTTGTGTCTTATCTATTTTTGCTTTGATATAATTTGTTCTTATGTCATTGTTTTAGGCTGCAATTATGAACGACTCGGTGTCTTTCTTGAGGTTTCCTTTTCTTAACCATGTCCGGGTCTTTTCATGTGCAATTTTCCCAATTTGTCATTTGAAGTATCCATATAATTGTTTTTCTTCCCATTTCTGTTTTATATATTTACTTAAGAGTTATTGCTAAATAGTTCAATATGTAAAAAGTATAATAATCTTGATTTAACTCTCATTCTCACTCTTGTTTTTTCTTTCTTTCCTTCTCTTCATCTTTTCTTTCTGTTTAATTGAAACAGATTCGTGTTATTGCTCCCGCATGCTCAGCCCCTCTTTCTATCTTTCTCCTACTCTCTTTTTTTCTTTATTATTATATTTTTCTGTGTAGCATGTCCTTTTTCTTCCCTTTCTTTTTTATAATAAAAACAAAATGGTCCATTATTTAGCTGAGATGACGACACTCATAAGAAATAAGAATTTGGCAGATAAGCAACACCAGACAATCAGGATTTACATTTTTGCATTTCATCCTAGACGATTTAGACGGTGTCATTTTGTTGCAAGATAATAATGGTTTTACTTTTAAGGAATATGAGTATTAACATATATATAAGGAATAACATCAACTTAGTTAAGTGTAGGGTTGAGTCCTGATGAAATCATTTGGATTGAAACCATAGTAGACCCGTAACTCTTTTCCTCTACTACTATTATTATTATTATTATTATTATTATTATTATTATTATTCCTGCTCTATATTTTTAATATATTGATCACTTTTGGGTTATTTACTGATGCCATTGCAATGAAAAAGTTAAAGTGGCAATTATATAATACATTATATATATTATATATACATATACACACAAATAGAAATTATTATAATTCAATGGTACAAAACTTCTCTAGATTATTGCATTTTATTTTGAAAGTTATGCTCAGAAGTTAATAATTGTAAAGAGAAAATCTTGAAAAAATTCAGTTGCTATTTCAGAGATAATACGATAGATTTAATTTATTCATGATACACTGTATTGTTGTGGGTCTAATTTGAAAAATGTGATGACATGTTTATCATAATTATAATATACTTATCTTCTTAACTTTTCTAATTCTCGAGGTTGAGATCTGGTTGTTGGGCTGGATGGCATTTTCGTTATTTGAGTCTGGAACAACTTGGAAATCACTTGAGGATATATTGTCTGGTGCCATTCTTTGTATGAAATAACAATACAAGACGTTCTTGTTTTTTTTCTCGTGAGCAGATATATTTTATCCCCAAGTCAAAATGCCTTGGGGAACAGACATGCATCTTGTGTCTATTCCCTTTCACAACTTTGTCCAAACTGATCTTTCATCTTTCCTCTCACTACCTCTCTTCCATCAAGTGACATCTATCGACCAATAAGAAATTGACAGCTAGTGTTGTGCTGACTAATTAAAAAAAAATCTTTCCACTATTATCAACCCATAACCTTTTGGATTTTTGTTTTTTTCCACTTTAATATGTTGCAACACTAACACTGAATAAACGGAAGGAAATATGAGAGACAAACTCATTTACACATACAGAAACATTTAATATATACATAATATATACAAAAAGTAATGGCACGTTTGTGTTCTACAAACGTGCCCCAATAGATAAAATATGCACATATTGTTCTATGAACAAGCAGTATGTGAATGGGGTACAAAAACGAAAAAAAAGCTTACTTGATGGACAGTACAATTATTATAGCAATGTTGGCTTTAATGTATCATGGCTGAGCAGGCGACACGTTTCTACTGTTCAAAGAATAGAGGCAAAAGAGCACGAGATTTCTGGGAATCTCATCTAAGACTCCATAAGCCTCCAAATGAACATCTATTTTCCAAGCAATATAACTACTTATTGTCTCTCTACAGGTTATCTTCACATAAAACAAAACTAACAAAAAGTTTTTTTCCGATTTGTAAATCTTTTTAAACAATGATCAAATTGTTATTGGACGAAATATCAAAAACATTTGATGATCATATATATATATATATATATATATATATATATATTGTGTGGTTATTATTATCTCACTTGGTGAGTTAGTGTTGGGCCAACATTATGCACTATTATTAATGGAGTGCTCAATATCTATGATAGAGCTATTATATAAGAATAGATAAATATATTTTAGTTTATGTATATATATTTATTGCATAGATGTGGCACTGCAACCTTTTTGTTTCATGCCATTCATTTCAAGATGCATCAGGTAGAGTATAGTATAGTGGTAGAAACACTCCAATCTGTCTGATGAATGCCAAAATGAATGGCATGAAACCAAAGGGTCACAGTTAGAAATCCATGCAATCAATATATATATACTCAAACTAATACATATCTATTTGTCTATCAATCTATATATGTATATATGTGTGTGTGTGTGTGTGTGGTGTGCATTTTTATGTGTTTGTAAGGCTATGAATCTTGAAAGTAAAGTCTTGCAATTATCACCTGATGATGGCCTGAGATTGAAATTAACTATTTTAGATTAATTTACTGACGTTTATGCGTTGACTTTTTTGTTCATATATATACACACACACACGCTATATATATATATATATATATATATATATATATATATGTATGTGTGTGAGAGAGAGAGAAGTAGACAATTTTGAAAATTGGATTGGCATATTTTGGTAGTGGTCTAGCATCATCAAAATGAAAATGAATTTATCATCAACATTTTGGAATTCTGATGAGGCTAGAGCATTAGCGAAACAATCCGATTTTTCAAACTGTATTTTTTTTTCATGTTTCATTACAAATATCACTCTCTCACACTCATATATATATATATAAATATACATAGTATATATATATATATATATATATTATATACATATATATATAAGTATTTACTACACACATACTCGCACACACACATATATATTAATACTTACTATACATACATGTATATATATTAATACTTACTATATATATATATATATATATATATATATATATATACTGCTAATGTCTAGCTACTCTGAAGAGACGTGATACGTCGAAACACGGTGTATAATATATATATATATATATATATATATATATATATATATATATATATATATATATAATATATATATATATATATATATATATAATATATATATATATATATATATATAGTATATATATATATATATATATATATATATATATATTATATGTATATAAATACATAGTAATAATGTATATATAGTATGATAGTAAGTTCTAATATATATATATAATATATATATATATATATATATATAGTACTAATATATATATATTAGTAAGTATTAATATGATAGGCACTTTTGCATAATATATCATGTGAGAGACAGAACAAATACTAATGAATTAATCATGCACTAATATGATTTTCAGTCATGAGACGTCCGGGCATTTTAGTTTTCCATATGGAATCATTGAAAGGTCGAAGTGACCACTTAAGGCTAAACGATCCTGTCAGATAATTGGACGGGAATAAAAATGGTCACATAAAATGTCTCTCAAAATGAAAGGGACACCCATTAAGCCAGTGAGTTAAAGGGTGCTATCATCAATCTCTTTTTCAACAATTCGATTTCAACAATTCGAATGCACGTGGAGGCTGATTATGGCGTAAGGTTTTCGATGACCCTCATCAAACAATGGGGATTATTTGTTTATCTTGTTGTTGTTGTTCATTCAGCCACTACCTTCTGCCACCTGGTCATCGTCTTCGGGCACTCCAGATGCTGCAAAAAAAAAAAAATCATATAAATATATATATATATATATATATCTTATTATAATGGAGATTGTGGGTTTGTCTGTCTGTAACCGAAACTATATTACTATACAAGTCACAATTCCTTTCGTTATTTACATCATATTCTCCATGATTTTATTTTTATTTAAACCTCAATTATTAATAAAATTGTTTTACATTACTTACACTGTTGACCATATCTACATACTAATAACATGCAATTGTATTTATATATACAACAAAATAGAGGTTTACAATGTGAATGGGAAGGCTAATTTGCATATTGATCTTAAAAAATTGATTTTGATAAATATATGCTTAGTATTATTGATTTTTAATTGTTTGGTTTTATCTTATTGAATATGAGCAAAAATCTCTTCAATAAATTTTTAAAAGAAATCCCTTAACAAGAAGAACTAACTGTAATATTATTCTTTACTTCCTATTTTAGCTAAACATTTTAAATAGGAAAATGAAAGACGGGAGTAACGGAAAATGATGGAAGAGTTAGTTTCAAAGTTGTTCTATTTTTCAATCATACCCCCTCTGTTCAAAATCTTTTTTATCTACATTCTTATTCAGTTTCATTAGCCTTTCTAATTTAATATGATATTCTATTATAAAATTTAACTAAAATACTTGCACCCGGAGGGTGCATATATTTGCTAGTATATATATATATATATATATATATATATATATATACATCATACTAAAGCTGAGTTAATCAACTTTTGCTTCCTAATGGTTTTTTTATTGTTGAGTTTAATGACACGAAAATTATATTAAATTATTCCTTACTTTTAGGATTGAATTATGTTGGAAAAAAATTCTGTTTTAATTGGTTCTAATTACTCGTAATTTGCAATTAAGTAAAAAAAAAACGACCACTCTCTTACTTTACTCTCTGTCTATCAATTTCTTCCCCTCTATGTACCTCTTGACTAACTCCTCGTTATATAATGTTAGTTTCTCTGGAGAGAGAGAGAGAGAGAGAGAGAGAGAGAGAGAGAGAGAGAGAGAGAGTTTGAAATATATTTCTATGTTACATTTCACAACCAGTAACCCGTAACTTAAATGAGGTCAAACATTTCCTTTCGTCGAAATCTAACAAAATGATTTTAAGTTTTCGTCCAGCCGTATTTAATTAAAAAAAATAATATTCGCTTTGCTAACTTCCTTTTTCCTAATCTCAATTATCTACCCAGAGCTGAATGGGTGACCCAATGGGTCCCGTTTTATCTAGGGTCTATATATTAATACGCTTGTTCCTAAATGTTCCATCCGTTATCAGCCTGCAGCACCCTTTAGTTAAAAGTGAGACCGTCCAAATTATTCAAGATGCAATGCAAAAATGTAAATCCAGATTATATGGTGTCGCTTAACCGATTTCAATCAATATTATTATACTTTTTACATATTGAACTATTTTCTAATAGCTCTTAAGTAAACATATCAAACGTTGTAATAATTAAATTATCATACTGTGGTATATCCCCAGGTCCTGCTAGTACTAGCAAGAATATGCACTCTCTGGGCGTATTTAAGTTTTAATGTAATGAAATATCTTAAATTAAAAAGGCTAACGAAATTAAATAAGAACACATATAAAAAGATTACACTTAATTTAATTATATTTTAATTGGTTTCTATATAAAATCATTCATAGGATTGATTTTAATATGTTGAAGAATAAAACAATAACATTAGAGATCAATAACACTAACTAATTATTTATTAAACATGGTATTGTTAAAACCAGTATGCAATTTAATCACACCATATATTATAAAACCTTTATTTCTTAGTGATATATAAGACACATTGCAGGATTTTAGATGTACTAATAACATGGTGTGTTTTGAGGCAAATCTAACTCATAAATCATTCATAGAGACATCGTTAATAAATAAGTTTGTGACGTAAGCAGTGACGTAATTTCCGTTACAGATAGACACCGAATTTCCATTATAATAAGATAAACGAAATGTGGTTAAATGAGTAGCAGTTAAGTAGCAGTAGCAGTAAGTAAGAGGAGGAACTCACAGAAAATATATGAAAACGTATGGGTATTCCGGTGTTTAAATAGGACCAGGAACAAAATGACATCTACCCTTGATGATGGCACTTTGTGGTGCTGAAAGTACTAGGTATTAAAACTTTGGTGGACAAATTAACAGGTTTTAACTTAATATTAAGAAATTGCCTAGGAAACTTAAAAAGATAGAAAAGAAACTCGTCAGACATGAAATGTCCGTCTTGTTCAACACCGTATGCATTAAAGAAAAAATGCTGCCAATATATATATATATATATATATATATATATATATATATATTATGTAAAGAAATAACAAAAGACTTAGAGATTTAGCATTATAGTCTATTTCAGGGAGCTAAATCTCTAAGTCTTTTGTTATTTCTTTACTTATATATTTACTCTGTGACTCTAACATTAAGAGCACACATTGAGCTCTCAAACTGCGACAGGTTTAAAAAAAAAAAAACAAAAAAAACAAACTCTTGTGTCGTAAGGAAGATTTCTTCTCTGGGCTTTTGGATTAAGGGGCCGGGTTAGCTCAGTCGGTAGAGCGTTCGGCTAGAAACCACAAGGTTCCTAGTTCGATACCGGTCCTCGCCAACTCAGCGTTATGAGTAGCACAGGGATCTGTGCGGTAAAGTAAGGAGCTGATGGTAGGTGTGGCGCTCCACCTCAGATGCTAAAAACAATCTCCTTGGTCTAGCGCTATTGAAAAGGGGATAGACTCCCTCGCTGATTGGCTGATATCGACTTAAGGCCGCCCCGTTGACTTTATATATATATATATATATATATATATATATATATATATATAGAGAGAGAGAGAGAGAGAGAGAGCATCCAATTGCCGCTTTAACCTTTCCGTTACAGTGGCATTCGTAAATTATCCGAAAGTAATCAATATATTAAAAATACAGAGCAATAATAATAATAAGACCCAACAAAATAGTAAATGTAGACTATGCGGGAATAGAGATGAGACTGTAAACCATATACTAAGCGAATGCAGAAAACTAGCACAACGGGAATACAAAACTAGACACGACTGGGTTGGGAAGGTGATCCACTGGGAATTATGAAAAAAATTAAATTTTGACCATACAACAAAATGGTATATGCATAAACCAGAATCTGTTCTTGAGAACGAAACGCATAAAATTCTCTTGGACTTTGAAATAAAAACGGACCACCTTATCCCAGCAAGAAGGGTGCTATCATCAATCTCTTTTTCAACAATTCGATTTCTGCATTCGAATGCACGTGGAGGCCGATTATGGCGTAAGGTTTTCGATGACCCTCATCAAACAATGGTGATCATTTGTTTATCTTGTTGTTCATTCAGCCTAGTGTTGATTAACAAAAAAGAAAGAACTTGTCAACTGGTGGATTTTGCAGTTCCAGCAGATTACAATGTGAAGATGAAGGAAAACGAAAAGATGGACAAATACATGGACCTTGCCAGAGAACTGAAAAAGCTATGGAATATGAAAGTCAAAGTGATATCAATTGTAGTTGGTGCACTTGGAACGATCCCAAAAAGCTTAAAAAAACTGGAGGATCTGGAAATCAGAGGAAGAATTGTGACCATCCAGACTACAGCATTGCTGCAATCTGCCAGAATACTCAGCAGAGTCCTGGAGACCTGGGGAGACTTATTGTCACTCAGACTCCAGTGAAATACCATCAGCTAACGCTGATGAGAAAAACTCAAAAGGAGTGAACAATAATAATAATAATAATAGAAAAAAAGAAGAAAGAATCTACCATAGTTTCAATCCAAATGATTTGTATATATATATATATATATATATATATATATATTGTGTGGTGTGTAAAATTAAAAGGTTGTTGTTTGATAATAATTATGCCACAAAGATTTCCTGACGCCAGAACTCTTTCCTTGTTGGTGATTCTTTGGCATCCCATATCCACAACAGTCAGTTGTTGTACGCACGTGGCATATCCACTACACCCCCTGCAATACAAAAATAATCAACGTTGTTTCTGTAATCTTTTCCTTTACCAGTCGTTATTTTGTAACACAACCCCCCTGTCCGATGACCTTTTCTCGTACTTCCGAATTCAAAAATATTTTCGTCATTAATCTAGAGAAACATTTCCATAATATAACCCACTCCCCCATTCCCAAAGCTTTAACCCTAACCCTAACCCTAACACCACCACCCCAAAGTTTATTAGATCCTAAACGACATTTCTTGAAATCCTTAATTGTTTGGGTGGACAATAGACAGGAAGCAAAGAGACGAGGAAAAACGTTTCTGGTTTCAAGCGAAAACGAGGCTGGGCGGGAACATTTGTAATAGTATTTCCTTGGCCTCATTCAAAATGAAGCTATTGTATTTATCAATGGCGGGGTGATGTAACCGAACAGTTATTGTCGTCGGAAAATGGACTCAGCAAACCAAGTTCAAATCCTGGACGAGACTGTGTTTTCATTTCGCGCTAATGTCTCTAGCGTCATCTATAGGCGAGTAAAATTCTTTGTTACGTTTGACTCTTTGCTTGTTTTGATTATTAATTCATTTCACCTTTTACGTCTTTATCATGGCACTCGGCTATTTGAAACAATCCTTTTGAGTTTTTCACTGGAGTCTGAGTGACAACAAGTCTCCTCAGGTCTCCAGGACTCTTTTGAGTATTCTAGCCGATTGCAACAATACTGTAGTCTGGATGGTCTCAATTCTTCCTTTGATTTCCAGTTCCTCCAGTCTTTTTTCCAAGCTTTTGGGGACGTTCCAAGTGCATCAACTACAATTGGTATCACTTTGACCCTCATATTCCACAGCCTTTTCAATTCTCTGGCAAGGTCAGGTATTTTTCATCTTTTCGTTTTCTTTCAAATTATTATTATTATTATTATTATTATTATTATTATTATTATTAAATAAGATTAGTTACTTGAGATCACATAAATGGTTGCAATTAACTAGTTATAGATAGTAATATTTAACCCCCATTAAATCAAACCAAATAGGTGAATAGGTGCTGATTTTGAAATCAAAAGGAATTCCCACAGAAATTATAATTTTTTAAACATCCTGTATATTACAATTACCTTTTTTTTTTCATTACCTGAAGCATTTTTCAACCATTATGAACTTTTCACTAAAAATTCTTTTATCTTAATTCTAATTGCATTTATAAACATTTCTCGTTAGAGTAGCCGAAATATTCTCATTAATTTTTATTTGATGTTGAATTGTGAAACATTTTGAAGTTTTAACTCTCGTGTTTCTTTTATCTCTTTTCATCTCATGACACTTATAAAACGTTGTAACGTTTGAGAATCTCATTCTACGAGTTTCAGTCAACCACAGGAACTGGTAATAAAAGAATGAATTTTAATGGATTGACCCAGAAGCCGGTTTTTGTCAATACCGGCTTTCTTGTGGAACCGGTAGACTCACTCGGTTCGAGAAGATAAGTACTTGAAATACTTACATAAGACCAATGGGTGTTGCTATTCAAATAGATTAAAATTCCTTCTTCTGACTATATATATATATATATATATATATATATATGAATGTAAATATACATATATACATACGGACGTATATATGTATATATATATATATATATATATATATATATATATATATATATGAATGTAAATATACATATATACATACGGACGTATATACAAATGTATATATATATATATATATATATATATATATATAAGTAAGTAAAGTCGTCGGGGCGGCCTAATGTCGGTATCAGCCATGCATCGAGGGAGTCTATCCCCCTTTCACTAGCACTAGACCAAGGAGATTATTTTAGCGTCTGAGGTGGAGCGCCACACCTACCATCAGCTCCTTACTCTACCGCACATAACCCTGTGCTACTCATACGCTGAGTTGGCGAGGGCGGGTATCGAACTAGGAACCTTGTGGTTCATCATATATATATATATATATGGTGATTGCCACTTCTTCACAGAAGAAGGCCATTTCTACAAGTAGTTTGGTTGTGAGCACGCAGATGCCCCACGGATCCAGATTTGTTTTTACTTGCTCTGTCACACATACGAATCCCTTCCCAGGCTTCCTCTCGTATGCAGCCATACGTGACTGAAAAGCCCAGCCCCCGATTGCCACACAGGTCAGTCTTAAATGTAGCAAATGTGTCCGTGACGTCCGTCATGTGCCGCTTATGCAGATACCAATTCATGTTAGGGTGCTTGAGCAGCCTTACATCAAACCTCTTTAGGCTACCATCGGCCTGTCCTTCAAAAGAATGTGTACCCAGCCCCCACATTTGTCAATTGGTCCTCATCGCTGAAGCTTATTATATACATATGTATATATAATATACAAAAATATATACAATATATATATATATATATATATATATATATATATATATATTATATATTGAACTATTTGGCAATAGCTCTTAGGTAAACATCAATAATTAAGTTATCATACTGTGGGATATCCACAGGCCCTGTTAGTTAAAAACGTTTCGGTTGATAACTTCTTCGGCCTTCTTTAGGTGTATATTACAAAAGATTACTTACCCATCTTTTTCTTTTAAAACCCGAGAACAGTCTTAAAGCAAAATCATGGTTCAATGCGTTGTGGGGGCATCGGTATCGTCCGGTATCGCCATATTGTGTATTTTTTCTTAGAAGATGTTGTTCGACCTACAACAAGAAGACAGGCATGTTGATATTTTTTATCAAGATAAAAGAATAAGGCAGGAAACAGTTTGTTTTGTTTTGTTTTACGGCATATCAACCTCGGTGGGTCATTTAATGCCGACAAAGTTTTGAAATAAATCCATCCTTGATGGATACTCAATTTTCTTATAAACACATTTTTCTATTTAACCCATAGATGGGACCCTAACAGGTACTACCACTCCGGGTCAGAGTGGACCAGGGAGCTATGGTGATGAAGGGGTGCTCCATATTCCCCAAACCTCCAGAACTGGAACCTCACCATAAGATAGAGTTTAACGTTATTCCCAGAACATGAAGACCCTCAGCCACCACTTTCTAGCACATATATGATAAAAAGGGTTGGGGCTTGCCATAATATGTGATAAAAAGAGTTGGGACAATCATATAGGTGCTAGGGCTTGACGTGACCAGCCGATTGATCGGGGGTGGTGGTTCTAGGGAAGGGCTTAAGAGTGTTGCATGTCATGGACTGCTCATTCATCAGGATTCGTCCCTAAACCCCACGGGTCGCCACCCACGGCCAACATAGGCTTCTTTGGGGGAGTCTTACCCCTCTGCAGAGGAGCAGTCAGTGTATTATAAAGCCCCAGCCGACAGTGCTTGTAGGAAACAGAACAAAAAGACAATATGTCCAAAAAGTAAGGTACAATTATTTACTAATCTAATATATTTATCTATATATAACCCGTCAGTCCGATAAGCTAAATAGCTAATTGAATATCCGATAATGACCGTTAATATCGGATTCCTTCCATCAACCATGGATTTGCAGTTCCAAAAGTCCGGTCGAATACCCACGTTGTACCTCATCTCAAATGACCAGAAATCTGCTGCAGGAGTTGGTACAGCACGGCTAACGGCAGCTTGACGGTTATATAACAAGAAAACAATTATTTTTCAAATTCAACAAAATCGTTTATATAACAAGAAAGGGACTCTTCGCAGAAATGCGTCCCGGCCTACTGCATTTCTGCGAAGAGCCCCACAAGAAAATACAGAGGTCAGTCTTACTCAAAGCTATTGGAATAAAAGTAAAAAGTAAAGTCAGCGAGAGAGTCTATCCCTTTTTCAGTAGCACTAGACCAAGAAAATTGTTTTTGAGTCTGGGGTGGAGCGCCACACCTACCATCATCTCCTTACTTTACCGCACAGATCCCCGTGCTACTCATACGCTGATTTGGCGAGCGCCGGTATCGAACTAGGAACCTTGTAGTTTCTAGCCGAACGTTCTACCGACTGAGCTAACCCGGCTCTTGCTGTTGGAGGACGTCTAATTAATGGGTTTCAGTCAGAATACAACCATGGGTTCAGAAAAATATCATTCAGACAATTTTTAGGCACATTTCCAAGTTTTCCACTCCGATCAAATCTAAGTGATTTTAAGTTATCTAATCTTTTTAAATTCTTCAATGATCTTGGTTGAAGTCAGCTGGTCTGTTTGACTCTTTTCTCTTCGTTCTCTCTCTGGTCACTCTCTGATTCTGTCTCACCTTTCTCTCTCTGTTCACTCTCCCACTCTGTCTCACCTTTCTCTCTGCCTCTGACTGTCTAAAGTCTTAAAACACCCGGAACTGGTTAGGTTCCAATTGGCATAGAAATATTAGCTATCCCTTTGTTTCAACTGGGATTTTCAAAGTTAGGACAATGGTCCAACCCACTTAGTGGCAGTCAGATGACTTATCCGCCCATCAAACTCCAACTTTCGTTCTTCAACATCTATGACTTCCACTCCTAGGTACCACCTCTTTTCTTCACTCCCACTTCCCTAGAATCAATCTGTTACTACTTCCTTCTGTGTGTCATCTGACCCAACCACCCAAGAAATTATCAACAAAAGAGTTAAAGTCTAAAAAATGGTCTGTATCGACTTTTTTTTCTGTGTGAATTCCATTTATGGGAAAATTCACTTCCTTTTCAAATAACTATTATCAAATTTGCCTGGGTATATTTGTTTTTGTGTATAATTTCATTTCTAATACCATTCCTTTCTATGCCCAAGTAAATTTTGATCGACTCATAAAAATCTCAAGTTGTTGTATAGCCGCTTGACTGGCTACTGGACTTCAATAAACAACAGATTCGTATATACAAAAATAGGACCCGTCTTTATTTTCTTCAGTGTGTAGTAGGTGAGGGCGTAGAGCTTCACAATGAAAATGCCGGGTGGCTGGCGAAGACGGCGACGAGTGTTCACAGTGGAAATGCCCGAGGGGTGTTTGTTGACGGGAGACGCGAAGTGATGCTATCGGCTGTTCGCTGGGGTCTCTGGCTGTCGGCTCGAATCCTCTGGCCTTTATATCGATAAATAAGCCTACGCATCTTTTGATCTGCTCTTTACATCCACTAAATATGCCTACGCATTTTTATCTTTTGATCTGATAACGGACAACTTCCTTTATTTTATATTTTTCTTTTATCTACTTCTTGACTGGAAGAAAGTGTTCCGTTTTCCTTTTTTAAAAAAAATCTATTTCTTCATCTTTCTATTTTGTCTTTTGACCGGAAAGTTCATCTTCCGTTGCATGAATATGCAACAAAGTGCTTTCACATGGCCGCAGGTTTCGCTGACCATGACGAACTCCATATGTGGTGTTTTCAGGTAAAAGCTAAAAGTTACCATGTAAAAAGTAAAAGATACCAGATAAATGGTAAACGATACCAATGTAGTTTAGGAGTCATCTTATCTTGGGATGGAGATGTATCTTCTTTGATCTTTTGAAACATCGATTCTCATCTCATGATCGTTGGTCACGTGAAAAACCTACCCTTTTCTCATCTTTTTTGCTCATGACTGATGGAGTGAACACCTGTTCTTATTTCTCTACAGCGAGTCTCCGTGGCGTAGTGGCTAATGTGCTAGACTGCGACACCGTTGTAAGCGAGTTCCAACCCAGTCGCGCTGGACTAATACTCTTGGGAAAGGTATGAACCCTCTCATCCCCATCCCAGCTATGGGTTAAATAGTACCACGACTGCTCTTCTACAGGGTGGTTTTGGCATTAAATAACCTATGAAGACTGATATGCTATTGAAACAAAGAAACGAACTGGAGCCATGATTCTTTCTTTCTTTCTTTCTTTCTTTCTTTCTTTCTTTCTTTCTATTTAAATTCTTCAAATTCTTTTGGGTAAAACTTCCAAACAAATATTAATGTCCTGGCCATGACGTTAAACTGCATTTAATAGTGAATTACCAATTTTGGAGCTCTGAGGAGTGTAGAGTACCCCTCCATTACTCCAAAGTCAACTCTAAGTCGGAGTGGTAGTACCTGTTAGGGTCACATCTATGGGTTAAATAGGAAAAAGGAATTTAAAAAATGTATTTTAAAAATTTAGTTAAAAATGTTGAATACCCATCATGAATGAACAAAACAAAACGTCTTCAGCATTAAATAACCCAGCAAGGTTGACATGCCGTAAAATCAAACCAACCGACCAACAAATATTATTCATTAGACTCACCTGTGGCCAAAGATACGATAGACCCGAGAATGAGGACCAAAACAACTGCAAAGAAGGCGTACCATAAATATGATATCACATAGAAACCGTCTAGGCCGCTCCTGGTTAAGAAAAAAAAAAAAAAAAAAAAAAAAAAAAAAGAGAAAAAAGAAATAATAAGTTTAATACATATATACGTGCATTTCTGGAAACTTATAGATTGGTCACGGGGGGATGGGGGGCTCTATTTTCCAATACATCTAAAGATATAGTAAAATAATTTGTAATGCTTTGTGATTCATTTACATATTAAAATAATTTTAAAGCCTTTATATAGAAAAATAATTTGTAATGCATTTATATAGTAAAATAATTTTAATGCATTTATATAGTAAAATGATTTTAATGCATTTATATAAAATAATTTGTAATGCATTTATATAGTAAAATAATTTTATGCATTTATATAGTAAAATTTTTAATGCATTTATATTGTAAAATAATTTTTAATGCATTTATATAGTAATAATTTTAATATTTATAGTAAAATTTTTAATGCATTTATATTGTAAAATAATTTTTAATGCATTTATATAGTAAAATGATTTTAATGCATTTATATTGTTAAATAATTTTTAATGCATTTATATTGTAAAATAATTTTTAATGCATTTATATTGTGAAATAATTTTTTTTTATAGAAAAATAATTTGTATTGCATTTATATAGTAAAATCATTTGTTTATGTAGTAAAATAATTTACAATGTATTTATATTGTAAGATAATTTCTAATGTATTATATAGAAACATAATTGTAATGAATTTATTTCGTAAAATAATTTGTAATGCATTTATATAGTGAAAACAAAATCTCAAAAAATGTACAAAAATATCGTTTAAAATAAATAAAACCACGAAATAATAAATAAAACTTCTAATTTCATATAGTAAAATCCCTTTTAATATATTTCTATTGTAATATAATATGCAATACATTTATATTGTAAAATAATTTGTAATGCATTTATATAGTAAAATCATTTAAAATGCATTTATATAGTAAATAATTTGTACAGCATTAAAATGATTTACAATGCATTTTTATTGTAAAAAACTTTTCAATGCATTTATATAGTAAAAATTCTATAATGTATCTATGTAATAAAGTAATTTGCAATGTATTTTGTAGTGCATTTATATAGTTTAATAATTTACAATGCCATTATATAGTAAAATGGTTATAAATGTATATAATAAGATCTGTAATAAATTTCCATAAATGTATATAATAAGATCTGTATTAAATTTCCATAGTAAAATATTTTGTAATGTATTCCTATAAAATCAACTGTAGTGCATTTATACAGTGAACTTAGATGTAAACCAAGCCTAGATAATGAATCCATTGCCAATAACAGGTTTGTATATAAAATGCTGTAATCAACAGACGAGGTGGCCGAGTGGTTAAGGCGATGGACTGCTAATCCATTGGGGTCTCCCCGCGTGAGTTCGAATCTCATCCTCGTCGATCTTGTTTTTTTTATAATTCGGATAATTAAAAAAAAAATATTAATTAATTAAATTCCAAACTGACTCCAATCCCAAATGATATTCATCTCACATCACGCAATGAAATTTCCAGTCACTGTGGATTTTTATATTATATATATAAATCAAAAACAAAAGAAAATGATCGTGTTTTTTTACATGACCTAGAGTTTTAGGCTAGTGGATTAATATTACAGTGGAGTCTCCCTACGCGAGTTCGAATCACATCTTCGTCGATGTATGTTCTTTCTTCTTTTTGCATATAGGAAACGGAATGATATTCTTAAAAATGTGAGTCGTGGTATTAACTAAGATTTACTTAGTCTGGCATAAGGGCACGCGTGTGGTGCTCTCAGGTTCTAACTGATTCAAGTTCACGGCTAATGTTAGCGTGAAGATATCGTAAAGATAGCGTGTTTTTTTTTTCTTTAATAAATATAACAGTGTGGTGTTTTAGGCGATATGGTGCTAATTCATCGTGTCCCCGCATGAGTTCGAATCGCACCTTCGTCGATCCTTTTTTTTTTGTTTATGTCTCAGGTAACATAAAAAATATCTTAATTTAGTTCGAACTGACTCCCATCGTAAATAATCTCACAATTCTTAATACATTATTATCAAGCGGAATTTGTTGACGAGGTGGCCGAGTGGTTAAGGCTAATCCATTGGGGTCTCCCCGCGTTCGAATCTCATCCTCGTCGATATAATTTTATGAGTTGAGATTTTGATAATTTTATTTGAATTGAGCGACTTGATATTAACCAAAATCATCTTCGTATGGCACAAGGCCATCCGTATGGGACTCTCAGTTATATTCCAACTAATTCAAGTCTACTCTTGATAAAAACTTCTCTGAAAATAGAGACTATTTCTCATAAATAGAAGTATGAGAAACGAATGACGAGGTGGCCGAGTGGTTAAGGCGATGGACTGCTAATCCATTGGGGTCTCCCCGCGTGAGTTCGAATCTCATCCTCGTCGATGCATTTTTTCCTTTATTCAATTGGGAATTTGATAATTTGATTTAAATTGTGGGCTTTGCTATTAACTAAAATTATCTTAATATGGCACAAGGCCATATATATGGGGCTCTTAGTTATATTACAACAAATTTAAGTCTGTATGTGATAAAACGTTTTCTGAAGATAGAAAATATTTTTCTTTAATGTTATAAGACGAGGTGGCCGAGTGGTTAAGGCGATGGACTGCTAATCCATTGGGGTCTCCCCGCGTGAGTTCGAATCTCATCCTCGTCGATGTAATTTTTTCTTTATTTTTTTCAATTTTTGAATTGGGATTTTGACAATTTTATTTAAACTGTTCGCCTTAATATCAACTAAAATTATCTGAGTATGGCACAAGGATATAGATATGGAACTCTCGATTATAATACAAGTAATTTAAGTCTAAAGTTGATTTAAAAGAAAGTTTTGTAAAGAGTATTTTTTCATAAATATCTATTGAGGTTAAGCGACTGACGAGGTGGCCGAGTGGTTAAGGCGATGGACTGCTAATCCATTGGGGTCTCCCCGCGTGAGTTCGAATCTCATCCTCGTCGATGTAATTTTTTCTTTATTTAAATTTTTTTTTTTAAATTCAGGTAACTTTAAAGAAAAATTATCGTCGGTAAAACATACTTTTTATTTATTTATTTATTCATTTATTTATTTATTTATTTTTGATAAAACGGCATTTATGATTTTTTTCTAAAGTAATTCATGCTTTATTCTTTTTCAATGTTGAAGTTCAAGTTTATCCGGTTTAACACAGTGGATAGAGCATCCACCTCGGATTCTTTTTCCATTTAAGATGTTACTTTTGAAATTTTTTTTACAATCTTTTATTTTTTTTATTTCTATATTAATGATCGTCTCTTTTAGCTCAGTCGGTAGAGCATCCACAGAGAAATATCAAAGTTCCGGCTGCGATGCCGGTCCTCGCCAACTTAGCGCATGTTTAGCTCAGCTTTGGGTAATCTGATCTGTTCGGTAAACCATGTGGGAACTGACAGTAGGTGTGTCGCTCCTCGCTAGCAAAAATAATCTCCCTGATCTAGTGCTTGCAAAAAGGCAAAAAGACTCCTTCCCAATTCGGCTGATACAATATGCTACTCCGCAGATTTGATATTTTTAAGTATATTGATATTTATATACTTAGTTTTATCTGGCACATGACCTCAGATACAGGGCACCTGGTGAGGATCGAAGTGATTACTGCACCTAGTGCACTTTTATTTAGTGGGGTGGTGCCTAAACTTTGTGAAATAAAATGAATTCATGTTATTACAACAAACAACAAGCGATTTTTCAAAGAGAGTGTGAGCTCAGAAAAATATATTTTAAGAACAGCTAAGGCACTTCGTTGACGAGGTGGCCGAGTGGTTAAGGCGATGGACTGCTAATCCATTGGGGTCTCCCCGCGTGAGTTCGAATCTCATCCTCGTCGATGTAATTTTTTCTTTATTTTTTTCAATTTTTAATTGGGATTTTGACAATTTTATTTAAACTGTTCGCCTTAATATCAACTAAAATTATCTAAGTATGGCACAAGGCTATACGTATGGAACTCTCGATTATAATAAAACTAATTTAAGTCTGAAGTTGATTTAAAAGAAAGTTTTGTAAAGAGTATTTTTTCATAAATATCTATATGGCTTCAGCTGCTGACGAGGTGGCCGAGTGGTTAAGGCGATGGACTGCTAATCCATTGGGTCTCCCCGCGTGAGTTCGAATCTCATCCTCGTCGATGTAATTTTTTCTTTATTTTTTTCAATTTTTGAATTGGGATTTTGACAATTTTATTTAAACTGTTCGCCTTAATATCAACTAAAATTATCTAAGTATGGCACAAGGCTATACGTATGGAACTCTCGATTATAATAAAACTAATTTAAGTCTGAAGTTGATTTAAAAGAAAGTTTTGTAAAGAGTATTTTTTCATAAATATCTATTAGGCTTCAGCTGCTGACGAGGTGGCCGAGTGGTTAAGGCGATGGACTGCTAATCCATTGGGGTCTCCCCGCGTGAGTTCGAATCTCATCCTCGTCGATGTAATTTTTTCTTTATTTTTTTCAATTTTTTAATTGGGATTTTGACAATTTTATTTAAACTGTTCGCCTTAATATCAACTTAAATTATCTAAGTATGACACAAGGCTATACGTATGGAACTCTCGATTATAATAAAACTAATTTAAGTCTAAAGTTGATTTAAAAGAAAGTTTTGTAAAGAGTATTTTTTCATAAATATCTAATAGGATTCTGCGGCTGACGAGGTGGCCGAGTGGTTAAGGCGATGGACTGCTAATCCATTGGGGTCTCCCCGCGTGAGTTCGAATCTCATCCTCCGGGTGCAAGTATTTAAGTTTAAATGTAATAAATATTATATTAAATTAGAAAGGCTAATAAAACTAAATAAGAATGCAGATAAAAAGATTTGAAACAGAGGTGGGTATAATCGAAAAATAGAACAACTGAAACTTACTCTTCAATCACTCTCATCTTTCATTGTTATTTTTTCTAATTTAAGTATTTAGTTAAAAGAGGAAGTAAAGAATAAAATGACAGTTATTTTTTATTATTAATAGATTTCATTTAAGATCTATTGAAGAGATTTTTGCTTATATTCATTAAAAAAAAACCAAACAATTAGAAATCAATAATACTAAGCACATATTTATTAAAATCACATTTTTAATATCAATATGCAAATTAGCCCTCCCGTTCACACTGTAAACCGCTATTTTGTTGTATATATAAATATAATTGCGTGTTTTTAGTATGTTGATATGGTTAACAGTATTAATAATATAAAGCAACTTTATTAATAATTGAGGTTTAAATAAAAAATAAAATCATTGAGAATGTGATGTCAATAATTAAGGGAATTATGACTTGAGTAGTGATATAGTTTCGGTTACAGACAGAAAAACACACAATCTACATTATAATAAGATATATATATATATATATATATATACATATTATCATATATTCCTTATATATTCTTGTCTTTAGGTTCTTTATTTTTATTATTCTTTATTACGGTCAAGTCTCGCTGAAAGCACCAATTACCACAGACCATCGAAGTTAAGCAGCAATATGCCAGTTCAGTACTTACGCAACAGCGGGTACTGTAAGCAACCTGAGTCCTTTATTTATCAGAACGAACTGAATCAACGTTAAATCATCTGAAAAGGGTTAATATGCCATGAAACAACCAAAAAAACCTAACTTGATATTTATTTTGTAAAATTTTACAAAAGTGTGACATAAAGCCTGAAAAAGGCGGGGGGGGGGGGTAATTTCTAACCTAACTTTTAACTTAACTATTCGCGAACCAAATCATCCCACAATATTCCATTCACCATAGAACCAATTCGTACTACAAACACCAAAACTTACCGGTCTCGCTATGGCAAACCTACACCTAATCCCGTATTTACATAGTCGTGAGGCGATAATGATAAAAATAAAATGATTATTAGTATCCCCCCCCCCCGTCTCACTTAGTAACCAAACAATCTACTTGTTACTCTTCTTGTTGTTGGGTCAGTAAAATACGTTTATTCCTGTGCGTTGAGTTAAGTGAGGGAGAGTCTTTCTGTGATTGGACATAGCAATCACGTGATGTGTCAAGAAGTTTTGGCGCCAAAATCAGATAGAGATTCCGTCCCAGTCACAAGGAGCAGTCGAACAGAAATTATATCCGAGAATTGACTAAATCAGAAGATACCAGATATCCTCAAATTTATCTCAAAACACTGGTAAATCTTTCAAACTTATCTTTATAAACAGGAAAGACGTTTATATTGTTAGTCATTGTTTTGTTCTTAAAAAAACCTGTTAGAATTTAATTAAGTTTTAATTCATTTGTTTGTTGCTGTTAATTTTTAGAATAAATGCTATACTAACACAATATTGTTATTTGAGTTTGCGTTTTATAAAAACAAATTCAATTGAAAAAAACATGTTTCAGTTCTTATTTGTATTTTATTGGGGTCATCGTAAAATCAAGAGACAGAACGCACGGTATGAAAATTGTTTTGATATTTGAGTTTGTGTTTTGTAAAAATTCAATTGAAATTTGTACAAATTCAATCGATAAAAAAAACCCATTTTAACATAGGGGAGGGGGATGTAAAATATCTACTTTAATTTGACGATAAAATGTGAGAAAAACGCCACGGTAAGTATATAAGTTTGGCCAGATTTACTCCAGACACTCTCAATGAAAAAATATAGCGTAAATAAGGGCAGGAATCCAGGAAACCGAACTGTTAACAACAGCTAATTAAGTTTTATCCTTTGTGGGTTTGTTTTATTTTTTCATAATTTTTTGTATTAATTTATTTTAACGAATCACTGATTTATATACCCTTAAATTTTGACGAAGTTTATCTTATGAAAAATGATTGTGAAGTTTTTTTGCGGATTTTATTGAACATAAGTCTTTACTGGTTATAACCAATTTGCCGTTATAGTTAGAAGCCAATATATGCACCCCCCCCCGAGTGCTAGTATTTAAGTTTTAATGTAGTAAAATATTACCTTAAATTAGTTAATGAAACTAAATAAGAATCCAGATAAAGATTTGAAATAATGGAAAAATAGAACACTGAATTGTTCTCCTATCATTCACGTCTTTCATTGCTGAATTTTCCTGATTTAACTTAGTGGTAAAAAAAAAAAATTTTTTTTTTTTTAATATCAATATACAAATTAGCCTTCCCGTTCACTCTATAAACCGTTATTTTGTTGTATATATAAATACAATTGCATGTTATTAGTATGGTCTACAGTATTAATAATGTGAAACGATTTCATTAATAATAAGGTGGTCGTCGATCATAAGTTTTTCATTTTGTATCTTAATACTCCATTAATTGAATTTTGATATAACCAGCAATGTACGTTCCTATTGCATCGGCTGACGAGGTGGCCGAGTGGTTAAGGCGATGGACTGCTAATCCATTGGGGTCTCCCCGCGTGAGTTCGAATCTCATCCTCGTCGATCAATTGTTTTTCATTTTGAATGTTTTAATTTATACTCCATTAATTGAATTTTGATATAACTGTACGTTCCTATTGCCATCGGCTGACGAGGTGGCCGAGTGGTTAAGGCGATGGACTGCTAATCCATTGGTCTCCCCGCGTGAGTTCGAATCTCATCCTCGTCGATCAATTGTTTTTCATTTTGAATGTTTTTAATTTATACTCCATTAATTGAATTTTGATATAACGTACGTTCCTATTGCCATCGGCTGATGAGTGGTTAAGGCGATGTGCTAATCCATTGGTCCCGCGTGAGT
>CM042176.1:39110482-39147982 GCA_023376005.1 Doryteuthis pealeii
GGGTCCCAACTAAAGTTTCTTAATAAATTATGAAGTTTTTATTTATGAACAACTACCTTGTACCCGAACAGTGTAATTCGTAAGAAAACAAAAAAAAAACAAAAAAAAAAACAAAAAAAAACCAACACGAGACGCATGGATATGATTTTTTTTAGACTTTTATGCGTCAGTGACGCAGCATCTACAAAACTACACTTACTTACGAAAATGATAGGCTATGCCTATTCATTTTGTAGTATCTAGCCCCTGTGGATTCTGGTTCGACTCTGAATTAACTATAATTCAAAATCTTACTTTCCAAGAAGTCATCCGGTCACGCGACTCTCTTATAATCTCAATCAGAGAGGCCCGCTTAGGAGCAACTAGGAGGGAAATGGAGATATTATCGTATGGATACTTACAATGGAGTTTGCACAAGGTATGAAAAGTCCGAGGATAAACATGCCGGATATTGGCCCGGAAATTGCCTGCATCATCTTGAGAGCCGTCTGAAGAATCGTGGTGGAATTATATTGGCCGGCGATGAAAGCGAACGCAATAGAAAGAAGACCCAAAATTAAAGCTGCAAAAGAAAAGGAAAATGAATAAAGAAAAATAAAATAAATCTACATCACAATTCCCTTAGTTATTTACGTTATATTCTCAATAAATGGCGTAAAAGTGTCTATGAATGGATAGAAAAGTTTAAAAGTGGCCGAACAAGCCGGATACGAGAGAGAGAGAGAGAGAGAGAGAGAGAGAGAGAGAGAGAGAGAGAGAGAGAGAGAGAGAGAGAGAACCCGATACAGCTCGAGATGAAGAGCAGACATTAGAAGAACCCTAAGAAATAATGAAGACTATTTAACGCAAGTATCATTGGGGATCGAGAATATCTATTATCTTTTCCTATCGAATAAGTAGATAAATAAATGGATTGAAAAAAAAAAAGAAGAAAATAACAGGAGTAGATATAAAGTAAAAGTAAAGTCGTCGAGGCGGCCTAATGTCGATATCAGCCAGACAGCGAGGGAGTCTATCCCCTTTTCACTAGCGCTAGACCAAGGAGATTATTTTAGTATCTGAGGTGGAGCGCCACACCTACCATCAGCTCCTCACTTTACCGCACATATCCCTGTGCTACTCATACGCTGAGTTGGCGAGGGCCGGTATCGAACTAGGAACCTTGTGGTTTCTAGTCGAACGCTCTACCGACTAAACTAACCCGAGGGAAAAGTAAAATAATACCTGCAACAGAACACTTGCTGGTTTATATGGTAACTTTTATGTATATATACCCTTATAACGTATTATGTATGTGTAAATGTGTGTAGAGATATAACCTTATAGCTGATTATGTATACGTGAGTGTGTATAGAGATATACCGTTGTAGCCTATTATGTGAGTGTAAGAGATATACTCTTATAGCCAATTATTTGTATGTGGTAGTGTGTGTAGAGATATACCCATATAGTTGATTATGTAGTGTAAGTGTGTGTAGAGACTAGAGTTATACCCTTAAACCGATTATGAATGTGTGAGTCATAAGGGTACCGAACTTTTATGGACGAGGGTTATTCCAAAAAATTTTTTTTCAGATTTTTCCCCCATAAATGTAACTTTTACATTAGTTTACCAAACTTTCTCGTTCCCCAATGATACCTGCATCGGAAAATTAGGTCTAAAAAAATTCGGCTTCGGATACCCTTACTTTCAAACTTAATAAAAAGATCACCAGGATACGTTTCATACTTACATATAGCGACGGTCACCTTTCCCGAAGAACTGTCACTATGGGGGGTCTTGAAAAGCCGGGACCAAAGTGGCTCTACAAAGTCGTAGTACATGACGGCTGCCAACGAATTGATCCCTGATGATATGGTGCTGCGGAATGGAATTAAAAAAAAAAGAAAAAGTTAGTTGAAATTACTTTAATTAAAAATAAAAACTTTACATAGACGATGGTTGTTGATTGGTTGGTTGGCTGGGTTTTAGGGCATGTCAACTCTTGTTGGTTTATTTAATTCCGATGACGTTTTGTTTTTAAACATTTTTTTTTTCAAAGAATTAATTTCTTTTTTCCATTTAACCCATAGATTGGATCCTAACAAGTTCTAGCAGTCCGGGTCACAGTGGACCCGGGAATAATGGTGATGAAGGGGTTTTACATAGACGAGAAAATAAATAAAGCACGTGCTTTATTTATGGGAAAACCCCCAAAAACCAAAACCACCCCCCCAAAAAAAAACAACCCCAAAAAGCAAAAACACACTAAGCCACTTCGCAGATTTTTTTTACTATATATTGAATAGAACTCGGTGAAATCTTTTGATATATTTCCACTATTTATTGATATCAAAGCATGTGTTTAAGAAAACGGTCTCAATGGTGTCGTGGACTGTAAATTGCCCATTAAAAAAATACATTGACGAGGATGAGATTCGAACTCAAACCAGGAAAATCCAATAAACTAGCAACGATAATCTATTATTTTGTACTATTCGGTTTTTGGGACTGTTGTTCTCATCTTTATTGTTATATGCACAACGTTTCGGCAAATGTACCCCCCGGCCTTCTTCATGTGTTTCTTGTCGAACTTGGGAATCTTCATGTCGTAAATCGGGAGCCTTCACGGAACTACAAACCGAACTTTTTATTCAATCCACCTGGATAAACTGTTCTAATTCCCTTAACCATGACCAGGTACAAGTGTTAAGCTATGTTAAGTATTCTATGTTGTTATCACCCTTGGCCAGGATTGAACCTGCAATCTAAAGATGATTGTCTCGTAGAACTGTATTAATCCGTATATCCATTGCGCCATGTATTCAACTGGACAAAGAGAAGAGTTTCGAGTTCGATAAGAAACACCTGAAGAAGACCGGAGGGCATATCGGCTGAAATGTTGTATATACAGCAACGAATATGAGGACAATAGTCCGAAAAATCCAAGTAATATAAATTATCCAACCTCATCTAAAAGATTCAGACAAATACAAACACTTTTCTTCGTCACATCCTACCCATAGCAAACGGGTTGGGTAATAACAGGCGTCCCATCATGGCATAATGGTTAACAAGCTAGTCCCGCAGATCCATTGCTTCTGAATAGTGACTTCAATCCTCGTTTGATGTCTTATACACGTGACCTTGTGTCACATCCTACCTGTGGCGAACTGGTTGGGTAAATAAATACCTAACTACGTGTAGCCTTGAGCCAGACTAGACTAATCTTTGTAAATATCAAGATATACATAGGGGCTCGTTTAGCTCAGTTGGTGGAGGATCCGCCACCGAACCACCAGTTCCGGGTTCAATACCGGCCCTCGCCAACTCAGCGCATTGAGTAGTATGGCTTTGGTTTGTGCGGTAAAGCGGGGAGGGTAGTTGTGGTGCTCCACCTCAGAAGCAAAAACAATCTCTTTGGTCTAGCGATAGTGAAAAGGGGATAGACTCCATTGTTGTCCGACAATACGCTACTCCACCAATTTTACTTTAATTACATTCCCTATTCTAAAAGTTAAAAAAAAAAAGAAGAAAAAACAGGGTCGACGACGATAAGACTCGAACGCAGGCCTCAACCATTCGGCCACATCGTCTCATAATACACTTTTAATTTCTGTTATATTTGTAAAAAATACACATTAACTAGAATTTGAATCAGTTTGAATTTACCTAGAGCTCCACGTGCCAGGCCTTGTACCAGGTTAAGATGATTTTAGTAATTACCAAGATACACCCTTTATTTATTTTCTTTAATAAATGTGATCAAATTCTCTATTTATCAAAAAAATATATCTTCGACGAGGATGAGATTCGAACTCACGCGGGGAGACCCCAATGGATTAGCAGTCCATCGCCTTAACCACTCGGCCACCTCGTCGGTATGCTGTATATGAAAGATATTCTCTATATTCTGAAAACTTTTATCAGCCGTAGACTTGATTCACTTAAGAATATAACTGATAGCCCGATACTTATGGCCTTGTGCCCTACCTAGATAATTTTAGTTAATATCGAGGCACACAATTTAAATAAAATGTTTAAATTCCCAATTCAAAAGTTGAAGAAAATGTCATATCGACGAGGATGAGATTCGAACTCACGCGGGGAGACCCCAATGGATTAGCAGTCCATCGCCTTAACCACTCGGCCACCTCGTCAAGTGGTAAACGATATTGTTATATTTATTTATATTTAGAAAAGTTTCTATGAGCCGTGAACTTGAATCGCTTAGAACCTGAGAGCCCCTCACGTGTGACCTGACTAAATTAATCTTAGTAAATATCAAGACGGGCAATTTTTTGATAAGATGATTAGATTCTCTATGTTGTTGAAAAAAAAAAGTTGAAAAAATTGACATCGACGAGGATGAGATTCGAACTCACGCGGGGAGACCCCAATGGATTAGCAGTCCATCGCCTTAACCACTCGGCCACCTCGTCACACATCAATCGTTACTGTACTTTATATATATTTTAAAATAAAAATTCTCTCTTTTTGAAAAATTGTTGTAAACCGCATTATTTTATTCTAAATATAATTAAATATAACAATACTGCTTATTATTATAATGGAATCTCGGTGTCCAACATATTAAAATCAATGCTATGAAGGATTTTACATAGAAACAATTTACAATATAATCAAAATAAATGTAATCTTTTTATATGCGTTCTTATTTAATTTCGCTAGTCTTTCTAATTCAATATATTTCATTACATTAAAACTTAAATACTTACGTACGCATACATACACACCAACTGCCCTTTATATATGGGCAGAGATGACCGTGTTTTACGTTTTTCTTCTTTCAAGTTTATGAATATTGCTCTGTATATAATAATCAAATTCCACAAAAGGTATTGAGCATGATTCTCACTAAGTGCCTGACACTGTTGACGCTTCCATATCAACGTCATATCAAGATATGATCTTATGTCGTATAAGTAGTGGCATTTCGGGTTACGCCCTACTAAATAAAGGTGAATGAGGCTAACAGACAGTAATCAATTCGTTCCGCACTGGGTGACCCATACGCGCTTTGATATGTTTTATGAACTAGTTCATATATATGTATATATATATATATATATATAAAATTTCAGACACACATACACACACACACATACACATATATATATATGTTTGTGTGTTAAATTATATTTATATATTATATATATATATATATATATATATATATGAGAGTGAGTAAATAAACAATGTGTTTATTTGATATGGCTTTTAGCCGACAATTTTTGGAGGACATGTGCTTAATTGAAGTCATACCTAATTTTGAAAATTAATTAGTTAATAATTGTAAATCCCTGAATGTACATTTCGACCTATTAGGTCTCATCAGCAAGGTTATAGACATGGGAGACTCTCCGTGTGTCTATAACCTTGCTGATGAGACCTAATAGGTCGAAATGTACATTCAGGGATTGATATTTTCTCGATTTGTTTAGCCTTATATTTGAACATATATGCCCGCCTAAATTCATTAATTATTAACTAATTAATTTTCAAAATTAGGTATGACTTCAATTAAGCACATATCCTCCAAATGCCTGCTGAGGTCCCGGTTTCGATTCCTGTCGGAGGGGAGTCGTTAGTATACATCGCTGATGAGACTTAATAAAGTCGAAACAGTCTGTACGGTGTTCTGCATAGCGAGCCATCCTTTGCCGGGATTCACTTGTCAAGATTATTTTCTATAATTATCGAATTTTATGCGATACATGCATTATAATTGCCTTCAAGCAAAATATAAATAATAATTTATTCAACAATGCTTCTAAAAAAAAAACATCCAAAAATCTTATTCACTTCGCCGAAGAGCTTACGGCCTGGTTTGTTTATTACTCAATCAACGTCCCCTTACCTACTATGGTAGAGGCGTGTAAGTATCATTGACAAGGTTAATTTCGCAGGGATTGTTCGCTATGTACCGGCGGCCGAAGCGATATGGTCTCTGACTATGCTTGCTGAGGTACCGGTTTCGATTCCTGTCGCAGGGGAGTCGTTAGTATACATCGCTGATGAGACTTAATAAAGTCGAAACAGTCTGTACGGTGTTCTGCATAGCGAGCCATCCTTTGCCGGGATTCACTTGTCAAGATTATTTTCTATAATTATCGAATTATGTGTGTGTGTGTAGTTGTAGAAAAGTTTTTCTTTCGGTGTTCAGGAGAACTAAAAGTTATAGGTAGTTAATATTATATTACCTGTCTGGTTTATAATTATTTTTATTTCTCTCCTTGTAACTTGAAAATCAAACAAACTGGAACACAAAAACACATCACCCCTGATGATGGCACTTCGAAGTGCCGAAAGTACTTGGGATAAAAACTTCGGTTGACTAATCCATGGATTCCATCCAAATGTAAAAAGTTGTCCAGAAAGCTCGAAAAGATTGTTTATATATATATGTGCTTAATTGGAGTCGTACCTAATTTTTTGAAAATTAATTAATTAATAATGAATTAGGCGGGAATACCTATTAAATGTATGGCTAAACAAATCGAGAAAAATCAATCTCTGTATGTACATTTCGGCCTATTAGGCCTCATAAATGTACATACAGAGATTGATTTTTCTCGATTTGTTTAGCCATACATTTAATAGGTATTCCCGCCTAATTCATTATTAATTAATTAATTTTCAAAAAATTAGGTACGACTCCAATTAAGCACTTATTCTCCAAAAAATTATCGGCAAAAAGCCATTCTAAACAAACCTTGTTTACAATATATATATATATATATATATATATTATATATATATATAAAGACAATAAATACAACATTAATCAATAACATGTGGGTGTTTTGTTTTTCAAATTTATTCTCTGATATACTGTCGGATTCACTTCCTTATTTTAATATATATATATATATATATATATATATATATATATGGTGATTGCCACTTCTTGACAGAATAAGGCCATTTCTACAAGTAGTCCAGATGTGAGCAGTTGTGAGCATGCAGATGGCCCACGTCACACAGATCACACATATGAAATCCTCGACATACAGGCGCTGGCACACAGGTCAGACTTCAATGTAGGAAATGTTTCCATGGCGTCCGTCATGTGTCGCTTCAGAATGGAGGGCTCGAGTCAACTTACCTCAAACTTCTTATAGCTAAAGCTGATTTCCGCAAGAGCATCTGTCTGCCCCTTATCGAGATACTTCCCTCTCAAGATCGGGAGGTGTCCAGACATTCCAAGTGGCTGTTCTTAGCCTTTTTTGTGTTGTAGTATTTTCTAGTTTTCGCCCAGCTAATGTGGACAATCGTCGAAATGTTGGTTTCTGGACAGCTTGATAGGTGAATCGGCATTTGTTTAGGTCAGCTTTTATAGACACCTCCCAAGTGACTGGGTGAACAGTGTTAACCAAGGGGCTGCTCATTCACCCACAACCTCGCCGAGGCACGTTGCTGTTCAATCAGCAAGGCGGTGACGTTAAGTAGGTCACGAATCACGCCGTATGTAGATTCAAATCTGCATGCTTCCATCCCGTCAGGCCTGCACACCTCACATCCCTCCATCACTCTGGGACTTGTAGAAATATCTGCACATGTTTTTTGTTTTACATGTTGCGCGCTTGTGCGACACGCACCGCATGCTCTCCTTCCCCAAAGTCAAGTATCAGTGACAAGCCGGGGCAAGATGACTGGGAGACTTTGGGGAACGCAGGTGCATGATCTGGTGAGATCTAAGAGTCCACCACTCCGGAAAAAAACAACAAAAAAAACTAAGTTTTAACTTAGTATAAGTCCACATGTTCCATTTTCTATTGAAAAAGGTGATTATTATTTATTTTTTCTTTATCACATTTTTCATTTACCGATTCCTGTGAAACGAAAATGGTTATGGCAGAAATTTACACGCATTTGGCAATAGACTTAATTCAATATTTACTATTTGAAATAAAAATAAGTTACTTATCTTTGAGAGTTGTCTCCTAGATAATGTGGTCTGACCATTTCATTTTTTATACTGGCAAAATTTCTCTTCATGATTCTACGCGAGTAGGCCAGTCAATGAATGAGGGGGAAGGCGGTGGTATTTTAACAAGTCAAGTTAAATGACAGGACAAGATAAATGTACAAAATAGAGATACAATGTATTCCAAAAAGATGAATTCATTTTTGAAGGTAAAATCGATGTTCTAACGTTTCAGATTTTTAATAAAACCTTCATCAGGATTTTAAGATGGAAAGAACCATCCTAAGTGTATATGTATAAATTATTTTTTTTTAGTGTTGGTTACTCAGTACATGACGTTGTTCCAAGGGCACTCGTGTAGTGTAATGGTTATCAAGCTAAACTAGCAAACCATTACAAGTGAGTTCGAATCTCACTGGGTGCTCCATCTGCCCGGCCTTGTGCCACAACTAAGCTTAATAAGTACATGATGTTGTTCGTCTCGATATGGCTTCCTCGATTATTGCTTTAGGCATCAACGTATCCCCCTCCTCCACTACATCTGAGTGCAATGTTTGAGGTACTGCGCCTGGGTGGGGACAGACACCCAGGTACTAGGCTTCAGGTAAGTACTATTCGCTTCCAGCCTAGAATGGTAAATAAAGTCGACAGAAATGAATTAATTTAACCCCCTGCGCTACAAAAATATGTTTATGTGGGGATTTTTTGTTGGTACCTACTTATTCGTTTCTTAGGAAAGAATGTAAGAAAGTAAGAAACAACCAAAGAACGAATCGGTGGAGATGAAAGAAAACAAAGAAAGAAACAAAAATAAATCAAAAACAAAAACAAAAACAAATCAAAACAAAGAAATGTGGAAAGAAACAAAGAAATTGAGGAGAACAAAAAACAAAAACAAAAAATAAAACAAAACAAAACAAACAAACAACGGGAAGGGAAGAAAAGAGAAGAAAGAAACAAAGAAAAATAAAAGAAAGGAACAGGGGGGGGGGATAAAAAAGTATGAAACATACAAATAACAGAAAAAAAAAAAGAAAGAGAGAAACAAACAAACAGAAGAAAGAAAGAAAGAAGAGAGAGTAAGAAATATAATACAAATAAAGAGAGGAAAAAAAAAAAAGAAAGAGAGAAACAAACAAACAGAAAGAAAGAAAGAAAGAAAGAAGAAGAGAGAAAGTAAGAAACATGCAAATAAAGAAAGGAAAAGAAGAAAAAGTAAGAGCGAAAAAACAAACAAACAAACAAACTTACAGAAAGGAAAAAGGAAAGAAGAAAGAAAAATACAAATAACGGAAGACGAAGAAAAAAAAGAAAGAAAGAAGGGAGGGAGGAGAAGAAAGAAAGATTAAAACACATACAAATAACAGAAGGTGAAGAAAGGAACAAACAAAGAAAGAAAGAAAGAAAAAAAGAAAAAAAAAGAAGGGAGGAGAATAAAGAAAGAAAGAAACATGCGAACAAGAGAAGGCGAAGAAAGAAAGAAAGAAAAGATTGTTGTTTTGCGTATCTATGGCAACCAGGTGAGCTGAGGATACTTTATATTTTTGAGGATATCCGATTTCTTTCGCTAGTTCCGGGAGAGGAGAGATTTAAAAAAAAGCAGAAAGGGGAGATTTTAAAGAAGACTAAATAATGGCAAATCAATCTCCAGGAACCAGGAAGATTAAAATGGCTGTCGGAAAAAAAAAAAAAAATAAAAAATAAATAAAAAAAAAAAATTAGAGACCCCCCCCCAAAAAAAAAGAAGGAAAGAAATATAAACATAAAATAAGAATTAACACCTGGTGTAATATTCCTAAGCTGGAAACAAACAGACGCCTCTGCAAGCACACATGCGCATACGCACGTATCTTCACCCCCCCCACATAAACATTCGTAGAGAGAGAGAGAGAGAGAGAGAGAGAGAGAGAGAGAGAGAGAGAGAGAGAGAGAGAGAGAGAGTTCTCATTTGCCTAGAGAGTCACGTGATAAGGTAGCACTGGGAAAATAGAATGAATTTGATTGACTAACAGTCGTAAAGGTGCGCACACACAATCTATCTCAGTCTGTTCATATAAATCTATTGATCCATCTATTGATCCAGCAATCGGTACACACACACAAATATATATATATATATATATATATATATAATATAATATATATATATATATATATATATATGATTTTTGGATGTTTGCTTTTTTAGAAGCATTGTTGGATAAAGTATATATTATATATTTGCTTGAAGGCAATTACAATGCATGTATCGCATAAAATTCGATACTTTTATTTTTTTTAATAGAAAATGAACTTGACAAGTGTAATCCCGGCAAAGGATCGCTCGGTGTGTAGAACATCGTACAGACTGTTTTCGACAGTCAAGTTCATTTTCTATAAAAAAATAAAAGTATCGAATTTTATGCGATACATGCATTGTAATTGCCTTCAAGCAATATATATATATATATATATATATATATATATATATATATATATACAGGTTTTGTTGAACTGTACAGACAATTCTTGTCGGAAAAGTTTTTGGTTGATCGTTTCTAATTTTCGGGACATCTTTTTGGTGTCAGGGTGAAACTGGTGTAACAGTCCACCAAAGGTTTCAAAACGAGCGCTTTCGGCAATACAGTTTGCCATCATCTGCTACGAAACGATGGTATGGTTTCGTGTCTCGTTTTTAACGAGAACGAGTAGTAGCAAGGAATTAGAAGTGGGAGGTAATAACAATTGGTAGTGGTTCGAGCAAGCGATGCAGTAGTGATTTTTTGTGGGAGAGGGGCACAAGTTGTGAGAAGGGGAGGGGTATAGTGGAAGGAGGATAGTTTCCTACCTAATGATGGCAAACTGTATTGCCGAAAGCGCTCGTTTTGAAACCTTTGGTGGACTATTACACCAGTTCACCCCGACACCAAAAAGATGGCCCGAAAATTAGAAACGATCAACCAAAAACTTGTTCGACAAGAATTGTCTGTACAGTTCAACAAAACCTGTATAAAAGAAAAAATGCTGCCAAAATACACTTATTTTAATATATATATATATATATATATATATAATTTCACCTTGATATGGTAACCGGTCTAGGAGGAGGAAAACTATGAATGAAAACCTGTTAAACTACACAAAATAAATTGACCTCGTGTGATATCCTACTCGTGCGGAGGGGTACACACACACACACACACACACACACACACACACATATATATATATATATATATATATATATAGAGAGAGAGAGAGAGAGAGGGGGTATTTAAAAATTCCAACTCACCTAAGTGTTCCACAAAAAATACAGGAAACAAATATTCCCATGACCCCTTGATAGTCACCCAGAGTGTCAATCACAAATTGGGGTAACATCTGTAATAAGAACATATAGAGTAGTTTTAATTTAAGAAAAGGGAAAACAAAAACAAAAAACAAGAAAAGAACATCTACAGATATACAATATACACCCTATCATTTTATTTCACGAAAATTATTTTCTTTTAAACCATAAATAACAGGATCTGATTATATCTAGTAAAACATTATATAACCAAAACGGATATCATTATGTACGATTTATGACCAATCTCTAGAGTTAAGTCGACGGGGCGGCCTAAAGTCGGTATCAGCCAGTCAGCGAGGGAGTCTATCCCCTTTTCAATAGCGCTAGACCAAGGAGATTGTTTTAGCATCTGAGGTGGAGCGCCACACCTACCATCAGCTCCTTACTTTACCGCACAGATCCCTGTGCTACTCATACGCTGAGTTGGCGAGGACCGGTATCGAACTAGGAACCTTGCGGTTTCTAGCCGAACACTCTACCGACTGAGCTAACCCGGCCCCTAAAATCATAGCCTCCCCGGCGGGAATCGAACCACGGTCTCCCGCGTGACAGGCGAGGATACTTACCACTATACTACCGAGGAAGACTCTAAAAACGCTATTTGGACTGTTGCATATTAAGAAAGAAATGGATATAAATCCGGCAGTGTAAATGTAGAAAAAGTTTGTGAAAAAAACATCAAATACGTCGTAAATTGACATTTTTGAAGCCGACGCTATTGCATTTCGGTTTTTATTTATACCATCAACAGGGCTATTAATCATATAAAAGGAAAACTGTGAACAAGCAAAAGCTTGTGAGCCTTTGTTTACGATGTTTAAAGGCCTTTGTCGATACTCAACAATAATTTGAATGGGAACGCTATCGTTACATAGCGTTTTGATTTGCAACTTTTTTTACATTTTGATTATCGACAAAGACCTTTAAGCACCCTTAACAAAAACTCGCAAGCTTTTTCTTGTCCACAGTTTTCCTTTTATAGGATTAATGAGATAATAGCCGTTGATGGTTTGAATAAAAACCGAAACACTATAGCGTCAGCTTCAAAATAGTCAATTTTCGACGTATTTCATGGTTTTTTCACAAAATTTTATACATTTACACTGTTACATATGTAAATATATACCACAGTATGATGATTTAATTATTACAACGTTTGATATGTTTACTTAAGAGCTATTGCCAAATAGTTCAATATGTAAAAAGTATAATAATCTTGATTTAACTCTCTCTCTCTCTCTCTCTGTCTCTCTGTCTCTCTCTTTCTTTCTTACCATCTTTTCATCTTTTCATTATGTTCGATTGAAACAGTTTAGTGCTATGGTTTCCGCGGGCTCACCCCCTCTCTGTATCTTTCACCCACTCTTTCTTTCTTTCTTTCTTTTTTTTTCCTTTCTTTCTTTCTTATTATATTTTTCTGCGTAGCTTGTGTCTTTTCTTCCCTTTCTTTCTTTATAGTAAAAACGGAATAGTCCATTATTTAGTTATGGTGATGACACTCATAAGAAATAAGAATTGGCGCATAAACAACGCCAGATAATCAGGAATTACATTTTTGTATTTCATCCTAACGATTTTGACAGTCCCCTTTTTAACCAGCGGGTGTTGCAAGATGACAACGGTCGTACTTTTAAGGAAGAGGAGTATTAATATAGAGTATAATAAATAAAAGTATTTACCTGTCCGTATTTAACAGGAGGAGCACAATCGGCATAATTTGCATACATGACAAGCCAGTGATACTGAGGAGGGTTGTCATGAGAAGGCAACCGGAAGGGCAACGTAGATTGACCTGAAGAGGGAAAAACGAGACGAATAAATGGTTATCGTCTTAGAAAATAAACTCGACGAGACACATTCAAATCCAGGATTGTTGGCTTTTAAGTAAAAAGTAAAGTCGTCGGGGTGGCCTATTGTCAGTATAGGCCAGACAGCGAGGGAGTCTACCCCCTTTTCACTAGCGCCAGACCAAAGAGATCGTTTTTGGCATCTGGCGCCACATCTGCCATCAGCACCTCACTTTACCGCAGGGATCCCCGTGCTACTCATACGCTGAGTTGGCGAAGGCCGGTATCGAACCCGGAACTTTGTGGTTTCTAGTCGAATGCTCTACTGACTGAGCTAAATAAAGCCTTTTGGCTTTTAACTTAGCCCCCCCCCCGCATAAGAAACGAATCTATCCCTTCTTTCTCCCTACAGCTAAACGGATTAAATAGAATAGTAAGAAATGTTATTCTGGTAGGCGACCAGTCTAGGAGAAGGAAAACTCTCTGAATTCTAAAACGAGCTGTACCCCGCTTAAAAATTTCCCCTTGTGTCACAACCCACTCGCTGCAAGGAGAGCGTGACAAATATATACAATTCAAAGGATGCGCGCTCAGCGTAACGGTCATCACTGTAGGAAATAGAATCGGCGAACTAAGTTTAAATTCTGGACGATGCTATTTGCATTTCACTTCGCGCAAATGCTCTTGACATAGGCATGAATCCATCTGTTCCTCCACCCACTCGGCTATGCGTAAATAGTAGGACAGACAGGATTCTTTAGAAAAGAGGAAAAAAGCACGATGAGGATGCTTGTCGAAAAGAATTTTTCATGATTATACAAATACATAAAAATCATGAGTCGCCGGGTACAAGATTCGAACTCACGCAGAGAGGCACCAATGGATTCAAATCGATGGTCTTAACCCCACGGTCACGTCTTCTGCTCCCTTAGCTCATTATTTCAAAACTTTATGGTTGAGTATTAAAGTCATTCATAAAAAAAGAGTCACATCGACGAGGATGAGATTCGAACTCACGCGGGGAGACCCCAATGGATTAGCAGTCCATCGCCTTAACCACTCGGCCACCTCGTCTGCTGATACCGTCATTCTCCAATTCTGAACTAATGAATGAATTATCTACAACAAGTTACATTTTTTAAACAAATTGACCATTTAGGTTTAGATAATTAACCATTACATATTTAATTAGACTTCACTAGGTGGTCAGCATGTGTGGCCTTGTACCCAACTAAGCTAAGCGCCGTAATTGTCAAGACGCATGGTGTATAATAAAATGTTTACTCAGAGAAAGGAAATGAAAAATTACATCGACGAGGATGAGATTCGAACTCACGTGGGGAGACCCCAATGGATTAGCAGTCCATCGCCTTAACCACTCGGCCACCTCGTCACATACTACTGCTTTCTGTTATATTTGTAAATAAGTCATTCGCGCTTCAGCAAAGTGATTGTCAGTTGTTTAATGTACTTCGTACGTTTCTTTGTTTAATGGCATGTCAACCACTGCGAGTTTTTTTAATGCCGAAGGTATCCTTGTGGAAGAACATTAGTAGCTCCATTTAACATAGTTTTATATAGGTTTATTATGTAACTCTTTATTCATTTTTTAAGGGCCGGTTTAGCTCAGTCAGTAGAGCACACGCCCAGGAATCGCAAGGTCCCGGGTTCGATACCGGTCCCCGTCAACTCAGCGCATGAGTAACACAGATTGGTTAATCTTATCTGTGCGGTGAAGTGGGGAGCTGACCGTGTGTATGGCACCCCACCTCATCAAAAATAATATCCCTAGTCTAGTGCTAGCGAAAAGAGGATTGACTCTCTCGATGTCTGGCTGATACCACCAACATTACTTTACTTAGACCTGTGAAGTCACTTTTTCGTTGTCATTACTCCTGGAATACTAAAATATACTATATAGTAAATACTAGGTATACCCAATTTGTCGTCTGCTACAAATTTTAAAAACGAATTAAAATTAATTAAATCTATTATTTAAGGTCAAACTTTTGTCTAAATCGATAAGTAGTAAAAAGAAAAATTCATTACATATGCAGTTTATTTTTAATAGAATTAAAACGATTTATTTTGGTCAATTTTGACGCGATCCGCCATTCTGTCTCTTTTTCAATGGTTTTTAAGTGCTTGTTTACAATTTTAATGTAACATTCGCGATGGCAAAAATACCTTGTTAATATAAAAATTATTTGTTACTTGCGTCTGAATTTTAATTTTTATTAAAAAAAAGGGTGTAAAATCTCCCCCAATGAAACCACCTGTAGGTTGTGGGTGGTAACCCGTGATACCTAAGGACGAAATCCTTCTGGCTGAGCAGCCCATGACATGCAACACTCCACTTTGACCCTTATTTAGGCTTGATGGGCGGTCGTAGAGGTCACCTCCGATCAATCGGCTGGTCATCTCAATCTCTAGAACCTATATGATTGTTCCAACCCTTTTTATCATATATGTGCTTGAAGGCGGTGGCTGAGGGTCTAAGTGTCCTGGGTATGATGTTAAATTGCATGTAATGGCGAATAGTTTCAATTCTAGAGAAACGATTATAGACGAAATATAAAACTGTTGTTCGTCTTCAAAAGAATAAAGATAAAAAAAAACACACAAACACACACACACACACACACATACAATGCCCGACTTACGCCATTGCATGTTTCTTCTTGGGAAGGGAGACAAATCTTTGGATGATCATTTGGTTGAAGCTAAAGGAAGCGATCCCAGTAAATGTGGATCCAAGAACGGTACTCCAAACTGAATAGATCAACCGAGGATCTGGATCAAATCTGTAAATAAGAAATAAAAAGAAAATTAACACAAAGAAGAAGAAGGCTTACATTGGATTTTCTTGTGCGACGACGACGACGACGACAACAAGATTATTATCTGCACTATTAGATGAGGCTTGATAATTTGGATTATTTGGATTATTGACTATTTCGGCACTATTGATTTTGGTCATTGGGGATTATTCGGACTATTGTCCTCATCTTTATTGTCATCTGCACTATTTCTCTGAACTTTTGAGATGAGGCTTGATAATTTGGATTATTTGGATTATTCGGACTATTGTCCTCATCTTTATTGTCATCTGCACTATTTCTCTGAACTTTTGAGATGAGGCTTGATAATTTGATTATTTGGATTATTCGGACTATTGTCCTCATCTTTATTGTCATCTGCTTATTCTCTGAACTTTTGAGATGAGGCTTGATAATTTGGATTATTTGAATTATTCGGACTATTGTCCTCATCTTTATTGTTATCTGTATATCAAGAAGATATACCTGAAGAAAGCCGGAGGGTACATTCACCGAAATGTTGTACAGATAAAAATAAAGATGAAGAAAATAGTCCGAATAATACAAATAATACTAACAAGATTGTATTTTCAAGGTCTGTACTTACTAACCTCTCTCCACGAGCAGGACGCCATACAAAATCTATTTTTAAGCAGAATTTAACAGATTTTAATTCAGTTCTCCTTCTCCTTGACCTGTTGCCATACCAAAGTTAAAGAGCCCAGTCTGCCCTAACATTTACTCATAGTTGGTCTCCAATTATATACAGTACAAAAAAGGTATCTTCACCTTCATTTTAAACAAGTAAACCCTTCATACTTAATTGCAAAATTTAATAATCTTGATTTAACTCTCTTTCACTGTTTCTTTCTTTCCTTCTTTTCATCATGTTCGATTGAAACAGATTAGCGTCATCACTTCCGCGCGCCCACCCCTCTCTCTACCTTTCCTCGAAACTCTTTCTTTCTTTCTTTCTTTCTGATAAAAACGGAATGATCCATTATTAGGTGACGACACTAAGTAATAATAATTCGGCGATTAAGCGATACCAGATAATCAGGATTTACGTTTTTGCATTTCATGTTGGATGATTTGGACGGTTTCATTTTTAACGAGAAGATATCGCAAGATAATAACGGTCGGAAAAATAAGGAACATGAGTATTAATATATAGATTAGAATCATTTTATTTATTTTGTTATTGTCTAAAAGAACTAGAATGGTTAAATTACAAAAATCCTAATAGTACCATCTACTCGTTTGGTTACCTCATTTCAGGAATGAAGCCGCCTCCTTTAGGGGACCAGATACTTTTTAAAACATCACAATTTAAAAATGTCCAGTACATAAACTTTGACCCCCTTAATTGTTATTAGAAATAATCCCGTGTTAACATATTAGTAGTTGATAGAGGATCCTTGGTTATTTCCTATAAGTCTAACATGATCAAAGGGGAACCACTCTAGACTGATAAATTATTCATTTATTAATTGATCTACTAGGAAAAAAGAAGACAGGGTTAGGGTTAGGGTTTAGGGTTAGTTTAATGGGAAAATAAATAAATAATTTATCAGTTCCCCTTTGATCTTGTAAGACTTATAGGAAATAACCGGATCCTTTTTTAGACTGAAATTGAATGTACAATAATAAAAATTACAACGAGACTTTGGGACCGACAACAATCTAGACGTATAGGCAAATTTAAATGTACTTGCCGTCAACCATGTTGGTGCCCTTTGATGACTTAAGGCCAAATTATATTTTTTCGCCTCTCGACCCCCCCCCCCCAAAAAAAACATTTATCTCTGCTACAGCCCTGCATTATATATATTCAAAGTGATATTTTTTCCTCTCATTTTGTTGAAAAATATACGTCTTCCTTTTGAACGCCATTACAGTAATTGTGAAATTGAAGAAAAAAAAAATGGAGATTTGATTGTTGTCTGATTTCACTGTCCAACCAATTTTTTTTTTGACTGGTGACTTAAATTTGAGTTTTTTTTGCGGGGGATAATTTGGGATTCCCTAATTAAAAAATAGCGTCCGTTTTTAAAGAACCCCCTTTTTATAGAAAATGTGCTGTTAATTATGTAGACAGATAAAGATAAAGATATGGGTAACGAACACAACAACGAAATGCATTTATCAGACAACAAGAGCATGTAACATACAATATACAATACAATGTGTAACTTGTGATACAAATGTGTGTGTTTACAAAAGTGTTACAATAGAATAATGTAGTAATAGTATGATTTGTGTTGCAAGATAATGCTTGCGTGACTTATCTGTCCAGATAGGAATATCTTGCTAGCTTCGTTTGTTTGACTATACGCGTCACCGGCTCTTTCGTTTTTTCCTAAGCATGTCATTCTCCGACGTCTGGTTGGCAGGCTTCAAAAGCACGTCGTTCCTCGACCTCTACTGCTGTGGAAAGAGGGTGATTTCAAGGTATCAGCCCTCGAAATTGGCGGCCAAACTGAGCCTCGTAACGTGTGCTCTGATTGGTCGCTGACAAAGGCCCATAGCCAATCGCGTGAGGTTTCTCATCAGGTGATGACTAAAGGACCCTGGTCCCTGGTAATGGTCAAAGGGAGGTAACTGTTTAGGTAATATTATTTTCTACATTTTTCGGCATACGTGTCTAGTACCTAAACTTTGACAACCCTGTATTAACCACAATAAAACGCTACACAATGAATAGTTTATATCATTAATTAAATATGTTTGTTTCAGCATACTAATTAGACTTAAAGAGAGCAATAAAAATAACAACATTTAATTGTTCTTAATAACACCAACAATGGAGACGCCAGTCTAACAAGGGGACCGTGGGTCTGGGGTCGTGGGTCTGGGGTCGTACATTAGCGCCAGCGAATAAACTGAGACTGGTTTGCGACTCTAAGAATAGAATGAAGAGATTGTTGACTCAACACGTGACAGTGATATGTAAATAAAGCATCATGGGATACTGGAATGATCACTTGGATAAAGAGTGTCTGGCTGGATGGGTAAGGGGGGGGGCGTAAAAAGAATAAAACAAAGCCCCCCCTCAACAAAACCCCCAACCCTAATCAATACAATGTTTGGAATCTGAAGCAAACCGTATCTTTCCTTTTATCTACAAAATATTATACAATATAAATAATAGCGAATAATATTCGTTTTTATTGTTTAATGTTCCGCTAAATATTTTGGCATTTTTGATGGAGAAGAAAACTGACTTTTTATCCAAAAATTGCTTGTAGTGTGTTTATTTATAGGCGATGCCGCATATAGCTAGATAAATAGATAGATAGATAGATAATAGGGTTAGATAGATAGACAAATAGATGGATAGATAATAGTGATAGATAGACAAATAGATAGATAAATAATAGTTATAGATAGTAGATAATAGTTATAGATAGATAGATAGATAAATAGATAATAGTATAGTAGGTAGATAGATAGATAGGTAGATAGATAATAGTTATGGATGTATAGATTATTGGGTTAGTTAGACAGATAATATGATTTATTAGATAGATAGATAGATAGATAGATAGACATAATAGTTTGAACTAGATTAATACGTTGATTCTTAAAACTTGGATATTACAATAAAAGTATGAAGAGTTTCCTTGTTTAAAATGACTGTGAAGATATATTTTGACACTTCATATAACAGGATATTATAAGAATTAAATTTCATCATCATCGAGTCGCGTTGTTAGCAAGGATTCCCATGACTCTCCCTCGCCAAAATATCCCAGTCGGTCATTGCTCATAGAAAGTCCCCCACACGGCATCTTGAATCCGTCCAGGGCTGATTAATGTAGGTTTTTGCTGACCGAAGTACACTGGTTTGTTCATTTGTAGGTATTTTCCTGAGAACAATTCAAAATAATTCAATACTAGTCAAAATAATTCTTTCCATGATGAAATTATTATGAGAGAGAGAGAGAGGAGAGAGAGAGAGAGAGAGAGAGAGAGCAGAGAGAGAGAGAGAGAGAGAGAGAGAGAGAGAGAGAGAGAGAGAGAGAGAGAGAGAGAGAGAGAGAGAGAGAGAGAGAAAGAGAGAGAATGAGAGAGAGAGAGAGAGAGAGAGAGAGAGAGAGAGAGAGAGAGAGGAGAGAGAGAGAGAGAGAGAAGAGAGAGAAGAGAGAGAGAAAGAGAGAGAATGAGTAGAGAGAGAGAGAGAGAGAGAGAGAGAGAGAGAGAGAGAGAGAGAGAGAGAGAGAGAGAGAGAGAGAGAGAGAGAGAGAGAGAGAGAGAGTGAAATTGATTGATAGATAGATAGATAAAGAAAGTCAGCGGCATTGGGTTGCCGTTGTAATTCTACTTACAAAAAGTACGGCCATCTATCTCCCTGGGTGATCATATTAGCCACCCGGGTGGTGCCTCCTACCCGATTCACACCCATAATGTTCATAATGATGAGGCTGGTTAAAATGACGATCATTTGAAAGACGTCTGTCCAAATGACGGCACGGAACCTCCCTGTATTAAATAGAAAAACAAAGATAGAAATGTCTTTATTTTGTATTAAAAATGAAATACAAACTCTTAGCAATCTCTCGGGGGGGGGGGAGGGGGCAGAGAATGATCGCCCATTAAACGGTTGTTCCCCGACACAACTCAGCTCTGAAATATTAAAGAAACTCAAACAATATCAAGTAACATTCAAATAAAAAGTATCCGTGCTAGTAGTTCGCCAAGAGGAGGATGTGACACAAGGTCGCAAGTATGGGGCATCCAACGAGTATAAAACTCGTCTTTCAATAGAAATGAACCTACGAGACTAGATTGATAACCATTACATCACGACGGAGCGCCGTAATAAAAAGTGTCCCGAGTATAATCTGGACTGCATTCGGTAGAGATAAAGAGATATGGACAGAATAAGATATATAATATATATATATATATATATATATATATATATATATATATATATATAGTAAATGAAGAAAAACTCTAAACTTGCTTCATTACAATAATTTATTTCAACTGTATTAATACGGCATCTTCAGGTAATCACAAGAACATGACTCTTACTGAGAATTTCCCAAAGTAACATCTCTTTTATATCTATCAGTTATGGGGAGGGAGGGTTGGTGTCTTATTTTGGAATGGGTAGGGTTAGTTTCTTTGGATGAGGTGGGGAGGTCTCTGTTTTGGATGAGGTGTGGCTTAGCTTGGGGCAGATTCCTTGGAGAAATAGTTGTAAGAGTGTATATATAAAATGAGCAGAATTTAAAGGCTAAAAACTATATATATATATATATATATATATATATATATATATATATATATATATATATATATATATAAGATGAATAAGCGACCACAAAGGAGGCGGCAAACTGAAAAAATAAAAAATAAATAAATAAAAATAAAAATAAAAACGGAAACATGTAAAATAATCATAAGTATATATATATATATATATATATATATATATATGTGCAGATGTATTGTTTGCCTATATATATATATATATGTGGTGTGTGTGTGTATATGTGTGCTAAACATTTTATCAATTAACAATTTTCTCATTTCTACACATTAATATTCATATAAAATACGTCATAACTTTATTTAACATCTACTCATGGACAATTCACGTTCGACATGCAATGGTTTCTGATCATCAATTTTCGTTTTCACATGCAATGATCGCGTCATCGGATTTCATATAAAAACGCCAAGTAAATAACGGATAATAACCTTTTATCACACATTCAACATCCACTGAACATCTTTCATCTTTTACTCATACAAATATTCAATGTCCTGAAGAAGGTTTTAATTAAAAAAAACCCCGAAATACTTAAGTATCGACATAAAGAGTTTCCATTGTTCATGACATCCTGTGTTTGTTTTCTTTAAACATTTTTCTTCACATAGATAGATAAGTAGATACGAACAGAATGAGATAGATCTTAACAGATTGAGATAGGTAGATGATTGGTTGTTTTGTTTTACGTCATATCATCCCTTTTCGGAATAATTTAATACTGATTCAAGTCATTTTTTATACACTAAGGAATACGGTCTGGACAATCATTTACAGTACCTTCTGTTGCTTAAGTGATCGCCCAATTAAGTATTGAACAGGTCTATCGCTGCTTAACTTCGCCGATATAACAGGCACCGTTTTGCTTTCAACGTGACAAAATGAAGTAGATAGATACGAACTGAATATAAATTTATACACTGTTTGAAATAATGAAACTAATTTCATGTGTATCAACAAAAATTGGTAGAATTGATAAACTGGAGGTTGACCATCAACCGTCTTCTAGCACCAACATGATAGAATGAATTAGGTGTTTGCTGTGAAAGAAATTTGAAGAATACGTTCAGGACGATCATATGGGTGGTAGGGCTTGACATGACCAGCCGATTGATCGGATAGAGCCTCTCCGACCGACGGTCTAGTCTAGTCTAAGCAAGGGCCGAAGTGGAGTCATGGGTCACGGACTGCTCATCCTCCACGGTCCTATTCTCAGACATTACGACTTGCCATTCACGACCAACAGGTGGCTTAATTGGTGGTGGTTGGAGTCTTATCCCACTGCAAAGGTGCAGTTGGAGTATTCTACTGCCCCAGCCGACAGGGCAGAAAACCTGAGGCCTGTGTGAAGCAATGGTCTGCTAGCTCGTTAGCCATTGCACCATGGGAAGCGCCTTAAAGCGATATTAGTGTTACGATAAAAAAAACCCCTAAAAACAAGACCGATCAAAGAAAAATAATTAAATTAATAATGACAACAATCAATCTATGAAATTTGGGGACATATTACAGTGATACCTTGACATACGAGTGCATCAACTTAAGAGTTTTCTGGCTTACGAGCTGTCACTCTGTTAATTTTTTGCTTTAAGTTGAAAGCTAAAATTTAAGGTACGAGCGAGCTTCAGTTACATTTATGCTAATAAATTCAGAAAAACAAAAACCAAAAAAAAAAACCAAAAAACAAAAAACAAAAAACATTTAAGTTTCCAAATTTATTATGCCAAATAAAAATGCTATTCATAAAAATATAAACATTAAAGCCTCATTACAGCTCATAATTCATTACATTTTATTTTATTATGTTTTTATACAATACAGAGTTATTTTTCTTATTAAAAAACGTGACAAAAAATAGTGTATTTTGGAGGACTCGAACGGATTAATGGCATTTCAGTTTATTTCAATGGAAAAAATTGATTTGATATACGAGGAAACAGAGTTACGCGCGAAACGAATTAAACTCGTAAGTCAATGTAGCACTATATTTTGCTATTTCATGAGAATCTTGTTGGTGTTGACAAAATGTTTTACTTACAATGGCTGTGTACATTGTGCACAGAGTTCCAGATACTGTAATTGCCACCCAAACAGGAATACCAGCCACTAAAATAGAAAATAATAATAATAATGATAATACACAACAAAACAGTAAATGTAGACTGTGTGGTGACAGAGATGAAACCATAAACCATGTATTAAGTGAATGTAGCAAACTAGCACAACGATAATACAAATATAGACACGATTGGGTTGGAAAGGCGATCCACTGGGAATTATGCAAAAAAGTAAATTTTGACCATACTACAATATGGTATATGCATAAACCAGAATCTGTTCTTGAGAATGAAACGCATAAAATTCTCTGGGACTTCGAGATAAAGATGACTCACCTTATCCCAGCCAGGAAAACAGACCTAGTATTGATTAACAAACAAACAAAACAAAAACAAAAAAAGAAAAAAAGAAAAAAAAAAGAACTTGTCAACTGGTAGACTTTGCAGTTCCAGCAGATCACAGGGTGAAGATAAAGGAAGACAAAAAATTAAACAAATACCTGGACCTTGCCAGAGAATTGAAAATGCTTTGAAATATGAGGGTCAAAGTGATACCAATTGTAGTTGGTGCCCTTGGAACGATCCCAAAAAGACTGGAGGAATTGGAAATCAGAATTGAGACCAACCAGACAACTGCGTTGCTGCAATCGGCTAGAATACTCAGAAGAGTCCTGGAGAGCTGAGGAGACTTGTTGTCACTCAGACTTTAGTGAAATACCATCAGCTAACGCTGGTGTGAGAAACTCAAATAATAATAATAATAATAATAATAATAATAATGCGGACACAATGAGGCAAATGGAGATGAAAGAAAAATAAAAAAAGGGGTACCTCAGAAGGACAAGAACATTTCTTGAAACAAAACTCCAGCAGAAATATCTTATTATAATGGAGATTGTGGGTTTGTCTGTCTGTAACCGAAACTATACTACTACACAAGTCACAATTCCCTTTGTTATTTACACACATTCTCCATGATTTTATTTTTTATTTAAACCTCAATGATTAGTAAAATTGTTTTACATCATTAAGACTGTTAACAATATCTACATGCTAATAATATGCAATTATATTTATATATTCAACGAAATAGCGGTTTACAGTGTGAATGGGAAGGCTAATTTGCATATTGATCTTAAAAAATTTGATTTTGATAAATATATGCTTAGTATCATTGATTTCTAATTGTTTGGTTTTATCTTAATAAATATGAGCAAAAATCTCGGTGATAAATCTTAACAGAAATCTATTAACATAAAGAAATAACTGTAATTTTATTCTTTTCTTCCTATTTTAACTAAATAGTTAAATTAGGGAAATTTACCACTGAAAGAGGGGAGTAAGGGAAAATGGTGGAACAGTTAGTTTCAAAGTTGTTCTATTTTTCGATTATACCCCCTCTGTTCCAAATATTTTTATCTGAATTCTTATTCAGTTTCATTAGCCTTTCTAATTTAACATGATATTTTATTATATTAAAACTTAAATACTTGCACCCGGAGGGTGCATATATTTGCTAGTATTAATAATGGAGATTCGCTTCCGGTTTTTGTCTGTAACAAAAATTACGTCACTGCTTACGTCACATTACCCAAACTCGTCATAACATAGAATAAATACACTCAAAATTTGAACATGCAACATTAGACAGTCCTCATTGTTTTCTAAAACAAGTTTTAATAAATACATGGTTGGTATTTATATATCTATATATAGTTTGTTTTATTTTAATACATATTTAATGTTTACATTTCAAATTGTTTTATTTTTTAAAATCCTTTAATGAATTTGATGATTTTACTTACTTAGGGTACAAACTCGCTGACATTGAATTTTTTACTCCCACCCCAATATGTCACAAAAATCTATTTTTACATCGCCCGGAGGGTGTTTTTTAAAATTTTGTACTAGTCTTATTAAAGGAATGATACTCCTCGGAAACATTGAAACGGTACTCGGACGCCATTTGGATGGTTGAATCAAGTCATTTTTGATAAACCGGTTGCTTACAGTATTTACTGTTGCTTAATTGGTCACTCAATTAAGTATTGAACTGGCTCATCACTGCTTAACTTCGGTAATCTAGCGGGAACCAGTGCGTTCAGCGTAACTTGACCCCAAACGTTTGTTTTGTATTGTATTTTAAAAAAAATATTTTATTCATTTATTTGTTTGGTTTAGTTTGGTCTCTTTGTTCAATGGTATGTCAACCTTCGTGGGTTATTTAATGCCAAAGCCATCCTAGTAGAAAAGCAGTAATGGTATCATTTAATCCATAGCTGAGAATGAGAGGATTCATACCATTCCCTTGTATAAAGAATCATTACTACTGCAGAAATGTACGATCCTCATGTCCTTGTACCATACCCAAACCCATAACGTAATAAAGAAATTACCAAAAGAAGCAAACAAATGAAGTCCAGAATGTACCGGATGCTGATAACGCCATTTGAGTTGTTAAGTAATTAGTGTAGGGGGCGCTGGTCGACTTGGAACATTTTAGTTACCAACCCTTATCATACCCCCCCCTACCGACCCCCTTTTATTTAATCATTTCAGTGACAAAATTTGGCCAATGTTTAATTTCCGGATAAAATGCTAATATTTACACTTGGTGATTATTTCCTAATCACGTGTAACACACACACACACACACACAAAAAAACTGGCTTATATCCGGGGTGGCGTTTTCGAGGAACGACGTGGGTGTGTAGGGGTGTTGTGGTAGGCTTTCAAAAATTTTGACAGTTATCGTGTTCGACTTGGTGACGTTTGGCGAAAAAAAAAACCTCTGGAGATTATCATGATTTGTTGCCTATCTCAGTGAAGGGACAAACAAACATACATACATACAGACAGACAGACAGACAGTCAGACAGACCATTTCTTTTATATATAGATATGGTATTTCGTGCAACACAAGTTTTTGTATTATTTGGATTATTCGGACTATTGTCCTCATCTTTATTGTTATCTGCACAACGTTTCGGCCGATGTGCCCCCGGCCTTCTTCAGGTATTTCTTGTCCGGATGGCACATAGGGCGAAACGTTGTGCAGATAACAATAAAGATGAGGACAATAGTCTGAATAATCCAAATAATAGAAATTATCCGCAAGTGTAAAATAAGTATCAAAGAGTTAAAAAAAAAGTTGAGAACGACTTGTTCAAGAAAGTTGGCGGGTGGCCTATTGTCGGTATCAGCCGGACAGCGAAGGAGTCTATCTCCTTTTCGTTAGCGCATGACATGGGAGATTTTTTGCTGAAGTGGAACGTCACACCTACCGTCAGCTCCACACTTTACCCAATTTGTTCTACTCATGCGTTGAGTTGGCGGGAACTGGTATCGAACCCGGAACCCTGCGATTAACTTAGTGGGTGTTCAATCTTCGTATAACTCATTTTTCTTCTGCTCCCCCTCCCCTTATTCTCGGCTAAGAATTACTTATAGACGTTTTAACCTGTGGTTCTCAACCGAAGTTCATATGGACCGCTGGGATCATATAACATTTTTTTACCTCGCATGCCCGCATTGCGGGTATAACACAAGCTCATGGGATGGTGGGTGCAAAAAATGCGTAGATCTCGTCGGCATTCCTCCTCAAGGAGGGCACCTCAGGCATTGAGCAATAAACCCAGTCCTGTCCCTTTAAATCAAGGGTACAGATGTTGCCTGGGGGATGGCCGAAACCACCGGACCCCCGCCCCCGAAGAACGGGGTATTAAATACAATAGGTCTTTTCAAGATCAAATGGTTATACCAGAATAAAATAGGAATCAAAGTTTCCATAGTTAAAAAAAAAAAAGAAAAGAAAAAAAAAAGAAAAAGGTTGAGAACGACTGTAGTAGAATGAATTGGTTTGATTTTATGGCATGTCAACCCTTGTTGGGTCATTTTATGCCGAAGATGTTTTTGTTTTATTCGTTCTTGATGGGTACTCAATTAGTTTTAAATACATTTTGAAAGAAAATGAGTTTAAAAATGTGTTTAAGATAAAAATTGAGTACCCATCAAGAATTGAATAAAAAAAGAACATCTTCAGCATGAAATGACCCAACAAGGGTTGGAATGCCGTAAAACCGACCAACCAACCAACCAACCAACCAACTCGTTGACCTCAAGGTTATCTAAGCAACGAGGTGTACGGCGGCGGCAGAAGAATGTCAGACATTCTAAACACAGAAATTATCACGTATTACAATCATTGTAATCATTGTCATTCACTCCTTTTTGTTCTAGAATATTCCCAATCTCTCTTCACTTGTTACTTTAAACCTTCTTATTTGTTTCTTCTTTCCCTTGTATTCATTTTTTCACGCTTCCCTCATATCGTCTGCTTTTCTTCCATTTGTCCCGTTTCTCTCTTACTTTTTAGCTTTTTCGTTATTCCTCTCTTCCTTCCATCTCTTTCTCCACATTTCATTTTTTTTATTCAACCCTCCCTCCTTTTCGTTATTCCTTTCTTTCTTTATCTCTTTCTTATGACTCTTTCTCTCCTTTCACTCTTACTTTCACTCTTTTTCCCTCTGGTCCCTCCCCTTCTTTTCAACTTCACCCTCTCTTTTTGTTATTCTTCTCTTTCTTTCTCTTCTTTCCAGTTCTTTCCCTCCTTTCAGTTCTACTCCCACTCGTCTCTTTCTCTCTTCCTTCCATCTCTTTCTCCACATTTCATTCTTTTTTATTCAACCCTCCCTCCTTTTCGTTATTTCTCTCTTTCTTTATCTCTTCCTTCGAGCTCTTACTCCTCCCTTCATTCTTTTCTTTCTTTTCACCTTTCTTTTTAATTTAACCCTCCCTCCTTTTCGCTATTCATCTCTTTATTTCTTTAGAGCTTCCTCAGCTTCTCCTTGCACCCTATCTTTGTTTTCTTCCCTCCCCCTCTTTTCCCTCTCTGACCTCCTCCTCCGTTTCTTACTCTTCCCTTTCCTCTTCCGTTTCCATTCGGACTCCAACAAGACATTTCTTTGGCGATGTAACCTCTTTTATCTTTTATCATTACACGAAAATTACAGCAATAATCGTTGTTGTATTTGTATAAAACAACGACAAATAATTACACGCTAAAATATTGACATGGCCCACTTCTACAGAGGGGGGGGGGTGTGACGAGAGGGGGACAGTGGGGACACAATTCACACACATATTCTTAGAGTTACCCTATTTTCTAACAAACAGTTAATTACCAATCTCCTGTGCGAATATTTGTGCTAATTTGTGGGTGAAAGCAGGACCTGTGGATATACCACAGTACATAAGAGTTACTTCCCTTGAATCCTACAATAAAAGGCTTCAACATTTTCCAGAAGGAAATTATAATAAGTAAGTAAAGTCGTCGGGGTGGCCTAAAGTCGGTATCAGCCAATCAGCGAGGGAGTCTATCATCTTTTCACTAGCTCTAGACCAAGGTGATTGTTTTTGCGTCTGAGGTGGAGCACCACACCTACCATCAGTTCTTTACCTTACCACATAGATCCCTGTGCTACTCATACACTGAGTTGGCAAGGGCCGGTATCGAACTAGGGACCTTTTGGTTTCTAGCCGAACACTCTACCAACTGAGCTAACTTATAATGAGTACTACTGTTTTAATCTCTCTCTCTCTCTCTCTCTCTCTCTCTCTCTCTCTCTCTCTCTCTCTGTATCTATCTATCTATCTATATGTAAGTTGAAAATGGAAAATTTTCATTTCACACACACACACACACACACACACACACACATATATATATATATATATATATATATAATGGTATGAAAAACACATATGTTGTTAAATTGAATATATTTTTACAACTTTTGCATTGCTAATATTGCCAATATTTCGATTTCGTCAAAAAGATCTTCATCAGAGCATAATGATAATTAGGTCCGATAATTAGGTCCGATATGAATGTTTTCAATCCGGATTATTCAAGAGATAAACAGAGAATATTTTGAATTTAAACACGAAATACTGTTGTTTTTTCGCCCAAAGAACGTGTATCACGTTCATTCGCTGCGTCATGTTCTTTCGGTGCGCCACGTTCACTCGGTGTAACAGTTTTTATAAGAAAAATAAATACTATATATATATATATATATATATATATATATATGGCCCAGCAACATTCCACTTTGGCCCTTACTCAGGCTAGACGGGCGGTCGGAATGGCCTCATCCGATCAATCGGCTGGTCATATCAAGCCCAAACTCCTATTGCCCTTATGGCAACCCCAACACTTTCATATATATATATATATATATATATATATATATATATATATATATATATATATATATATATATATATAAAAGCAGGACCTGTGGATATATCACAGTATGATAATCTAATTATTACAACGTTTGATATGTTTACTTAAGTTCCAAGGCTTTACCGACTGAGCAAAATTGGTCCCACTATAGAAGTAATTTTCATTAACTTTAATTGTGTATTAATACATACTGCTGGTTGATCCTTAATCACCGCCTTCTCGCACATATAATCACAAGGGTTGGGTGTTTGCCATAAGAGCAATTTGAAGAATACGGTCGGGACAATCATATAGGTGCTAGGGCTTGACATGACCAGCTGATTGATCATATAGGTGCTCGGGCAATCATATAGTGGCGACCCGTGATGCTTAAGGATGTAATCCTGGTGGCTGAGCAACACTCCACTTTGGCCCTTACTTAGGCTAGACGGGCGGTCGGAGTGGCCTCATCTGATCAATCGGCTGGTCATATCAAGCCCAAGCTCATATTGCCCTTATGGTAACCCAAACACTTTCATATATATATATATATATATATATATATATATATATATATATATATATATATATATATATATATATAACCCAAACACTTTTCATCATATATGTGCTAGAAGGCGGTGGCTGAGTGTGTTAGCTTCCAGCAGAATAACTAAATGTTTTGAATTTTGGAATACTTTGAGTTTTTGAATCCTTGGAGTTTAGGAATTCTTTGAATACTGGAATTTTTCGATTTTTGGAATTCCATAAATTGTTGAATTTTTCAATTCTTCGAATTTTGGAATTCTTTGAGCTCTGGAATCTTTAGATTTGTGAAATTCTTTGAATTCCACATTAACAATTACATTATTTCTGTCTAAATTTTTGAGATGAGGAATTGTTCTTATTTAAATTATTTAAACAATTCGAACAATTCGAACCATTGTGGAAACAACCAAGATGAAGAAAATAGTGTAAATAATATTGTTAATTAGTTTATTTGCAAAAACAAAAAACAAAAAAAATTAATAAAATAAAATAAAATAAGAATAAAATAAATAGATAATAAAACAAAAAGCAAACAAACAAAAACACCAGCACCGTTAAGATAAAATAAATATGAGAATTTTCGTAATGGATACCTTTTACCAACCACAATGCTGTTTTAAGTAAAGAAAAACAAAACATACCCCCCCAACCCCCCAAATCCCCCCCCAAAAAAAAAACAAAAAAAAAAAACAAATCGACGAGGATGAAATTCGAACTCATATGGGAAGACTCCAATAGATTATTAGGCAATTGCTTTAACCACTCGTCGACTACCACGTGTAAGAAGAAAAGAAATTGCTTCCACTCTATTTTTATCAGCCGTGAACTTATATAAGTCGGAATATAACAGAGAACTCCACACTTGCGACCTTGTGTCACATCGTGGTGTAATGGTTAGCAAGTTCCGTTCTGGATCCTATCCCAATTATCGGGATTTCGGAAATTTTCTGAGATCCATTACAATAGTTACTGGAGTGAGTTCGATCCTCGCTGGATGCCCCATAATTATGACCTTATGTTGCATCCTACCCATGGCGAACGGGTTGGTTAGGTACCTAGGCGTGGCCTTGTGCTATACTAAGCTAATCTTAGTAAATATCAAGATAAATATTTTTGAAAAAAATAATTTAGCTCATTCGGTAGAGTATCCAGCTCGTGAACCATAAGGTTCTGGGTTCGATACCGGCCCTTGCCATCTCAGTGCAGGAGTAGCGCGGCTTGGATCTGTGCGTTAGTGGGGCATTGATAGTAATGTGTGGCACTCTACCTATGATGCAAAAGCAATCTTCCTGGTCTAGCGCTAGAGGAAAGGGATGGACTCCCTCACTGTCCGGTTGATATCGAAAATAAACCACTCCACCAGACTACTTTTTATTACATTCCTTCTTCTTGAAATTGGAAGAAAAAAAAAACAGCAATCGACGAGGATGAGATTCGAACTCACGCGGGGAGACCTCAATGGATTAGCAGTCCATCGCCTTAACCACTCGACCACCTCGTCAGATAGATGTATGTGGATTTCTATTATATTTATAAAGAATACACACATACCTGTCGTGAAATATACACATTAATTAGGACTTCAATCAGTTTGAATTTAACTGAGAGCTCCAAGAATTTTGCCTTGCGAAAGATAATCTTAGTAATTATCAAGAGACCTTTGTTTTATAGAAATTATCAAATTCTCCATCTATTTAAAAAAAAAAAAAGAGAAAAAGTACCATCGACGAGGATGAGATTCGAACTCACGCGGGGAGACCCCAATGGATTAGCAGTCCATCGCCTTAACCACTCGGCCACCTCGTCATTCGCAAACATCGTTTATCTATTATATTTATCAAGATACTCTCTATCTTCAGAAAAGTTTTTATCAGCCGTGAATCAGTTGGAATGTAACTGAGAGCTCCGCTCGTATGGCCTTGGGTCAGACTAAGGTCAATTTAGCGAATATCAAGTAACACAATCTAAGTAAAAATGATTTAATTTCAAATTTAAAAAAAAAAAAAGAGAAAAAGTTTCTTCGACGAGGATGAGATTCGAACTCACGCGGGGAGACCCCAATGGATTAGCAGTCCATCGCCTTAACCACTCGGCCACCTCGTCAGCCTGTCGTGTCTTTGATCAATTTACTTAATCAACAATAAATAATTCAGTCCGTGAGCTGACATATCGACTTTAACAGAGATAGAAAAAATCTGTACACGTGGACCAACACCATATAACCTACAGACTAACGGTACGCACACAGGTTACTGGCCGCCATGCCAAGCTGTGGCTGTAGATTACGCCGACTGCACCACTGCAAAGGGGTTTACCCCCCCATACACACACACAATGGAGTCACCTGTTCGCCATGAGTGGGGACCCGTGATGCTTAAAAACGGAATCTTGGTGGCTGAACCGTCCATGACACGCAACACTCTACTTTGGCCCTTACTTAGGCTAGACCGGCGGTCGGAAAGGCATCTCCCAATCAGTTGTTGGAGGCCGTGGTGTAATGGTTAGAGTCGTAGGAGATGGACTCGTCGACCCGAGTTCAGATCCTGGACGAAGCTACAATTTACATAGTGCTAATACCCTTGGGAAAGGTATGAATCCAACTACTCTTCCTCTAGCTATGAGTAAATAGTAAGACAGAATGGGCTCTTTAACCATGGTTAGGCAACCAGTCTAGGAGAAGGAAAACTCTGAATTCAAACCTCTTAAATCTCCGCTTGGGGTGGTCACTTCTAGAATAGGCTCAGTCCTAATTAATTTTCCAAGTTCAGCCGACCAGAAGTTATCTCCGAGGATTGACTAAAATAGAGGATACCAGGTATCCTAAAATTCCCGTCCCATCAGACTGGCACGTCTCACAAACTAGTTAGATAAACCGTTAGAATTAAACTAAGTTTTAATTCATTTATTTGTTGCTGTTAGTCTTAGAATAAATACTATACTAACACAATAGCATTAAATAACCCACGATGGTTGATATGTCATTAAACAAATATTTCTGAGACTCTTCATTAATACCGTGGGAATTGGGAGAGGCCTTTATAAGTTCCTGTTCATAATGGACTTGTGTTATTGAATAAAATTAAGAAGATCCACTTAAACAGGTCAGAGATGTAATATGGGTCAGTACTGCTAGCAATAATAATTGTTACTAACAGGATTTGTGGAAAATTGATTGGTTTTACAATAACATTTTCACTAGTAGGACCTGTGGATATACCATAGTATGATAATTTAATTATTACAACGTTTGCTATGTTTACTTAAGAGCTATTGCGAAATACTTCAATATGTAAAAAGTATGATACTCTTGATTTAACACTTTCTCTCACACTTTTCTTTCTTTCCTTCTTTTTATCTTTTCATTATGTTTGATTGAAACAGATAAGCCTTCTGCACGCTCACCCTCTCCCTATCTCCCCTTACTCTCTCTCTTTCTTTCTTTATTTCTTTCTTATTATATTTTTCTGTGTATCATGTTCTTTTTCTCCCCTTTCTTTCTTTATAGTAAACACGAAATGGTCCATTATTTAGATGAGGCGACGGCACCCATAAGAAATAAGAATTAGGTGGATAATCAACACCAAATAATCAGGATTTATAATTTTGCATTTCATCTTGGGTGACTTGAACAGTCTCGTTGGTGGAACAGTGTTGGGTGGAATCCTTTGGTTGTTCCTCGGTGTTCCTTAGTGTTGGGTGGAATCCTTTGGTTGTTCATCCGTGTCCTTAGAGTTGGGTAGAATCCTTTGGTTGTTCCTCGGTGTTCCTTAGTGTTGGGTAGAATCCTTGGTTGTTCCTTGGTGTTCCTTAGTATTGGGTAGAACCATTTGGTTATTCCTCGGTGTTCCTTAGTGTTGGGTAGAATCCTTTGCTTGAGCAGAGTCCTTGGCTGCAGATCCGTTCGTCTGTGCAAATGAACGGCTTTTAAGATCGGCGATTAAATAGTTAACTAACAACATATTTGAACTGTTGATTGGTTGGCTTTAATCCACGCGCCCACGCAGAATCTATAAGTTTAAGAGATGGACATCAGTACACCTTATATCATCAAAATATTCCAACGCCCTTCGGCTTTCCTTTGTTTTTTTTTTCGAACTCGGGAACCTTCTCGAACTTTTCTCATTCAGTTAACCATAACAAATGTTAAGCTATGTCAATATCCTATGTTATTATCACCCTTGGCCAGGGTTGAACCTGCAACCTACAGATGATTGTCACTTAGAACTGTATTAACTCAACCCTTATATCCGTTGTGCTATATGTCCATATACAGAGTTCGACAAGAAACACCGGAAGAAGGCCGGAGGGCACATCGACCGAAACGTTGTGTATATCTTATTATAATTGAGATTGTGTGTTTGTCTGTCTGTAACCGAAACTATATTGCTATACAAGTCACAATTCCCTTTGTCATTTACATCATATTCTCCATGATTTTATTTTTATTTAAACCTCAATTATTAATAAAATTGTTTTCATTACTTACACTGTTGACTATATCTACATACTAATAACATGCAATTGTATTTATATATACAACAAAATAGAGGTTTACAGTATGAATGGGAAGGCTAATTTGCATATTGATCTTAAAAAATTGATTTTAATAAATATATGTTTAGTATTATTGATTTCTAATTTTTTGGTGTTATCTTATTGAATATGAGCAAAAATCTCTTCAATAAATCTTAAAAGAAATCCCTCAACAAGAAGAAATAACTGTAATATTATTCTTTACTTCCTATTTTAACTAAACAGTTAAATTAGGAAAATTTATCAATGAAAGACGGGAGTAACGGAAAATGATGGAAGAGTTAGTTTCAAAGTTATTCTATTTTTCAATCATACCCCCTCTGTTCAAAATCTTTTTATCGACATTCTTATTCAGTTTCATTAGCCTTTCTAATTTAATATGATATTCTATCATAAAATTTAACTAAAATACTTACACCCGGAGGGTGCATATATTTGCTAGTAACAATAAATAAAGATGAAGGAAACATTCCGAAAAATCCGAATAATCCATAATTTCTCATCTAAAGAATTCAGGAATTTTTTTTTCAGATTTAGACGGAAAGAAACTGGGATATACATTTGAATAGTTGAAATCCCCAAAGAGTATCGATTACATTTATCTAGAGTTCCAGGCTCAAAGAGATTTAAGGAAATTGGTTTACGGTATTTGTCAACAAACGACTAAAATGTATGTTACTATACTACTACTACTACTAGTACCAGGTCGGTGAGGTTTAGAATATGCAGACAACCCCTCCTCACGAACAGGATGCTGACTGTATACCCTGCTGAGGCGTAAGACCCTCCCCCACAGAAGGGTATCCTGGGTATGACACTAGACTGCATATAATGGTGAAGCTCCTGTTCTGGATATTTGGGGAGTATAGAGTATGCCTTTATTGCTATTTCTCAAAGGTCCACTCAGTGGTAAAACTGTAAGGGTCCCAGCTACGGGTAAAATATCAATCAAGTGAGTATCTTACAAGAATCTTTCACTTCTGATTTCGGTACACCATGAACATGTCCTTTACTCCGAGCTGCAGCTGAATTTTTTAAGTGACAAGCAAGCTCCTTCGATCTCAAGGGGTCTTCTGAATATTCTAGCCGATTTCAACAATGCTGCCGTCTGAATGGTTTTCATTCTTCAATTCTGTTCTTGATCTTGTCCATCTTTTCCATCCTGGCTCGAATATTTCATGTTCACATCATCACACAAGGGGTCATCACAGAGGTCTTCCAAGGGGTCATTTTCGGTCTCTCAGATACCACGCAACAACTACATTTTAGATTGATCAGTTCTGTATGGATACAGGATTTCTTGAAAGGGACTTGTTAGTAGTGATGACCAATAGTGGTGTGTGTGTGTGTGTGTGTGTGAGAGAGAGAGAGAGAGAGAGAGAGAGAGAGAGAGAGAGAGAGAGAGAGAGAGAGAGAGAGAGAGTCATAGGGACATTTGCTGTCAGCGCAACATGATGATGATGAAATCTAAAAGCGGAGGAGAACCCGATTGTTAGCGCTAGATATCGGATGTGGAGCAATCGCATAAACTTGCAAAACACGCAGTTCTCGTGAGGTCCATTATGATCTCACAGTTGATTAAAAACAAATAAAAATGTGATACACTTTAATGTATGACGTGAAATGGACATTACTTCAGTTATATAAAATAATCATAAAAATTAAAAAAGAAAAACGTCCGGGGAAAACAATCCGATCATCTTACACATAAAAACTTTATTTTGTATATTTGATGGAATTTATAGTTGACAGTAGCAAATAAATGTGAATGTGACAAGAGATAGATATGAATAAAGATATAAATCCATAGAATGACGCAGAGAGAGAGAGAGAGAGAGAGAGAGAGAGAGGAGAGAGAGAGAGAGAGAGAGAGAGAGAGAGAGAGAGACGAAGAATGTGGAATGTGAGAAGGAATAGGGAGATAGGTAGATATAAATAGATTGAGATACGTATGAATAGAGATAGATATGAATAGTGTGACACACACACACACACACACACACACACACACACACACACACACACATATATATATATATATATATATATATATATATATAGGTGGATGAGTTAAATCAAGATTATTATACTTTTTACATATTGAACTATTTAGCTATAGCTCTTAAGTAAACATATCAAACGTTGTAATAATTAAATGATCATACTGTGGTATATCCACTGGTGCTGCTAGTATATATATATATATATATATATATATATATATAATATATATATATATATACTGCGATTGAGATTTAAGATAGATACATAGGCGTGAAAATATCCATGGAGTGTCTATTGACAAAAAGAAATGAAACTATTTTAATATCCGTTAATAATTGCAACAAAAATAAATTTAAAAAAATAAATTGAATCAAAATAACTCTCTTTTGTACTTCCTACTTTGTGACATAATATACACGCTGCATTTGATTTTTGGGGTCACTTGAGTGCAGTGGTGTATGGTGGCCGTTACCACAGGATGTGCTACCAAGCTTAAACTACTAATGTGACATAACGATTACGAAAATAAATAAATAAATAAAATAAAATGAAATGAAACAAGACGGCAACCTATCCTGTAATTTTATTTTTCATGTTGGGCAATTCTCTCTCGTGGCGTCTCTCAAGAAGCGCGTTGGTGTACTGGTTAGAGTCGTAGGAAATTGACTCGTCGACTCGAGTTCAATTCCTGGACGAAGCTACAGTTCACATAGCGCTAATACTCTTGGGAAAGGTATGGATCCAACTATCCTCCCTCAACATGGGTAAATAGTTGGATAGACTGGGCTCTTTAACCTTTGTTAGGCAACCAGTCTAGAAGAAGGAAAACTCTGAATTCAAACCTCTTAGATCTCCGCTTGGGTTTGGTCACTACTAGAATACGCTCAGTCCTATTTAGTGATTTATTTCAATTTAGTTTTTACAAAAATTATTTCGAGGCAATGGGAAGATTATTTGGCGGCGCCCAACTCCTCTCGGA
>CM042176.1:39150482-39155482 GCA_023376005.1 Doryteuthis pealeii
GATGTTAATTAGAATTATCTTAGTCTGGTACAAGGCTATAAGTGTGGAGCACTCAGTTATGAAGATAGAGAGTAATTTTCATAAATTTACCAGAGATGGAATCTGTACGCGTATGAAATGGTGGCGATGGTCTGCTAATCTATTAGTTTATCCCCGCGTGATTTCAATTGTTGGAGGTGTGTGGAGTAGTAGGAAATGGACTCGTCGACACGAGTTCATAATCCCGGACGGAGCTACATTTCACATAGTGCTAATACCCTTGGGAATGGTATGAATCCAACAACTTTCCCTTTCCCCCTCTCCCTCTTTCCTCCAGCTATGGATAATTAGTAAGGGCATACTGGGCTCTTTAGCCTTGGTTAAGCAATTAGTCTAGGACAAGGTAATCTCTGAATTCAAACCTCTTAAATCCTGGGGTGGTCACTACTAGAATAGGCTCAGTCCTAATTAGTGATCTATTTCACTAATTTTAATTTGAAAATTTACTTTCGTCGGTTAATTTAGATTTACTTAAAGCAACAGCGGTTGGCACATGGCGTTCTATATTAAAGGTCTATATATCGGGTAAGTAAAGTAGGTAAAGTTTAAAACTGGGAGCCGACAATTTACTTCCGGTTTGAGATTTCGCTTATTTGTTTGTGTAGTCGGTTTAAGAAATTCAAAGAAAGTTTTGATTTTACTCTTGGAATAACTTTTACCATTATTCAATTAAAGTAACTATAAGATCTATTTATTTGATATTCTTTGAACTTAATTATATTATTTTAAATTTATTGTAAAAATTAAACTTTTTGAGTCTGAAATACACAAATCTTCTTGGTCTTAAAAGGGTGTTAGCACTATGTGAACTGCAAACAGCCTTGTCCAGGATTTGAACTTGGGTTGCTGTGTGCATTTCCTATGATGATAACCATTACACCAAGGCTGACAATTTTACTTCTGATTTGAAATTCCCGACTTCGCTTGTGTAGTTGGCTTCAGAAATTCAAAGAAAGTCTTGTTTTTAAACTTGGAATAAATTTTACTATTATTCAATGAAAGTAACTATAAAATCTACCGCCCTGTCGGCTGTGGCGTTAGAATGCACTGACTGCACCTCTGCAGAGGGGTAAGACTCCCCCAATGGGGCCACCTGTTGGCCGTGGGTGGCGACCCGTGATGCTTAAGGATAGAACACAGGTGGCTGAGCAGTCCATGACTTGCAATATTCCACTTTGGCCCTATTTTGGGCTAGACGGGCGGTCGAAGAGGCCCCCTCCGATCAATCGGCTGGTCACGTCAAGCCCTAGCACCTATATGATTTTCCCAACCCTATTGCCCTTATGGCAAGCCCCACCCATTTTTATCATATGGATGCTAGAAGGCGGTGGCTGTGGGTCTACATGTCCTGGGAATGACGTTAAACTCTATCTGATGGTGAGGTTCCAGTTTTGGAGGTTTGGGGAATGTGGAGCACCCCTTCATCACCATTGCTCCCTGGTCCACTCTGACCCGGAGTGGTAGTACCTGTTAGGGTCCCATCTATGGGTTAAATAGAAAAATGTATTTATAAAAAAATTGTATTATCCATTAAGAATTGATTTATTTCAAAACTTTATCGGCATTAAATGACCCACTGAGGTTTATATGCCGTAAAACAAAACAAACCAAAACCAAATATAAAATCTATTTATTTTAATTATTTTACATCCTTCAGAATTAACTCTTATTTTACATTTATTGAAAAAACAACAACAACAACAACAACAACAACAACAACAACAACAACAACAAAAAACAACTTTTTCTTGGTGCGAAATTCATTACTAAAAATGTGATTTATCTTACAAAGGATTACGTTATCATATGACGATTTGGTTGAGTGGATAAAGTGATGGACGACTGATTCATTTTATTGAAAATTGTATCTCGATATTTAATAAGATTAATTTTAAAAGGCTAAACATGTGGGAGTCTCAGTTAAATTCCAACTGATTCAGGTGCTAATTATTGTGTAAATTTCATAGCCGATATTGAATGTTCTAAACAGTGAGTGCATTTTCGACTGCAGAGATTTCCTCGGTGCGTGTATCCTCAGTAACAAGGAACTAGAAGGTAAATAAATTCCAAATCAAATTGCACCAACTGACAGAGACGGCAAGAAATATTGGAATGTTATTATGTTACTATTTTCGGTCTTCATCGGTACTAGCCCTTAGGGGACAGGCGTCGGGTTTCGCCGACACACATCAGCAGCAACCTGTTCTAACCTTTTGGTCACGTGATGTCCTTTATAAAAGGCCCTCACAGTGGCTTCCTCACCCTCTTCTAACAGCTTCCCTTAAGGGGATCACACCTCTTCTGATAGTATCCCTTAAGGGCATAACACCTTCTGATATCATTCCTTAAGGGGATCACTCCTTTTCTACCCGCATCTCCTTGGGGGCCGACTGCTGGCTAACACCGGCAGCCCCATGTGGTCAGCTACTAGGTAAGTGCGTTTAAGCACTCTCTCTTCCGACGAGTTAGAACTAACAGACAGAATATTAACCCTTGAAGGATTCTGACACGTTCCCGGTTTCTAGACTTTAGAGTTTGCTATCTTTACCCTTGAAGGTCGATAGTAATTACCTTCATTCTGCCCAGGACGAATTAGAGGAGCCCTCGATAGATGCAACCTCGGACAAGCTTCCACTATTGATGCCTTCAGTCATAGACTGCAGCAGGATTTACTCTTGCAAACTAAACTTTTACCAAACCAAACCAAACTAACTAAATAACTAATTACGGCTATACCTCTCAGCGCTGTTTAACTTGTTGAGTTGAACTCTATAACCAAACTACTTGGTCGCTTGTCCGACCTAAACTATGAACATTCACCATAACATAATGTGTTTTTATTATTAAACCTGTTGCATTCATTTATCATTGTATTGATTGTTCTTTGACTTTATGTTCCCACGTATTCTCTCTGCACTTTAATTTTTATAGAAAATAGGAGAAAACATCTTGCCTCGTATTTAAAGTGGGCAGAATTAGTCTTGCAACAAATTGCCGATATTGATACCTTGGTTCGGTATTCGCAGTGATGCTGATAGCTTTTTGATTTAATGCATCATGGGACACACATATTTGCTTTGAATGAGTCCACGGGAAAATTTATGGGTCCCAACTAAAGCCGGTTAACTCCTACCTTGTAACATATCCTGTACAATTGGTTTCTAAGAAACTATTGAAATGTATTTAGTTAACTTAAAATGGTGAGAGAAGAAAAAAAAAAAGAAAAAAGAAAACAAAAGAAAAACACTGGGACGCATGGATACGATTTTACTGCGTCTTTTTAGATTTGTGTGCATCAGCATCTCTGTATCCGGTATCACGGTTTACTAGTCTAGGATAACAATTGTTATATACCTTTTCACGAACCCTGTCATTTTAAAGTTTAACAGATCCTAATTCAAAATTATAACTACAGGTACGTTCATAATTTATGACGGCTCATAATTTATGTAACAAATGGTGCTACTTTGGTATGGTTGAAAATTCGACGTTGTAGGTAGAATGGTAATAAAACCAACGTGATCTGCGTCAAAACAAGCCCCTGATATCGTAGGCCAAGGCGTAACATGTGACCTATGCGGTTGATACGTAACCTATAAGGCAAATTAACATGTAATAAATATGACCAAACACAAGGTAGGTGCTTCTTAATCCACACTCGTCCTCTCCGAAGCCGCCGGGAGGTAAGTACCCCGAATGTCTTTTTCTGGCATGACAAAGAATGTTCAACCATACCAAAGTAGCACCATTTGTTACATAAATTATGAGCAGTCATAAATTATGAACGTACCTGTAGTTAGAATTTTGAATTAGGATCTGTTAAATTTAAAAATGACGGGGTTCGTGAAAAGTTACTGAGACCAATGAGTGACAACGGTGACATTCCAACTGACCTTCCGGTAGACGGTTTAGACAATTGGGAATTAGTTTTAGTTTAGTTAGTTAGAAGCGAGCCGACACGCTATCAGAGGGTCCGCAACTCACACGCGGCGGAATCAAATTGACAGGGTTGAAAATAAAAGCTTGATCAAGAAACACCAAGTCTTGTTGTGTTAATTAAATGTTAAAACAAGCAATGTCCAGCCCAGAACAAAGAAGAATCCACGAAAAAGAACCAACCCTTAAAAGAAGCCCAACCAGAGAACATGGCGTCTAGATGAGTAGATGAAGTAAGCAGAATGTAAAGTAAAACTATTATCAACTATTATCATCTCTAATCTAATCTAATCTGTCTCTCTCCGATTATATACCCGATATTGAACGAGTACACAACATATTCATTGTATAAAGCCTATTATTGGTATCAGCCGAACAGCGAGAGGAGAGCCCATCTCCGTTTTGCTAGCGCTAGATTAAAGACATCCTTTTTGTTGAGATTGAGCACCACACCTACCGTCAGCTCTCTGATGCTTTACCGCACAGATCAGATTGCCCAAACTGTGCAACTCAGTCACTGAATTGGTGATTCCAAGGGGAATGTTCCACCGATTGAGCTAACTGGTCCCATTTTTTTCTTTCATTATGTCAGTGTTAAATCTAGGGACCAATAATTATGACGCCATGAACATATTTTCCAAAATGAAATCACTACTCCCTGATTGAAAAAAAGATTATGAAAAATCTGTAAGTTATCCAAATTTAATGAAACTTTCAATGTTGATTTATCAATTATAAATTTTATAATGCGTTAGATATTTCATTCAAAACCATTCTGATTTTTTTGTCAAGCAACTTAACTATATTAGGGACGCAAATATTGGTGGAGGTAGATATAATTGAAAGTAATTACAGTATAAATAAAAAAACAAAAGACCGAATTCCACGTCTATATTGATGTATGACATTATGTATGAATTACACGTCGGCATTGGGGTCTCCCCGCGTGAGTTCGAATCTCATCCTCGTCGATTGTTGTTATTTTAAGAATGACACCTATGAATTACACGTCAGCATAGACGTTT
>CM042176.1:39160482-39212982 GCA_023376005.1 Doryteuthis pealeii
CAGGTGTAAAAGGTATATTTATTATGGCAAGCTATAGATTCAAAGGATTTTGTTACCAGTGGTTTCAAAGGAGCTCATTATCTGATTATCTCCAGACAAAGCTCCTTGCGACATTTTATAACGTGCTTCATCTGAAGATAAGCGGGTAAGGCGCTGCTTTGAAACCATTGGTAACGAAAGCATTAGATTTTTATAGCTGACTATATATATATATATATATATATATATATATATATATATATATATATAAACGTATGCATAGCAATAGTTACGGTAAGTAACTCATTAAGGCAAGAATATGTATATATGAGGATTGCTGAAAAAGTTCGAAGGATCATATCCAGAAAGAAACCCATTTTTCAGAAAACCAGAAAATCTAATCTTAATTTCTGTGAAAGTTGTGAGACATGTCTAAATATCTGTTTGCCCTCACAGATAAACTAACACATATAACGAGAAGGTCATCAAGATATACATAAAGACTGGAAAGGGACAGGCAGAATATGAAGTAAGAAACGGGTCAATTTTTGAGTTAATGGAAAATTATGACTAGTTAGAACCAATTGAAATGATTTTTTTTCAAGCATAACTCAATTTTAAAAGTAAGGAATATTTTGATATGAATTGTGTGTTATTAAACAATCATTGATTCACTCAGCTTAATAATAATAATAATAATAATAATAATAATAATAATAATAATAATAATAATAATAATAACATAAACACGGTGTGTCAAAATGTATTGAGATATTATGTTCTTTTTGGCACACCTTGTATTCTGACAAAATAACTTTCCATTTATTCTTCATTTCTATCTTTGAAAATACAGCTTCAAACTCGACACTTTTATGTATGACACTATGCATAGTGGTAGAATGCATGGGTGCAGAATGCACCTTGTAGATTATGTGTGTAGTGTATATATATAGGTGTAATAATTAGTTAAGTGAATTAATAGTATGTAAGATTATGGATACATATGTGTTTACACATGAGTGTGTGTGTGTGTGGCTGGGAGATAGTGGATCATGTGTGTATACATGAGTGAATATGACTAAGGAATGAATAAACCAATAAAAAAGGAGTGATAGGAAGACATTTGATATCCCACAGAGTCAAAATATCTAGAAATGGTTTATTTCTGTTAATTGTTAATTGTATTTTGTTTAAAGTAATGTGCTAATTATTGTTAGTATTTCAAACAAAAAACATCTTGAGATGAGATTGATTGTCCAGCAAGGGAAGTCAGGAGGGAGATGGTGAGGGTGGAATTTTATATATATATATATATACAGGCAAAGTCCCAGATTGGAAGGATGACTAAAGAATGAATGCGAGTCGTATACCTAATCTCTGAGCATTTTTTGAATGTTCACCTGATTTTGTCTTTGTCTTGTCTTTATTCTCTCTTTGTAGTTGATGGGCCCTGAGACAGTATTACGGACACAAGTGAGGGTCAAGCAAGCAGACGATCACGAGACGAGCATGGCCGGTAAAGTTGAAAGTTGAAAAGTACAACAAATGCAAGAAAGATGCGCAGCGAAGTGTGTGCAGATGCCCTCGCCCGCCCCCCGAAGGGGTGGTTACATATGACACATTTTGTATTCTGGAACAAATTAACGTTCTATTCATTGTTCATTTCTATCTTGGTAAATATAGGTTCAATCTCGATAATTTATAACACCTATATATATATATATATATATATATATATATATATATATATATATATATATATAAGTTAAGAGAAAGGAAATGAATCCAACGGTATAAGTATAGATAAAAGGGTATGAAAACACACAATATGCTGTTAAAGTGAAAATATTTTATAACATATTCATATTGAACAATATTTCGATTTATAAAAAATCATCTTCAGAGCTTGTTTTTAATCCGGACTCATCAATATTAGCTATGAATATGATATAAAATATTTTCACTTTAACAGCATTGTGTGTTTTCATATCCTTTTATCTATACTCATGTGTGTGTGTGTGTGTGTGTGTGTGTGTGTGTGTGTTTATGCGTGTGTTTACTCGTGTTGATGTGAAATGCATGTATTTACGAGAGAATTCACCAGGTGTTACCAGAATATAGGTTTATACTAAAGTTAGATTCGTTCAACAAATATATAATCAACAGGAACCATTTTTTTTAGCTAGAATTTCCGCAGTGAATCAAACAAACAAACAAAAAAATGAAAAGAAGAAGCTATCTAGTACGCTATTTGTTTTCAAGATAAACAGGGCGTTTTTTTGGCGGAGAAGGAATCTAATCACGTGATTCGGTTAGCGAATGTCTGACCAACTTTCTAATTTCGGTTCAACCAATCAGTGAACAGACAAGATTCTTCTCACTCGTACATATTTACTTTATTCTCTCACACCGCGCGAATTGCTTTCATAACCTGTGATATTATGAATTCCTCAGTGTCATGGAATTCGTTGCACTAGATTGTATCTGGTGGTGAGGCTCCAATTCTGGAGCTCTGGGTAAGGGTGGCGTACCTCTTTATTGTTATTACTCACATGTCTGCTTTGACTTAGAGTGGTAGTACCTGTTGGGGTCCCATCTCTAGTACTCACACTGAAAGTACCGGTTCTCGCTCGATCAAGTTAAGCAGCGATGACCCTGTTTAATTCTTAGATGGGTGACCATTTAAGCAACAGCAAGTACTGTTAGCAACCTGATATCAAAATGACATGATTCGGCATTAAATAACCCAAAACGGTTGATATAACGTAAAAAGTCAACCAACCAACCCATGCATAGGCAAAATTGATCTATTTAAAATTATTTGTGATAGACAGGAATACTTGATGCCATATGGTTATTTACTTAAGTTTAGATGTAGCACAATGCAGGAAGTATGTGTAATATATTGCCTCCGGGGTGGGCAGTGCAGATGATTCGTGCATGGGCGCAGGAAATGCGTGGGTGTCAAACATGGGCCCGAAAACAAAAACAGGATATTGTATTGAACGTATTGAATCGACATTCGACACCCGGAAAGACACGTGTGAATTGACAATACGTAGACGCAGAAATTGTGCAGGTGTAGCCCATAACCTATGAAAACAAGCTGCGTGGGCGATGAGGTGTGTCTACTGGAAAATTGCGTAGGTGACTCGATCAAAGAGGCGTGATTCTGTTGAGTTAAAGAATTATAAAAAAGAAACTTAGAAATATGGATTGGACAGATCGAGATCGAAATCACTCACAGTCAGAACTCCCGAAAGCTCCTGTGTATGTACACTCTCTACTGACGACTCAGTCTACAAACAATCGAAGAATAAAATATAACTTTATATTTATATATATATATGTGTGTTCCGTGTTCTTTGTCGGGTCTAGTGACGGTACATAACTATATGGGGCTACCAGTGAGGCCTCAATTTCATTAGTAAAGGTTTGCCTGTCTAGCTTACTAAAATTATTCTACTTAACCAACTTAATACCACACAACTGTGCTAATCATTTGTATTAAGTTATTTGCGACTATAATTCTTTATTAAAGATTATTATTAGTTACTTGAAACCATAAAATTATTCGCAAATTATTGGTATTGGTATTTATTGGAATACTTGAAACCATTTAATTGTGTGGAAATTATTTGTATTAAGAAGAGTTACTAATAACTATTATTGTTTACTAAGGATTCTAATAATTAGTTACTTGAAGCCATATGATTACGAGGAAATTATTGGTGTTAGATAATACTTGGAACCTTATAACTGTGTGCAAATAAATGATTATCATCAAATAGAAATAATTACTTGAAGTGTAGATATAACAGTTAGGGATTCTTTGAACACAGAATCATCCGGAAGCATTCCACGAAATAGGAGCACCTACGTCATCGAAAATGACCGAAGATGTTCGAAAGTAGCCGTAATTGGACTACATAAACAATTGGACAATTTTTAAATTGCAAACAACAACAGTTGTGACATTTCATCCACCAAAAAGAAAAGCTGAATAAAAAGCTAAAACCAAATCCTTGCCCTTTCTCTCTCTCTCTCTCTCTCTCTCTCTCTCTCTCTCTCTCTCTCTCTCTCTCTCTCTCTCTCTATATATATATATATATATATATATATATATATAATCAAAGATATTAATCTATATATATATATATATATATATATATATATATATATATATATATATATATATATATATATATATATATATATATATATATATATATATATATATATATATATATATATATATATATATATATATATATATAACATATATATATATATATATATATATATATATATATATATATAACTATATATATATATATATATATATATATATATATATATATATATATATATATATATATATATATATATATATATATATATATATATATATAAACATATATATATATACTATATATATATATATATATATATATATATATATATATATATATATATATATATATATATATATATATATATATATATATATATATATATATATATATATATATATATATGTATATATATATATATATATATATATATATATATATATATATATATATATATATATATATATATATATATATATATATATATATATATATATATATATATATATATATATATATATATATATATATATATATATATAATATATATATATATATATATATATATATATATATTATATATATATATATATATATATATATATGATATATATATATATATATATATATATATATATATATAAATATATATATATATATATATATATATATAAATATATATATATTTTTTCATCTAAATATATAAAGTAAAAATTTATATATATATATTTTTTTTCATATATATATATATTTTTCATTCATATATATATATATTTCCATTTATATATATATATATATATATATATTTCCATTTATATATATATATATATATATATATATATATATACTAGCTAAATTACCCGGTCCATGACCGGACTAAAAAAATAGGAACACCAGTGAGTGTTTTCAGACATATTTACATCCATGGGTAAATAGTTATTGAAATTTTCATTAAAGTCGGATCATTAATTGATTTTTCATAGAATTTAAAAAAAGAAACTCTTGTCGTAATTTGTTTTTGGCTACGTTAAATTTTAGTTGATTTAACAGTGCAAATATAAAAACTTTTTTTTTTCAGTCATAATTTTCATTATTTCCGTAAGCTTAATTTTTAAAAAATGATCATTTAAATGTTTCTTCTTTCGAATGGAAAAAGTTTTTTCAAGATGAAATTAATTTTTATGAAAGTTTCATTGTGTTGAATATGTGTGTGTGTGTGGTGTGTGTGTGTGTGTGTGTGCATAAACAACAAAAACCCCAAAAAAAACAAAAAAAACAACAACAAATTACTATACATTTAATGTTGAAAAATATTTTTTAAACTAAGTTTAATTGAAATTATACATTGCAATACTAACACAAACAACTGTCTCAATGATAGATTCAATAATTAATTTCTATGGTTAATTAAATGTTTAGTAATTTGTTTTTTTTTGTTTATTTAAAAAAATTAAAAACAACCTTAATCCCCTAAAACCGTAACCCAATTCGCAAAATATTAATTCACAGACTGTAGTTAAACTGTCATTGGGTAGCACCAAAAAAACTTTCCGTTTTAATTTTCCGACCTAAATCAGAAGTCTTTATTTATACTGTAATTAGTAAACTATAAACATAAAAATGTTACGCCCCCAACATAAGGGAGGGTGTCAAAATTAAGTGACCTGAAAAAATGAGAAGGTTTTGAAATAAAATAAGTAATGTATTATAAAGATCATTCATTGATGAATAAACACTGAAAAATTAGTTAAAATCCGATAATTCCCTGATTTTTGGTAAATTATTTTCTGGAGCCGGGGCTAAAGTCACTTTGTCAAAAACGCATTTTAGACCCAATTTGGGTCTACCTATGTTATGCTTACTGTTACTAAAAAAAACTTTCGACTACTATATGTATGTATTTATTTAGATATTTCTTTATCATTCTTTTACTGTTTGACAAAAATGAATTTCGTAAATAACTTACGAAATTCACACAAACACTATTTACTTATTTAAAATAAGTAAACATAATAAGTGTTTCTGTGAATTTCGTAATTTTGAAGATAATATTAACCTTTATTCATTGTGTTAAATAATTTACAATTGTTTGTTTGTTTGTTTACAACATTGTGAATAATATTCCAACTTTTTCGTACGTAAGACTATTGTAAATTCAGTTTTTAATTGCTTGTTTGAGTAAGAAATAAAATGTAACATTGTAATTTATTTATTTATTTATTTGAGCAACAAAAATAACAAAGATTAAAAATGGATATATTTTATTCTAAGAAATATGAAAGTATTCGTAAAAATGTTGATAAAAACGTTTTCATTTTTCTTTTTTACATAAAAACAAACGCATTCAACAACGCAGATTAGAGCGGACATGCGAAAACAGGCAGCATTGCGTGTGTGCTGATTGTAGCTGGAATATCAGCAGCAGCAGCTATACGATTTCTTTCTAAAAATCGTTTGATTTTTGTTTGATTAATTAATTATATCCCTTAATCAGTAAAAATCAATAACCAAATTTGGAGTGTTTTTTTTTAGTTAGAACGATATCAATGTGTATGCACGATTTTGAATCTGAGTGACCTCCCGTTTTGGAGTTATACATCGACACGTACATACCAAAATCTCTCCTTTATAAATTAGATATATATTTTTTCATTTATATATATATATATATATATATATAATATATATATTTATTTATATATATATATATATATATATATATATATATATATATATATATATAGTAAAAGAACTAATGTAAAATGAATTAATGAATAGAATAAAAAATGAATTAAATGAATGTAATAAAGGAAAAAGTTCTTTTCCAAAGGACCTTTAAAAGAAAGAAATGAAAAAATGATAATTTCTAAGAGGGATCCGTAATGGAAAAGTCTTCCTCACCTCCACATGTGTACATGAACAAACACTTGGCCGTGTTTGTAACTTATATTAAATCTATTTTATCCATTCAACATTTTCTTTCCTTTATTTATTTTTCCTTTCATCATATCATCAGTTTCCATTTTCAACTTACATATACATATATGTATATATATGTACACACATACACAGACACACAGACACACAGACACACACATATATATATATATATATATATATATATATATATATATATATATACTGAACTAAAGTCAGACAAATAGGTCATTGTGAAGAATTTGTTGTGAAAAACATTTTGTTAAGAAAATTTTGAAAACAGTTTTTAAAAGATTTGACATGATATAAGAGAAGCGACAAAAAAATTAACTGGTGACGTAGTATATCCATACGTTGAGTGAAAATACAGAAATTCTCATTATATATATATACATATATATACATTTTATTATATATATATATATATATATATATATATATATATATATATATATATATATATAATGAAAATGTCTGTGCACATTTCTGAACTCACGCTGACACCAAAACGATGTTCATCATGTTTACACACACACACACACACACACACACACACACACACACACACACACACACACACACACACACACATATATATATATATATATATATATATATATATATATATATATATATATATATATCAGCAGTTCCACATAACTTAAGTGACGGGACAAAAACACTTAATATCAAGTACTAACGAATAGTTCTACTATCATTACAACCATCTGTGATCTAAATCTTAAACTCGTAACCAACGTAGACGGGTACTTTAACTAGTAATTACATGCAAATAGAGCAACCAATTAAAAGTTATTTAACTAAAATATATGAACATATCTGACCAGAAACACATAACATCGTTTTCTTATCAATGACATTTATGACACCACATAGATAACCATGAAATACTAATTAGAATCATTCACTCCTATCTAAATAGAAGCATCAATATCATCATGGACCGATGTTAAGTATGAAATACGAATAAGAATCATTCACTCTTTTTGTTGTAACTCGAGTATCAGAATTAGAAAAAAAAATCGGAAGAAACACAATGAGTATTAAGAACAGGGGAAAAGGTTTACTCAGCAAAGATACAAGATGTACAGAGTAATTAGCAATTACTAAGTTCCTTGACATCTCGTTGTTTCTCTCTTTCGAGGTTTTGTCAGACATTATTTATAGGAAAAACAGATTATTCCATTCACACTATTATAGGGACTATACGACACTTTTCAAAAATAGAAACATCAATATAATCATGGACGGTTGTTAACTATGAATTGCTAATTAGAATTCTTCATTCTTTTCTAAGTAGAAGCATCAATATAATCATTGACAGCTGTTAATTATGAAATCCTAATTAGAATACTCCACTCATTCCTAAATAGAAGCATTGATATTATCATGATCGGCTTTAGCTATAAAATGCTAATTAGAATGCCTTCCTCCTTCTTAAATAGAAGTATCAATATCATTAAGGACAGTTTGTTACAACGGGATCCCAATAGGCTACCGCATCGTCTAGTTTTGAAGGATAACTCAAATACTACAATCTATCGAAATTCACACCATCATATAATTTGAGCTTCGGCTGAAATAAAGAGTTCGCTTCCTGTGACGAACGGAAACTGAATGTTGTAAATATGGGATAGAAAAGCTTGCCAAGGTCACCTGATTGACAAATGACACTGTTAACTGGGATGTTTATACAGGCTTCAGCAGAATGATGTCTCGGGTTCGGAACGTAAATAATAAAAAAGCAACACAAATCTTATTCAAAATTTAGTCTAACAATAAAAGAAGAAATATTAGTCATTTTGTTTTGTTGTTGCCATCAACATTATTGAAAGATTATATCATCCAAGTACTTTGCCCTCACAAACAATTCACTCCTGAAACCTTTGAAGTTAATACAGGATTCAACAGAATGAACATATACAAAACTAAAAATCAACATAGATCCTATTCAAAATTTAATTCTACTATGTCATTTTGTTTTATCATTATCATCACTTTCTTTTAAAGATTATATCCTTTAAATACTTGCCTTTATGAGCTACACTTGAAGCCTTATTCTAAAATTAATATAGATCCGGCTGAACGATCTCTAGGGTTTGGAATGTAAATAAAAAAAGGTTAACATAGTTCCTATTCAAAATTTAATTTTACTATAAAAAAGGAAGAAATATTTGACATTTTGTTTTGTTATTGTCATCACTTTATTTTAAATATTATATCATCCAAATGCTTTGACCTCACGATCACCCCTGGACTCTCACACTCAAGTTATAACAGGATTTGACAGAATAATCTCTCAGATTAGGAAACTAATTTTTATTTAAAAAAAAGGCAACAAATCCTATTAAAGAATAATTTTACTATAAAAAAGAAGAAATATTTGCCATTTAGTTTTGTTATTATCATCACTTTGTTTTCAACATTATATCCTTAAATACTTGCCTTTATGATCTATATACATTTGAAACATCACTCTGAAATTAATATAAGGTCCGGCAGAAAGATCTCTAGAGTTTGGAATGTAAATAAAAAGACGTCAACATAGATCATATTCAAAATTCAATTTTACTATAAAAAAGAAGAAATATTTGCTATTGTGATCACTTTTCTTTAAATAATCGAAATCATTGCATTCATGAGCCCCACTCTAAATTTAATAGAGGAAAAAATGAGAATGAAAACAAAACAGATCAAAAACGAAAGTGAAACGGTCGAGAAACTTCAAGAGTGTTCTTTAACCTTTGTATGGCAAATAGTCTAACAAAAGGAAAACCCTACTGAGTCAGAATGGACATGGGTGTAATAGCAATTCCCTATATTCCAGAACTGGAGCCTCACCATCAGATGTAGTTTTTTTTGTTGTGTGTATCTTACCCTCTGCAGGGGACACGAATCGTTTTGGAGATTTATAATTTCTTTTGGCATCACAAAAATGTTTGAAACGACAGATAAACCCGCCAGATATGTATTTACCAATCCCTCAACAAGAACAGGGTGTGACACAAGGTCAATTTTAAAGTGGAGTTAACAGGTTTGAATTCAGAGTTTTCCTTCTCCTAGTCTAGTTTCCATATCATGACTAAAGAGTCCAGTCTACCACAACTCATAGCTGGAGGGATAATAATTGGATTGATACATATTCCAAAGGTTTTAGCGCTATGTGAAATGCAACCAGCTCAGTCCACGAATTGAACCCGTGCCGTTGTATCCATTTCCTACGGCAATAACCGTTACACCACTGGCACCTCTACCATGTATGTCAAAATTAATTATGTGCATGTATTATTTGTCTGAAATTTTGAGATGGGCTTGATAATTTGTATTATTTAGATTTTTCGGAGTATTGTCCTCATCTTTATTGTTATATACGTAACGTTTCGGCCGATGTGCCCTCCGGCCTTCTTCAGTTGTTTCTTGTCGAACTCGGGCTCCCTCACGGTACTTCGAACCGGACCCTTTTTTCAATCCATGGGGGTAGACTGTTTTCATTCTGTTAACCATAACCGGATACAAGTGTTAAGCTATGTTAAGTATTTTATGTTATTATCACCCTTGGTCAGGATTGAACGTGCAACCTACAGATGATTGTCACTTAGAACTGTATTAACTCAACCTTTATATCCGTTGCGCCATGTGCATGTATTATCATTACAAAAACACCTATTTCACCTGGGAATAATGGAGTGGTAGTACCATGGTTGACATGTCATAAAATTCCAACCAGCCAACCAACCAACCTGGGACTAAGAATGATACAATGAATAAACTATTTCTTAACAACATTATCATTGAAGCCTCTGATCTGGGGACATTCATCACGTCTGATGTTTGGAATGTTTATTTGAACATGCTAATTAAAATGCCCGGATGTGTACATGCGTCGCTGCACCCCTTTCAAACGCTGACCGACCAAATATCTTTATTTATTTTTCTAAGATCGGATTTCTTTAACAAAGAAATGAGATTTTCAAGATATTCATGTAAAAGACATTTCAGGTATAAGATTTCACAAATGTCCTCTTTTTCTTGGCCTTGGACAGATTTTATTCTAAAAAAACACAAATTTAAACATTTATGGCTGTTGGCGAGACTAAGTAAATATTTTCTGACATACCATTCAGCCCTGTCAGTTGGAGCTTTAGAATACACCGACTGCACCTCTGCAGAGGGGTAAGACCCCCCCCCCGCAATGGGGCTACCTGTTAGCCGTGGGTGGCGACCTGTGATGCTTAAGGATAGAAGACCGGTATCTAAACAGTCCATGACATGCAACACTCCACTTTGGCCTTTAGGATAGACGGCTGGTCGGAGAGCCCCTACCGATCAATCATTTCGTCACTTCAAACCTAGCATCTATATGATTGTCCCGGCACTATTGCCCTTATGGCAAGCCCCAACCCTGTGTTATAAGTTATGTGTAGAAGCTGGTGAGTGAGGGTCTTATTGTCCTGGATATAACGTTAAACTGATCGTGAAGTTCCAGTTCTGGAGCTCTGGGAATTATGAGTACCTCTTCATCGCCATTACTCCCAGGTCCACTCTGACCCGGAGTGGATTGAAAAAAGGGTCCGGTTCGAAGTCTTGTGAAGGCTAAGTTCGACAATAAGGGCCCCATCTATGGGTTAAATAGAACAAAATAAGTTCTAAAAATGTATTTAAAAAATTGATTACCCATCAAGAATGAATAAAACAAAATGTCTTCTACATAAAATAACCCAATGTTGACATGCTCGAAAATAAAACCAGCCAACCAACCAACCTGACATCCCACCATGTCAGATGAACACAAAATCCGATTATTGTGGTGATCCACGCACAAACTGAAGCTCATACCATGACGTGTAATCCCTTTGGCATTCCTTTTTAGAAGCGTCTCAGGCGCCGGGCAATAAATCTAAACAATAAATAAAACTTGCGGAAATAGCCCCCTGTGATTCACGCCAATATCAAGCGCGTGGCATAATGGTTAGAGTCGTGGGAAATGGACTCTTCGACACGAATTTAAATCATGGAAAAGGCTGTTTGTATTTTACATAGCGCTAATACCCTGGGAAAGGTATGAATCCAAGTATACTCCCTCCAGCTATGGGTAAATAGTAGGGCAGACTGGGCTCTTCAAGCTTGGTTAGGTAATCTGTCTAGGAGAAGGAAAACTCTGAATTCAAACTGTTAAAATCCGCTTAAGAAATTGACCTTATATCGCATCCTGTTCGTGCGGAGGGGTTGGTATATATATATATATATATATATATATATATATATTTTTTTTTAAGTTGGGCGTTATTACGAAGCATCTAAAAATAAATGAATGAACTCGATGTTATGGAGTATTGGATTCAGTTATTTTTTTATTATTATTTTTTATCATAAATTTTCGGGTTCGTTAGATACCCTTTATCAAATGAATGTTGCTCCTGTTCAACGGATCTTCTGTCTCTGTTGTTATTGACAGCGGCAGCGTCTGTAAAAAAATTATAATAACGGAGTATATGTCAGCATACGGAGACCTCCTAAAATACAACATGATATATATATATATATATATATATATATATATATATATATATATCTTACCGGTCCAATGGTCGAAGCCACTGGACACTAGACCCGAAGTTCGGGTAAGTTTATTGGTGAGACTTAGTATAAGCTGTCTGCCCCTCTCAAAAAATAGTGGGGTCGGGTCGGATTGGTTGGTGGGTTGGGTTTTACGGCATGTCAACCCTGGTTGGTTATTTCATACTGAAGACGTTCTGTTTTAATCATTCTTGAAGCGTATTCAATTTTTTTACAAAACTAATTTTTTAAAAAGCCATCCTTGGAGAAGAACAGTAATGGTACTATTTTACCCCTAGGTGTGGTGATGAGCGTCTTCATGACTTTTCCAAGGATATTAGTCCGAAAATAAAAGATTAGATCGACGAGGATGAGATTCGAACTCACGCGGGGAGACCCCAATGGATTAGCAGTCCATCGCCTTAACCACTCGGCCACCTCGTCAGTTAGAAATTCACTTGCTTAATTCTGATATAATGATGGAAGTACAGACTTTAAGTTTAGTTTGTTTTCTTTTATTTAATGACATATCAACCTTCATGTGTTATGTTATGCCAATGTTATCCTTGTAGAAGAATAGTATTAGTACTATTTAACCTATTGTTGTGATGATGAAGTGTTCATACCTTTCCCAAGGGTATGATTTCGAAAGTGAACGTAAGAGCACGGCTGGAGTTCGAACCCGCTTACTACGATATCACAGTTCAACACGTTAGTCACTACACCACAGAGACCACTCCTTAAAATTGTTTAAGGGGAATGTTAGGTGGTCGTGACGTCATGTATGAACGCGTAGGTCATTGGTGCTGGTTTGAAGTGTAAAGATAGCAGCCAAGGAAACTTTGAATACAAAATCAACCTAGCACTCCACAACGTAGGAGCACTTCGAAAATGGTCGAAAGTACCTGTACTCGGACTACAGAAAGATTTTGGAAGGTTTTTAATTGCATACAACAACAGTGTCAACATCTCGTCCGCCAAAAAGAAAACGTGAATAAAAAGCTAAATACCAAATTTTTAAACACTGTCATTTTTAATATATATATATATATATATATATATATATATATATATATATATATATATATATATATATAAAAATGACAGTGTTTAAAAATTGGTATTTAGCTTTTTATTCACGTTTTCTTTTTGGCGGACGAGATGTTGTCACTGTTGTTGTATGCAATTAAAAAATATATATATATATATATATATATATATATATATATATATATATATATATATATATATATGCAGATAGAATTACAAATTACTTTTGCCTGAAAAGCGTAAGGAAAACTAATCTTTAATTTCAAAGGGAAACAGTTTAGATTAAAAGACTAAAAGTTTATATTAATTAAAATGACAAAGAGAGAAATAAAAATAATTCTAGCCCAAACAAATATATATTTAAAATAAGCTGCCTATAATTTTTAGTTCTCCTGATGAAGGTGTACCTGGAACACCAAAACCGTGGTAGTGAGAAAACTTTAAATGCTCTATATTTTACGAAATATATTGAGCCCTTTTGGATTATCTATGTAATGAAAACGTCGTAATAACTTTTTGATATATATATATATATATATATATATATATATATATATATATATTGGTTAGGAGGTAGATTTAGAAGGCCATCACAATGCAGTTTGGAATAAATAAAAAATAATAATACGGTAACAATGGTGGTGTGTGTTGACCTGTATTTTTTTATTATTTCTTGAATTTTCGAGGTAATACCTCTTTATCAAAAGAATTGAACTGAAGCAGTACAGCTATGGCATTTCTTCGGAAGAAATGCCATAGCTGTACTGCTTCAGTTCAATTCTTTTGATAAAGAGGTATTACCTCGAAAATTCAAGAAATAATAAAAAAATACAGGTCAACACACACCACCATTGTTACCGTATTATTATTTTTTATTTATTCCAAACTGCATTGTGATGGCCTTCTAAATCTACCTCCTAACCAATACATACACAATGCTTCAAGCAAATTATGAAACTCTCTTATATATATATATATATATATATATATATATATATATATATATATATATATATATATATATATAATCCAAAGTCCGGAAAAGAAATCTTTCTTACGACTGAGGAGGGTTTTTTTCTGCAGTTTGCAGAGCTCAATGTGTGCTCTTATTGTCAGAGTCACAGAGCAAATTTATAAGTAAAAATATAACAAAAGATTTAGAATTTTTGCTTTATAGTCGTCCGCCAAAGAAAACGTGAATAAAAAAAGCTTAGACAAAGTGTCTAACTCTTCCAAATCATCACTGATAATTTTGTTATATTTTACTTATATATATATATATATATATATATATATATATATATATATATATATATATATATATATATATATATATATATATAATACTTTAAGGGTAATCATTATGATCACCTATATAGGTGGATACGAAGGGAAAGAGAAAAAAAATTGTTTTATTGATAAAAACAAGGGCCCTTTCGTCCGGTTGCTCATCAAATATACGTGTGCGTGTGAAGCCACTTATATTGGCCGTACGGTTCAAAGATTGGCTGTCAGAATTAACCAGCACATACCCCGAGTAATACGCGAACACAAACCCATAACATCCGGGTTATCGCAGAGCAGCGAGTCTTCGATTTGCGAACATCTAATCAACATGAGCGCATGCCGGTCTAGTTATAATGATCATCAATTCTCTATTTTGCACAAGGCTAGGACGAAACATCATTTACAGGTCCTTGAGGCCGTAATTATAATTTTTTTTCGTCCTACCATGTGCAAACAAATCAGACCTAGGCACTCGCTTATTTTATTGGGCGAGTGTCTGGGGCCTGGTGTCACTTAATGGGGACTTAAAAGAAGAAAGTAAAATTTTTTTTTCTTTCCCTAAAACCCCCCTCATATATATACCCATATGTATTTACAATTTGACTTTTAGTCGTCTCCGGCTGTATAAACCTTGATGAGCAACCGGACGAAAGGGCCCTTGTTTTTATCAAATAAAACAATTTGTTTTCTCTTTCCCTTCGTATCCACCTATATAGGTGATCATAATGATTACCCTTAAAGTATTATTTAGATTTGCCTGTACCAGAAATTTATATATATATATATATATATAATATATATATATATACACACACACACACACACACACACACACATATATATATATATATATATATATATATATATCAGTGTTTAAATAAATACTCATTTTTTATTTTAATGAACGAAAAATTTTCCCCCTCACCGTATGTATGCGTGTTGTGTATGCGTGTGTGTGTATTGTGTATGTGTATGTGTGTGTATTGTGTATACGTATTATGTGCGTGTATTGTGTGCGTACTGTTGTTACACATATATTATGTAAATATCAATGTTTTACCATAATTGAAAATTACTCATTTTTTTTTAAATGAACGAATAATTTCCCCCTCACTATATGTATGTGTGTTGTGTGTGTGTGTTGTGTATGTGTGCGTACGTGCACACACGTGGATGCGTGTGTTGTGCGTACATGATTTTCTCGGGGTGTGACCGTCCTAATTATTTATAGGGTGTTGTTCGTAACAGTCACCTTTCTTGTCTACCTTTTGGCTTGCTAAACACGCCGAACAATTATGAACCCAGTTTAGGTACACGACTTCACAGACCTCGTTTCGGTATGCGTACACCTGCACACGCCCTATCGACATTTCCATCACTGACAATGTCCCCACAAGACATTCTCAGCTGTTGGAGTGAAGAAAAGGACAAGCTTGTTTGCATAACATTCTTTTCGCGCACTCAAAATGTCACGAGTTTGCAGACAAGTACTCCATTAGCACAGTCGGTAGAGCATCTGTCTAGGAACCTAAAGGTTCCGGGTTCGATACCGGCCATCGCCGACTCAGTTCTTTTTTTAGTTAATTGTCTGTCTTTAATTACCGAATGTTCAGTGTTAGGATACCTTTCAATGTCCTTATGCATTATAAAGACTTAGTGTTGGTTTCAAACAAATACCAACTAATTCTTATAGGGACATTAAACTCTTTCCTGTCAGTGTTCAGTGTTAGGGTATCTATGGATATCCTAATACATTACAAGGACTTTGTGTTGGTTTCAAACTAATACCCATTAATTCTTACAACACTTTGCAACGCAACAATACACATCACTTTACATTGTAATTGCTTCATAAAAACAACATTTATTTTATTTTTAAGATTGTAATTAAAATTTAGACAAATTGTGACAATTTTATTAACAAAAGTTGTATTTTTTCTCCTTCACTTTTTTCTTTCTTTTTTTTTTTTAGATTAAGAGAATTTAATAGTGAACATACCGTCTGGATGGTAAACGTCAGCGAGGCTATTAGTCGGATGGATTTGTGGAAGCGTAACTCCAAATACTGGAAAAAGAAAGGAGAAATAACAGTAATTAGTTATTCATAAAAAAATAAAAATCATTTTATAAAACATGTCTCTTAAAAGAAATAGAAAACAAATGAATTAACCTCATTTTTCAAATGTTCATCTTGTTTTTTTTTTACTGTTTCGCGAAATCATACACACAAGCAGAATTTACCCACTTGTAAGTGGATTGTAAAACTGTCATCATATAAAACTAGCAGGACCTGTGGATATACCACAGTATGATAATCTATTACAACGTCTGAAATGTTTACTTTAGAGCTATTGATAAATAGTTCAATATGTAAAAAGTAGAATAATCTTGATTTAACTCTCACTCTTTTTTTATTTCCTTCTTTTCATCTTTTCATTATGTTCGATTGAAACAGATTAGCATTATCACTTCCATGCACTCACCCCCTATCTCTATCTTTCCCCTACTTTCTTTCTTATAATATTTTTGTCAGTGTAGCGTGTCCTTTTTCTTTCTTTCTTTCTTTCTAATGAAAACAGAATGGCCCATTATTTAGTTGAGGTGACGACATTCAAAAGAAATAAAAAAATCGGTAGATAAGCAACACCAGATAATCAGGATTGACACTTTCGCATTTCATCTTGGACGATTTTGACAGTCTCATTTTTAATCTAGGGAATGTTACAAGATGATAACGGTCGTATAATCAAGGAACACGAGTATTAATATATAGATTATATATTTAAATTTGGAATCGGTTTTTGCACAAAAACAACTTTGGAAAGTTTCCCACAACGATTCTGTCAGCAACTCTTGAATCAATTATTGACCAATGACAATTTGTTTTCAATCTGATTTCCAGTGCATTTCTATAGTAACATTGCTTACAATGAATTTCTATAGTAAAATCCCTTGCAAGGGGAGGTATGGATCTTCAGAAACAAATGTCTGATTAATCAGATGCTACGTATCTTTATGGGAATGGATCGTATGTTCAGATGAGTTAAGAGGTCAATGGATCTTTTCAGCCAGGGCCGAGATCGCTTCCACACCTCCATGGGTTTGGTGTAAAATCTTAACAGATTAAAAAAAAACAACAATCCCCCCAGCCAAAAAATAACAACCCCCACCAAAAAAAAAAAACAAAAACAAACTAAAAACAAAAACACAACAGATTCTAAAATTATCATCTGTGGTCCAAGTCTTGACCTCTTACCACGGCGTTAAACGGCTACTTCAGCTAGTGTATATAATGTTTGTGAAAATGCCATTACGATACATTAATACACGTGATGAATGCGTGTTTATTGTTTTCAGATAATATACCAGCGACCACTATTGATCACGCCTTTAAATGCGATATAAATCACAATTTGTATAAACAATTTTGGGTCTATTTTTCCCCGCGAGGGAATATATCTGACAGTCGGATAACGTCACGTTCTTTTCACGTAGCGCTCCGCCATAACTGTAAAACATCAAAGTTAGTTATAAAAGGTCACCACTAGTAATAAATTGAAAGGGGTCTCTTATCAACCCACGTGATAATCTATTTAATTAATTTGTTGTGAATGTTGTAGTAATTATCTAGACTGTTGATCGAGGCGAAAAGGCTATAGTAAGTTACTAGGTTGGTCGTCTGCTCCTGTGAATTCCTTTTTTTTGTTCTTTTACTTTCTGGTAACTTTAGCCATTGATATACTGAAACGAGGCTGCGTTTGTGAGCAGGCGCGTATGAATTGGTGCGTCGGCCTTTAAAATGTGAATTAATATTGGTTGCTCGGCGTAATTTTACGAGTCATAAGAACCGCTGTGCATACTTTTGCAACGAAACAATTCAGCTAAAATATATACTGAGTGCAATTCCCCAACCAACAATGTATAAAATAACCTTAGAGGGCTTAAACATGTCCTAATTGTAGGGTCTGATACTTCGTAATGTTTGGGCTTTTCTTTTTTTTTCATTTTTCCCCAGGCAATTTTTTGTAGTATAACTTTTTTTTTTTCTATATATATATATATATATATATATATATATATATATATATATATATATATATATATATATTATGGACTCTCTCATCGATTTCGACGCATGAGGACTCACACAATGAACACCCACACAGTAATTTGTTTATAGTGGTGAAGGCTTTGTGTTGAACCATCCGCACTTTTTGGCACAGTCGATAGGAAAGAATTGGTGTACAAAGAATGCCACAAACCCAATCAACGACTGACATCAGGAATTTTGAATTCAGAGTTATCCCTCTTCTAGACTGGTTACCTACCCAAGGTTCAACGCAATATATATATATATATATATATATATATATATATATTGCGTTGAACTGTTCCTATATCCATTCGTAGTTAGCTCCCCCTATGGAACGACTCAACGCAATGTACACACCTGTATACATATATATCTGAATTAAAATTCGGTTTAATATTTTTCACAGATGCGTTATCCTGGTGATAAGTTTCTATTATGATGCTTTGAAACCAATGGTAACAATCACCTTTTAATTGAATTGTACACTATAAATACAGCCCTTACTCCTGTAATCGAGCACTTTATAACTGTTAATTAAATTTGTCAACACCCGTGAAATTTACACCAATTCAGCAACATGAACAGCATGTTTGGATAAGTTTTAGATGAAAAAACACAAAGACAGAGAGAAAAGAAAAAAAAACATGGACGGTCAACAAAGGTTGTTAGGGTTGGGGGTGGAAATGATAAGATACAGGCAAAGAATGTGGGAAGTGCATAGGGTGGAAACAATATCTGACTGCCCCCCTCTCTCTCTTATATATATATATATATATAATATATATACATATGTATATGCATTGTTACATACATATATATATATATTGTTACGCACACATACATACACACACACACACACACACACACATATATATATATATATATATATATTGTTACACACACACACACACATATATATATATATGTGTGTGTGTGTGTGTGTGTGTGTACGTGTGGTAAAGTAAAAGGCTTAAATATCGGTCATATTAGCAGTTATACATATATTTCTACCCTTATGTATATGCATATACATATGAGTATCATCAGACTGTCATATGTATATACATATACATATCCCTTGAAATAGACCTATAAATAATATGAGCGACATTTAAGACCTTTTCTTTACCTAGTATATTGTTCTGTGTAAAATTATATAACAATGAGCTCTCAATTTGCACCAGACCAAATTTAACATTCCATAATTTACAAAGGTCTCCCTCAGATTCGTCCAAACATCAATTAACTTCATGATATATATAATATATATATATATATATATATATATATATATATATGTGTGTGTGTGTGTGTGTGTGTGTGTGTGTGTATGTATGTGTGTGTGTGTGTGTGTGTGTGTTTGTATACACACCTATAGATATATATAATGATTCATATAAGTTCCCCAGGAGAGCTCAATGTATGAAAAGTTCATACTGAGAAAGATTTACACTTCCAATAAGTGAGAAAACTGAACAAACCATCACTTGGTTATTATAAATTTATTTCATTTGGTACATCTATATATATGTAGATGTTTGTGTGTTTGTGTGTGTGTGTTTGTGTGTGTGTGTAGTGGTACCATGACTTTACGAGTACCCTAACACAAGTTTTCCAAGTTACGAGTTATCACTCGGTCGATTTTTTGCTTTGTGTTGTGAGCTAAAATTTGAGGTGCTGGCGAGCTTCAGATACGCTTATGTTAATAAGTTTGCTAAAAACATTCAAGTTTCCCAACCGCTTTGTCGGCTGGGGCGTTAGAATACAACGACTGCACCTCTGCAGAGGGGTAAGACTCCCCAAAATGGGGCCACCTGTTGGCCAGGGGTGGCGACCCGTGATCATTAAGGATAGAACCCTGGTGGATGAGCAGTCTATGACATGTAACAATCCCTTTTAGTCTTTACTTAAGCTAGACGGGCGGTCGGAGAGGCCCCCTCTGATCAATCGGCTGGTCACGTCAAGCCCTGGCACCTATATGATTGCCCCAACCCTATTGCCCTTATGGCAAGTCCCAAACCATTTTTATCATATGGGTGGTAGAAGGCGGTGGCTGAGGGTCTTCGTGTCCTGGGAATGACGTTAAATTCTATCTGATGGTGAGGTTCCACTTCTGGAGGTTTGGGGAATGTGGAGCACACCTTCATCACCATTGCTCCCTGGCCCACTCTGACACGGAGTGGTAGTACCTGTTAGGATCCCATCTATGGGTTAAATAGAATACAATTATTCATAAAAATTGTTTCTACCAAACTATCGTTTATAACAAACTTAAACTTTACCATATAAAATTATCCCTTAAACTGACTCCCAATCCACTTAGCAATAAACAACTGCAAAAAATTTACTGTCAAAATCAATAAAAATCCTTGAAAAAAAAGACATAACAATAAATCTGACTTTCCCTCAGAACCTACGGCTTGGCATAAAATAACCCTGGATGGGTTGACATGCCGTTAAAATCAATCAATCAATCAATCAAGTATCCCAATTTATTACGCCAAAGAAAAAAAAAAGATATTCAGTTTATCTCAGTCGGTAGAGCATCCACCCTACGAATCACACAGTTCCGGGTTCGATATAAGCCTTAACAAAATCATCGCATGAATAGACTCGCTCGCTGTCTGACTGATACCTTTAATAGGATACACTGCCGACTTCACTTTTAATTACAGCATATAATTCATTACATTATTATTATATTTATTATGTTTTCAAACAATACGGTGATATTTTTCTTATTAAAAAAGCGTAACAAAAATAGGGAATTCTTTGAGGAAATAACTAATGACTGAATTAAGCTCGTAAGTGAAGGTACTACTGTAGATATTTGGTTTATAAACAAGCTCTGAAGATGATTTTTATAAATCGAAATATTGTTCAATATTAGCTATGAATATGATATAAAATATTTTCCTTTTAACAGCATTGCGTGTTTTCATATCCTTTTAGCTATACTCACACACACACACACACACACACACACACACATATATATATATATATATATATATATATGACAGAATGAATGAAAGTATGAATAAAAATAAACAAAGAAAGACAGATAAAGTGGGTTAATAGAAAGGCGGAAATAATGAAAGTATGAATATAAAGAAAGAAATAAAGACAGAAACAAGTATATATATATATATATATATATATATATAATAGAAGAAAGGCAAATAGGAAAAGATTTGGCATAAAAAAAGCTCGATACTATTAAAGCAGAGCAGGTATAAAACTTTAAAAAAATAACAAAAATAAAATAATTACAGTGTCCCTGATATATATATATATATATATATATATATATATATATATATATATATATATATTAAACCAGGAACAGAGCAACTATGTCTACGCTATCCTAATTTAGACATATATCGTCTATTTGATATTAAGTACTCTTTATTTATAAATATCGCAAACTATATATATATATATATATATATATATATATATATATATATATATCAACTGGGTCTTAAGAACAAACACATACACATGCAAAACCTCCTAATTAATAATAACAGCTGAATGTAATAAAATTTTGGGAAAAAAACAAGAAAAGAATCAGATAGGCCTCAAAAGTACAACCCTCACACACAAGTAACAAACAAACTACTGTTTCATAATAAAACAAAATAAAGGGTAGGCCAAACCTGGAATGATAATAAGAACTTGTAGAACGGACACACACACATAAACACATGCACACACACATAAGCACATTTAAACACACACACACACACACACACACACACACACACACACTCTCTCTCTCTCTCTCTCTCTCTCTCTCTCTCTCTCTCTCTCTCTCTCTCTCTGTGTTTCTCTCAAAATTTGGAAGATATAAGACACAAAGCAGAATGAATGATTACTAGCAACAAATTCAGACTTTCAGAAATCTTCTGACGAAGAGATCTTTATCTCGAAATGTTAAGAATAAATCAAGGTTAACAAACAACACCATAGTTATCTTATTTTTCTTTACACTTGCATTGTAATAGCCTTCAAAACCAACCGCCCAACCTATATATATATATATATATATATATATATATATATATATATATATATATATATTTAGAATCTCAAGTCAATCTGTTGTCTCCCAAAGAATACATGGTTGTATAAGATTTTGATAAGAATATGAATAGGTAACGAAAGTAGGAATAGATAAGGAAGAGAATGAGAAGATACAGTTAAAGAGTTGTAGAAGAGCGAAGATATAGGATTATGACTAATATTGGTTATTTATACCTGCGAGATTTCTACAAGTTTAGTTACAATGAAATAAACTCATGTTTGCATAACATTTAGATAAAAAAAATGGACGGACAATGAATGTTGTTGGGGAGAAAGTTAGGTTGGCTGGTTTTAAGATAAATCGTTATTATATACGTTACAAAAGTCTACCTTCTCAATTATTTTTTACAGGTAAACATTTAATACTTCGTAGCAATATTCATGTTTTAACACTCAAATGTTAATAAAGTTCACAATTATTTCAAGCAGATAAACTTTTCATAGTCAATATTTTAAGAGCCAACGTATTGATAAAGTTCACAATCTTTTTTAAACAGGTAAACACTTCATACTTCGTTGCAATGTTTTACTTTTAAGAGCTAATGTATTAATCAAGTTTAAAATCATTTAAAATAATAAAACATTCATACTTAGTTGCAATATCAATGTTTTAAAAGCCAATGAATAAATAAACCTAACAATAATTTCAAACAGGTAAACACTTCGTTGCAATGTCAATTTTTTAAGAGCCAATATATTAATAAAGTTTACAATCATTTTAAACAGGTAAACACTTCATACTTAATTATAATTAAACGCTATGAGAAATGTAAAGAGCGTCGTCGGGATTTGAACTCGGGTCGCTGGGTCCATTTACTACGACGATAATCATTACACAACGATCGTCCAAATTTGTAAAAGATTTAGATAAAAACGAAAGTAGAAAGGTTTGTTTGTTTGTTAGATGGGACCCTAACAGGTACTACCACTCCGGGTCAGAGTTGAACTGGGAGTAGTTCCAGAAATGAAACCTCGGCACTAGATACAGTTTAATGTCATAACCAGGACACTAAGACCCTCGATCACCGCCTTCTAGCACATATATGATTAAAAGTGTCGGGGGTTTGCCATAAGAGCAATAGGGTCGGACAATCATATAGGTGCTACAGCTTGACATGACCAGCCGATTGATTGGAGGGCGTCTCTCATTCCGTCCCTCTATTCCAAGTAAGGGCCAAAGAGGAGTGTTGCATGTCATGAACTGCTCAGCCACCAGTATTCCACCCCTAAGCATCATCCATTGGTCAACAGGTGGCCTCATTGGAGGTGGTTGGGTCTTACCGCTCTGAAGATGTGCAGTCGGCGTATTCTACACACCCAGCCGACAGGGTGGAGAGTAGAAACGGATAAGGGGGGGAGGATAAGATACAGTTAAAGGATGAGAGAACATCTAATATTTGTCGTCAATACATGTGAAATATTCACGAATATACCTAGGGAGTAATATCTCCTCTACAGAGAGCTATGCCAATATACGTATTGGAAAGGCATGGACTGCTATAGGCAGATTATCGATAACATGGAAATCTGATCTCTCAGATAAGACAGAGCAAGAATTCTTCCAAGATGTAGCTGTGTAGGTGCTACTGTATCGCTGCACCACTTGCACTCTAACAAAATGTTTAGAGAAGAGGCTTGATGATAAATACATAACAATCCTGCGTGCTCTATTGAACAAATCTTGGAAGCAGCACCCCACAAGAAAGCAGCTGTATGGTGACTTGCCCCCTATCACACAAACCATCCAAGTGAGACGAACAAGACATGCTGGACATTGCTGGACAAGCAAGGACGAACTCATATGTGACGTTCTCCTGTGTACATCTACGTATGAACACACCAGTGTAGGTCAACTAGTAAAAACCTACATTTATTTGCTCAGTGCGAATTTCGGATGCCAGGGGTGATGACCTATAGGGACGGGTAGCGACAAAGTGTCATGGGAATCAGTGCTGTCAGTGCTACCAGATGACGGGACTACACAAGAATGGTGCGTGCTGTCTTAAATAAATCTTGGAAACAACACCCCACAAAAGCAGCTGTACGGCCACTTACCTCCTATCGCAAAAAACATACAAATAAGATGAACAAGACATGCCGGAGAAGCAATGACGAACTCATAAGTGACGTTCTCCTGTGGACAACTACACATGGACACACTAATGTAGGCCGACCAGCAAAAACATACATACAGTGTGGATTCCGGACATCCGGGGAGATGACCAATAGGGACGGGTAGCGAGAAAGAGAGAGTAATGGGAATCCATGCTGTCAACACGACCTGATGATGGTGATGATAGTTCGTATATATAAAAAGTATTGCATTTCATATAACGCTAATACCCTTGGGAAAGGTATGCATTCCACTATTCTCCCTTCAGCTATGGGTAGGGTAGACTGTTTTTTTTTAACCTTGGTCGGGCAATCAATCTAGGAGAAGGAAAAATCTGCTTAATCTCACTTTTTTTTGTATTCCAGGTACTTTTTTACGGTAAAATTTGAAACAATACTGCTATAAGAATATCTTCCAACCCGTGAAGCCTTAATCTGTGGAACAGGTGCCACACAGTGTGCACAAAAGTCAACTTTCGTAATCACAGATGCCAACTAGACTGTTAATCATGCCAGGGGAATGGCCAATAGGGACGGCTAGCGTGAAAGAGTCAGTACGACATGATGATGATGATGATGATGATGACTAGTATATATGAAAACTAATGCATTTCACATAGCGCTAATACCCTGGGTAAAAATATGCATCCCACTATTCTCCCTCTAGCTATGGGTAAATTGTAAGGTAGACTGGGTTCTTTAACCTTGGTTAGGCAACCAGTCTAGGAGAAGGAAAATCTGTATAAGAAATTGACTTTGTGTCACATCCTGCTCGTGCGGAAGGTTGGTAAATATGTATATTAAACGTTTCACTTACCTGGTAAGCACTGTAGAGCCTTAATCAATGAAACACAGGTACCACGCAGTGTGCACAAAAGACAACATTTGTAATCACAGAGATGCTGATGATTAATCAGCTATTTATGGGTTCCGGATGCCAGGGGAATGACTGATAGGGACAGGTAGCGAGAAAGAGAGAGTCAGAGACATGTCGAATATTCCTGGACAAGCAAGGACCAACTCATAAGTGACGTTCTCCTGTGGACAGCTACACATGGACACACCAGTGTAGCAAAAACCGATATAAGCTCTTAAATAACATATCAAACGTAATAATTAAATTATCATAGTGTGGTATATCCACAGGTCCTGCAAGTACATATAAAAGTTTTCACTTACCTGGTAAGCACTGTAGAGTCTTAATCGATGGAACACAGGTACCACGCAGTGTGCACAAAAGACAAAGTTTGTAATCACAGAGATGCCGATCAGACTGTAGACAGAACCATATTTCACCACCTCCCCGGGTACTCCAAGAATCATGATGGCTGATACCATAGTGGCAGTCATGGATAGCGATACGGGTAGAATTCCCATTTTTCGACCAGCGGTCAGTAGTTCGGTTGCCGTGAAGCTGGTATCCTTTCGTCTCATAATCATCTGGTATAATCCAATGGCCACAGAAATGAGGATGGCCAGAAAAAAGATGACATAGTCCGGTATGGTGAAAAAGCCACCTGTCGCCATTTTCTTTGGTATATCTATCTATCTATCTATCTATTTCTATAATCTCCTTCCAGCTATGGGTAAATAGTGGGGTAGACTGGGTTCTTTGACGTTGACTAGGTAACCAGTCTAGGAGAAGGAAAATTCTGAATTTAAACCTGTTAAACTCCGCTTAGGAAATTGACCTTGTGTCGCATCCTGCTCGTGTGGAGGGGTTGGTAAATATATATGTGTGTATATATATATGTATATATATTTCTATACAAAGCTGTCTCCTTGAATTTGATTTTAAAAGTAGTAATGGATTTGCGAGACCAGCTTGCTAACCATTACACCACGATGGGACGCGCACGGCGATAGAGAGAAAGACAGACTGACTGATAGTAAAATGGACAAAAGCGCGTGATTTTTTTTTTTGCGTTTAAAGTTGTTTTTCTTTTTTTCGATGATGAATTTTACGAACGCGCGCCAAAAAAAAAAAAAAATCAAGGAAGGAAACTTTTTTTTCACAAAATGTGTAATTAAAAAAAAAAGGAAAAAAAAAAAAGGAGTTTTGTTGCCGCCGCGTGCAAGTAGCGATAAACTTCGTGTTTGTCACCGGTTATTTGGAAGTTACAATAACATGGAGCCTTTTCTGATAGATAGACAGACAGATAGAGACTGATAAATGTAACTAGATATATATATATAGATAGATCTATATGGATAGATAGATAGATAGATAGATAGAGATAGAGACACAGATAGATATACAGATATAGATTGATAAATATAACTATATATATATATATATATATATATATATAGAGAGAGAGAGAGAGAGAGAGGGAGAGGGGGAGATCTAGATAGATTAATAGATAGAAGCTGAGATAGATAGATGCTGTCAGCACAAATCTCACCTTTTTTCTCGTATTTCAGGTGCTTTCTTTCCGGTAAAATTTGAATCAGTGCTACTAAAATATTCTCCAGTCCGTGAAGCACAAAAAATAACGTGTAAGTTTTAAGTTAAAAAAATAGATGCGCGAGCAAGTAGATAGATAGACAGATAGACAGAAAGAAAGAAAGAATCTGAGATAGATAGATATATAGATAGATAATGTTGACAAAGCGTGTTCACATCTATCTTCACGTTTTCTTTTCTTTTCTTTTCTGTATTCCAGGTATTTTTTCCGTAAAATTTGGAACAAGGCTACTAAAAAATCCCTTCAGCCCGTGATGCACAAAATATGTAAGCTTTAAGAAATATGTAAGTTTTAAGTTTAAAAAATTGATGCACGAACAAATAGATAGATAGATAGATAGAAAGATAGTGTCGGTACCAATCTCACTTTTCTTTTGTATTCCAGGTACTTTTTTACGGTAAAATTTGAAACAATACTGCTATAAAAAAATATATCCTCCAGCCTGTAAAGCACAAAATATAACGTGTAAGTTTTTAAGTTGTCGGCTTTAAAAAAATAGATGCACTAGTAAAATTTTACCCGTCAAGGGTTATATAATATATATATATATATGTGTATACACTTACACGAAATATTAAGTGAGAGATAATGGAAAGTCTAAGTGCGCGAATGTTGAAATATCAAGATGACTTCAATCATATACCGGCGCGCACAGAGGAAGAGTGTGTGTATGTATGGTGTGTGTGTGAGAGAGAGCGAGAGAGCGAGAGAGGGGGAGAGAGAGAGGGGAGAGAGAGGTGTTATAGGGAGGGATGCAGAGGAAGGTGGTTGCTAGAGTGCGAGATAAATTGCTGGATATAGATAGGTTTGTTGGTAAATGTAAAAGCCACAGATGAAACGCAAACGAGGGAGACAGAATTGCCGTCTTGCCAAACCAGAAACGATTTTTCTTTGGTTTATGAATGGAGAGAAGGATATTACTAATTCTAGGGTAGTTTTACCAAACAAGGTTATTATGAAAAGTAAACAAATAAATAGCCAATTTAAGAGAGAGAGAGAGAGAGAGAGAGAGAGAGAGAGAGAGAGAGAGAGAGAGAGAGAGAGAGAGAGAGAGAGAGAGAGGTTGGATAGGAAGATATGAGGAGAAGAGAAAGAGAATGAATGAGGAATTAAAGAGGGTGAGAAGAATTGGAATTAAAGATAACTAACGAGAGATAGATAGATAGAGATATAGATAGATAGATAGATAGATAGAGAGAGAGAGAGAGAGAGAGAGAGAGAGAGAGAGGGGGAGATAATAGTAACCACTTCTTGTTTTTTTATTTAATATATCTATCAAATGCAGAGAGAGAGAGAGAGAGAGAGAGAGAGAGAGAGAGAGAGAGAGAGAGAGAGAGAGAGAGAGAGAGAGAGACTAGCAAAGAAAGTAGAAAAGATAAATGTTAAATAAAAATAAGAGATAGATAGTCATACATAGATTTGAACAATATTTATACATATGTACATATATATATATATTATATTATATGTGTGTGTGCGTGTTTGTATGCATGTATATATAATATATATTATATATATATAATATATATATACAGAGAGAGAGAGAGAGAGAGAGAGAGAGAGAGAGAGAGAGAGAGATAGAGATAGATAGATAGGTATAAACAAAGGATAGATAGATAGATATGAAAAGGATATAGATAGATAAATAGATAGATGTGTGCAGAAAGATAGATAGATAGCTAGGTAGATAGATGTGAACAGGTTCTAATAGATAGAGAGGTAGATATATAGATTATCAAATAAATTACCAGAGATGTTAAATAATAAGGGACTTGGACAGACAAATAGATAGATAGATAGATAGATAGATAGATAGATAATGTGCTAGCGAGTTCCTTGTTTACCTATCGATGTTCAAAAAAAAAAAAAGAAACAAAAAAAACAAAAAAAACTTACGGTTGGTCGAATGTATAAATCTTTTCCTTCATCTCTCTCTCTCTCTCTCTCTCTCTCTCTCTCTCTCTCTCTCTCTCTCCTCTCTCTCTCTCTTCGTGTTTACTGTACGCAAGTAAACCAGAAAACAAAATATACCAACTTTAAGTACTTTGTTTTTGTTTCGGATTTTTTTTTTACAGTAGTAAGTTGAAAAAAAATAACGTCACAATCTTTTCCTGCTTATCTTTGGTCGTAAATCATGTTGCTTGTAAAAACAAACAACAGGTTGGAGAGAGAGAGAGAGACAGACAGACAGACAGACAGAGAAAGAGGGAAAGAGATAGATATGAACAAAGTGAGATAGATAGATAGATAGATAGAGAGAGAGAGAGAGAGAGAGAGACAGAGAGAGAAAACAGAAGAGAAGAGAGAGAGAGAGAGAGAGAGACAGACAGACAGACAGACAGACAGACAGAGACAGAAAGACAGACAGAGAAAGAGAGACAGACAAACAGGGAAAAGAGATAGATATGAACAAACTGAGATAGATAGATAGAGAGAGAGAATGAGAAACAGAAGAGAGAGAGAGAGAGAGAGAGAGAGAGAGAGAGAGAGAGAGAGAGAGAGAGAGAGAGGGAGGGGGCGAGAAGATAAGAAAACGGGATAGAATTAAAGTTTTATGCGAAAAAGAAAATAGATTAAAAAATTAAAAACAAAATAATATGGTGGACAAATAACTCGAGACGAAATCCAACCTGTTGGCGGCAAAAATTGAACGCAGTCCGATTTACGATCTTACAAACTTTTTTCTTTTTTTAAACTTTTTATACTTTTTTTTTTACACTGGACTCGATTTGCCTGATACTATTAAAAAAAAAAGCTAAAACCAAGTCGGTTATTCTACCCCCAAAATAGTAGGGGTGGTAACAGGAGGATTTAACAGCGTGGTTGTTGGTTGGGAAGTTACGCACTTAGTTACAATAGTAGTTAGGTAAGTTTACATGCTTTTTATAAAAAGCAGTAGTACGAGGAGGGAAAAAGAAGAAAAAGAAAAATGTCTCTTATTTTGTTTATCTTGTTTATTGTTGTTGTTGTTGTTGTTGTTTTACCGGCGTTGTTGTTGGCTGTTTGTTCTTGTTGGGTGGGTAAGTTCTTCAAACCCGGTAAACGACGTACCGCCCACTGGTGGTAAGGGATGAGGGGGTGGGTGTTGAGTGTGCACTGCGTATCCTTTTTTGTTCTGCATGAGCAACGATAACCGAACTCTTCTTTTTTCTTTTTTTTCTTTTATTTATAATTGTTTTCTCTTCTTTTTAAATGCATATTTTTCCTTTCTATTATATTTTTTCTTCTCTTTCATTTGATAGTTTATTGTCGCCTCTCTTCATGGCCGTCTTGTACTTTACGGGTCGGTTTTAACTTTTACTCTCTCTTTTGAATGTCCTCAGCTATCTATCTATCTATCTATCTATCTATCTATCTATCTATCTATGAGATAGATAGATAGATAGATAGATAGATGTGAACAAGAGATAGATAGATATATAGCTGTGAAAATCTATCTATCTATCTATCCATGTCTATCTATCTATCTATCTATCTATCTATCAATCCCATTCTATCTATCTATCTATCTATCTATCTATCTATCTATCTATCTTCTATCTATCTATCTATCTATCTATCTATCTATCTATATCTAATCTATCTATCTATCTATCTATCTATCTATCTCATCTATCTATCTATCTATCTATCTATCTATCTATCTATCTATCCCATTCTGTTCGTATCTATCTATCTATCTATCTATCTATCTATCTATCTATCTATCTATCTATCTATCTATCTATCGTATCTATCTATCTATCTATCTATCTATCTATCTATCTATCTATCTATCTCCTACTCACATCTATCCATCAATGTCATTTTTCCATGTTCTTATGCAAGTGTTTGTGTGTATGTGTATATTAGTGTTTTTGTAGGTGTACATGCATGTACATGCATATATATCTATTTACTTATTTATGTGTATGTATTTCTGCTTGTATATATGAGCACGTATATGTATACGTACTAATATACATAAACTGTTACTTATATTTGTAAATAAAAACCGTGACAGTTGTCTTTCTGTGTGACGGAGTCGGAGGGACGCAAGTGTATTTATTGAAAACTAACACCGAACAAAATATGAATGAATAAAAAGGTCATCGTTAAACGTATTCGTTGGGTTCGAGTGTGTGTCAATGTACGAGTGTGTGAGTAAAAGTATGATGCGTTGGGTTAGTTGGTTGGTGTTTTTACGGCATGTCAACCCTTGCTGAATTATTTTATGCTGAAAACATTTTGATTTATTTATTCTTCATGGGTACACATTTTTAAAACAATTTTTTACACGCATTTTTCTATATAACCCATAGATGGGATCCTAACAGGTACTACCACTTCAAGTCAGAGTGGACCTGGGAGTAATGGTGATAAAGGAGTACTTCACATTCCCTAGAACTTCTGAATTGGAACTTCTTCAACAGATAGAGTTTAACGTCATACCTAGGACATTAAGACCCTCAGTCACCGCCTTCTAGAACATATATGATAAAAAGGACTGTGGTTTGCCTCAAGTGCAATAGGGTTGGGACAATCATATAGGTAACGTGACCAGTCGATTGGTTGGAGGGTGACCAAGTCTAGCCTAAGTAAGCGCCAACGTGGAGTGTTACATGTCATGTACTGTTCACCCACCAGGGTTCTATCCTTAAGCATCACCGGTCGCCACCCACGGCCAACAGGTAGTCCCATTGTAGGGGAGGGTCTTACCCCTCTGCATAGGTGCAGTTGGTGTAATCTAAAGCCCCTGCTGGCAGGGCTAGTATGGTGTGTGAAGACGTGTGTATGTATTTGATAAATACACTGAATGTGTGTAACTGTATGCATCAATCAATTCTTGCCATAATATTTATAACGGGTATTGCCACTCCGGGTCAGAGTGGTCATGGGAGTAATGCACATGAATGGCTACTTCATAATTGGATCCTTGCCATCAGATGCAAATATACTTTGTTATTGTTGGCATCTTTCCGTTCTTTTTGAACTACGTAGCATGGGCGGGTTGATATGGAGCATGTGCTGTTGGCCAAGCAGCAGATCCATCCTCTCCACATTGCCGCTGTAGTCCAAAAGAAAGGTAAGAAACCAATGCAGTTTGACAACGACAGTGTCGCAGGAGTTGCTGTGTAGTGCTCGTTACTCCATCTTTGGGACTCCGACTCCGGATTTGTTTGGGGGGGGTTTACTCCCCTAGCCTTTCCTTATGCCCGTATTTATTTAGTGTGTATGTATAGGAGGTTTAGTTTGGTTTATTTAACGGCATATCAACCCATTATGAGTTATCTATAGCCGGCATTTGATTAATTTGAAAAACCAATAATTTGCATCGTTATAGGGATTTACCCAACTCGTTCGCTACAAGTAGGATGTGACAGTAGCAATGTATCTGTGAAATCAGTTAGCTATTCATTACACTACGGTGGGGCGAACCAGATTATGTATTTACCCAACCAGATCGTCACATGTAGAATGTGATACATGCGGAATGGCTGGTAACATCGGACTGGTTTAGCTCAGTCGGTAGAACATCCAAAGAAGCCACAAGGTTCCAGGTTCGAAGCCAGCCCTCGCCAACTCGGCGTATGAATAGCACAGGGATCTGTGCGGTAAAGTGAAGAAATAATGGTAGGTGTGGCGCTCCCATCTCAGACGCCCAAACCAATCTCCTTGGTCTAGCGCTAGTGAAAAGAAGATAGTCTCCCTTGCTGTCTGGCTGATACTGATTTTAGGCCACTCCGATAACTTTAAACGCCGCTTAAAAAATTGACCTTGTGTCGCATCCTGCTCGTGCGGAGGAGTTGGTAAATATATATCTATACTGAAATCATTCTGTTAAAGATTTTACTATAGAAATGCACTGTAAGGGATTTTATTACAAAAATAAATTGTAAATGATTTTACTATAGAAATACATTATAAGCTATTTTATTATAGTACATTACTATAATATTGAGTCGCATTCTGCTCATGCGGGAGGCTTAGTATATATATATATATATATATAATATATATATATATATATATATATATATATATATATATATATATATATATATATTATATATATATATATATATATATATATTTAGCCGACTCGTTTGCCACGGTTAGGATTCGACACAAGGTCGCAAGTATGGAATATCCAGCGAGGATCGAACTCGCTATTCTGTATTAATGTATCCATTACACCACGATAAGGACGCCCACTGACCAATAGAAAATGTGTCTTTGTTTTGAATGGCGAATCAGATCAACATTCGGTCAAATAAACAAAATTGGATCCTCAAATCTTTAGGTCATTTTACTGTATCTTTCTAACACAAACAAGTTTCAATTGAATCAAGATCATTGGAATGTTTTCTTTGGAAGAAAATCTTATGAAAATGGCGCGAATTTTGGAGCAAATTGTGCGTTCCAAATTCGTTACAAAATGTCGCTCAATATTTTCGTAGGGGATTTTTTCGCGCGCCCTGATGAAAAAAAGTTTAATACTGAAAAGAATATAGATAAAACAAGTAAACATTAAAACAATCAACAGGAGTCTGAGTTGAAACAGACGTTATATATATATATATATATATATATATATATATATATATATATATATATATATATATATATATATATATTACATATAGTATTATAAATAAATAAATGGATATCTACCTTGTTTAGGATATGAATTTGTCTCTTCAGTCCTTTGTTGTTTTTTTTCTTTGTTTTTAAGACTTCACACCCAGTCTCACTAGTATATTTTTTCCCGTTTTCTTTATTTTTTTATTATAAATAAAGAAAACGGGAAAATCACATCAGTGAGATCAGGTGTGAAGTCTTAAAAACAAAGAAAAAAAACAACAAAGGACTGAAGAGACAAATTCATATCCTAAACAAGGTATATATCCATTTATATATATACTTGCAAAATAAAAAACACCCTCCGGACGATGTAAAAATAGATTTTTGAAACATATTGCCGGAGGGGTGGGAGTTAAACATTCAATGTCAGCGAGTTTGTACCCTAAGTAAGTAAAATCATCAAATTCATTAAAGGATTAAAAAATAACAACAATTTGAAATGTAAACTTTAAATATGTATTAAAATAAAACAAACTATATATAGATATATAATACCAGTCATGTATTTATTATAACTTGTTTTAAAAAACAATGAGGACTGTCTAATGCTGCATGTTCAAATTTTGAGTGTATTTATTCTGTTATGACGATTTTGAGTAATGTGACGTAAGCAGTGACGTAGTTTTTTTACAGACAAAAACCTGAAGCGAATCTCCATTATTAATATATATATATATATATATATATATCTATATATATGTGTGTGTGTGTGGTGTGTGTGTATGTGTGTGTGTGTTGTGTGTGTGTGTGTGTGTGTAATTATCAATGAATAATTTGTTTAACTGTCACGACCTCTCGTGTCGCGTCGTCTAATTCTCCCATGTAACACACCAGGTGGCGCCACTATTTTGTACTACCGGAAGCTTGGTATGGACAGAAAACTATGAGGATGTATATAATTAATAACATGAGTATGAACAAATTCTGGTTAAGAATAAATCATATGATCTCTCGATTAACGCTCCTTCCTTTAGTCTGATGTCGCCATTGTTAGACATTGAAATGCCATGTCTGACCACAGAGTTATCATTTGATGAAGGACTTTTTGGGCTGTAAACCTGGGTTTACTGATTCGAAATGATAAAACCTGCTAGGGTCCTGTGGGGTGACAAATATTTTAATGTTTGGTTTAAAGGTCGCTGGTTATTTCTGGTGCGTGTTCACAGGTTTTCCTTTCAACCCAATTATATTTTGGTGGTCGAGCTGAAAAGAAATTAAGGAAGGAAAAGGAAGAGACAAAGACTGAAAGGGTTAAATCGAACTTAACGGACCTAAATTCCACCATCATATATCACCCCCCCCTCCAAAAAAAAAATCGGGGAATTAACCGAATTTAATGAAATTTTTAGTGTTGATATATTAATGAATAAAAGATATATTGCACCAGTTATTTTATTTAAAAACTTTTACATTTTTTCAGGTCAGTTAACTTTTAACTATGTATCTTTGAGAATCTGTGTTACGCCTCAAAGATACGTGGTTCAAAGTTAACTGACATGAAAAAATGTAAAAGTTTTTAAATAAAATAACTGGTGTATTATATCTTTTATTCATTAATATATCAACATTGAAAATTTCATTAAATTCGGTTAAATCCCTGATTTTTTATATTTTTTTCTTTCGGCGGGGTGACATACGGTGGTGGAATTTAGGACTGTTAAGTTCGATTTAACCGACGAAAGGTAGTTTTAGGATTAAAGCTTTATTCATGGGTCGTAGCTACCACGTGAAGAGGAAATTTCTTCCTGTACAGTAATAGTGTCTGGGCGCAGTTGAGGCCCTAGTCCGAATGGCCGAGAGATTATCTTGGTGGTAGGAAGTGGGTCCTTTTTCCTGCACATGCACGTAGGGTACTTCCTGTCTGAAGGCTCATGGGAGATTGCTATTTTTTAAATAATTCTAATTCCCACAGTCCCATCCATTGGTCAAATAGTTGGTTGGTTGGATTTTACGGCATGTCAACCATTGTTTGGGTTATTTTATGTTGAAAACGTTTTGTTTTATTCATTCTTGATATATTCATTTTTTAAAATAAAAATCTCATTTTTTAAACACATCTTAAACACATTTTTCTATTAACCCATATATGGGACCCTAACAAGTACTACCTGGGATGAGTAGACCTGGAAGTATTGAGAATTAAGGGATACTCCACACTGCCCAGAATTCCAAAATTGGAACTTCACCATTAGATACAGTTTTTTTAAAATAATTATTAGATTAGGTCTTATAATTATGCTTTACTTAACGTATTGATCACTTTTTACATAACTTAGAAAACTCCTTCTGTGTTTTTTGTTTTGTTTTGATCCCTACATACGGTGCAGATGATTATTTTCAGTAGCTCAGTCGGTAGAGCGTTCAGCTAGAAACCCCAAGTTTCCTAGTTCGATACTGACCCTCGCCAACTCAGCGTATGAGTAGCACAGAGATCTGTGCGGTAAAGTGAAGAGCTGATGGTAAGGTGTGGCGCTCCACCCCAGACGCTAAAATAATCTCCTTGGTCTAGCGCAAGTGAAAAGGGGATAGACTCCCTCGCTGATAGGACTTTAGGCCATCCCGATGACGGGTGTGTTGGTCTTTTATTTTATTTAAAAAAATTTTTTACCCAGATATGAATGTCAAAATTTTATTTATTTTGAAAACTAATTTATCTGTTTTTTTTCACACCGGTTGACTTTAGAAATTATATATATATATATAATGGATAAAAGTAACCTACTCGAGTTTCATCGCCTGAATCGTCAGGGTTACATCCGCTAAATTAATCGAGTTTTCGATTAATGTCAGTTGGTACCATGTATGACCGTTGAAATGGGTCTTATTTTTTTTTTATATAGATGAATCTATTATTAAAAAAATAAGACCCATTTCAACGGTCATACATGGTAGCAACTGACATTAATCGAAAACTCGATTAATTCAGCGGATGTAACCCTGACGATTCAGGCGATGAAACTCGAGTAGGTTTTTATCCATTTTATAAATAAATTTTGCTCTACATTGTATTGAGCACTTTGTATTTGTTTTTTCTGTGTCTTAACCCCTGGATACTGTGCGCTTCCAACGATCGTACTCGTACCCACCGGTAAACCACTACTCATACATTAACGTATATATATATTATATATATTATATATATATATATATATGAATTTTATTTTTTAGAAAAAAAAATGATGTTTTTTTCTAAAAATAAAATGCATACTGTCGGATTAACTTCCATTTACTTTCATATATATATATATATATATATATATATATAGAGAGAGAGAGAGAGAGAGAGAGCATTCCGAATTTAACACTAACCTATTTTTTATGGGTGTATCTATCTACCGTTTTCGGGTATTCATATCTATCTATCTATATGTATGTATATATTCTGTTCGTATCTATCCCATTCTATATATTTATCTATTTATGTATTTAGTCTGTTCATATCTATCTATCTATCTATCTATCTATCTAGTCTTCTCTAAATAGTCATTAAATTAGTTCATCTTGGTAGTGTGTCTACCCACAACAAATTCATTTTGTCAACCCCAGGAAAACCCGTCGAATTCGACAAAAAGTAATCTGATTGTCAACAATGATTGATGAATGAAAATGCACTCAAATAATATCCGGATTTACGAGCAGAAACTGTCATTTTTCTAAATGACAATGCACGGACGCACCCAGTAATATAAACGCCGAATTGCAAATCGTTAGAGCCGGCGATATTTTATTACATCCTTGTAACAATATCTTAATATCTTAAGATTCACATTTCATTAGATCAGTGAAACATTTTCTTTGTAAGAAAACTTTTTAGAAGAACTCATTCATTCAGCCATGTTTGATTTTTTCCCGCTCAAAATCTCTTAATTTAGACAAGAAAATAAAGGATGGATTTCACTGTCAGTTTTTGTCATTGCTATTCATATCTATTTATTTGTAGGAGTGCCTGTGTGTATTTGCGGGGGAGTTCCAGTGGTGTAGTGGCTAACGTGTTTGACTGTGACATCGTAGTAAGCGAGTTCGAGCCAAAGTCGCGCTATTACGTTCACTTTCGGACTAATACCCTTGAGAAAGGCATGACATCTCCCATACCCCGTGTTATAGATTAAATAATACCACTATTGTTCTTCTACAATGTTCACTTGTGGGCTCCTACATATGGACACACGAGTGTTGGCCAACCCACAGAGACTTAAAATCATCAGCTCTGTGCGGACATTGAATGTCGTCAAAAAGACCTGGCAAGAGCGATGCCAGATAGAGAGTCAAGGAAATCTATGCCATGAACATGACATTAAAACAACAATAGAATTACACGAAGATAAATAAACCGATTTAACACGAAACTTAGAACTTGAAATACACTGGGCAGGCTTGGGGTGATACCTAAATAAATGAATAAACCGGCCGGGCGGTCGCAGCTAATTTGAAACACACTGCTCCCAGGTTTAACATATACCTGTCAAATGAAAAACTAATTATCCAGTCATCCTTAGTAAAGATATATAAAAATCAGTTAAAGATACTTGGATAGCAGGAAATAATTTTCGTCGCTTTTATAGAATACAAACTTTATATCAAATTGGATGCGCGTGGTTTACATTTATAGGGAATATGAAATGATGTGATGAAGAGAAATAAAAAGACACAATTGTTTCGAAGTATAAATGGAGACTTTTTTGATCAGACCGTTAACTCTGGACGTTAGAGTCCAGACGCTCAGAACTTTTTATCTATTTAATTTTGATTTAATTTTGATTTTATTTAAATCCCCACAATACATCCCCACCCAAGTAGCGGAGCTACGGTAAGGATGCATCAGTGAGTTTATTAATTAATTTATTTTTTGTAAGGTGTGTGTAAGGCAAAGATAACTTTATTATTCAGGCTTGAACGAGGTTATAGTGGCCTGTAACGAGGGAATTTCTCTCTGGCTAAAAGGACTAATTATACCTCTGTAGGGTTGTGTATGTAAGAAGGTAGAGGTAGCTTTATTAATCAGGATTTATTTTAATGAGATCATAGTGGACTGTAGCGAGGGGATTCCTCCCTGGCTAGAAAGGACCAACTATACCTCTGTAGGGTTATGTATGTGGAAAGTCAAAGGTGTGTGTTATTTTTTTTTTATATGTGTAGTAAAAATAATCGTTATGTCTGGCAAAACGAACACGTCTACCTGATCGTGTAATGATTGGTTCTTTTGGTGTGTCTTGTTGTGTTTCTGATGTTGGAAAGGGTGGTATATTTGTTTTGTTGTTAGTTGGGCTATGTTTGGGTTTTTTATTTTTGTCGTGAGCATGAGTGAGTATTGCTGGTTTCAATCTTTCAATTGAAACTGTTTGCTCCGCACCAGACTCCGACTGGTGCGGAGCAAACAGTTTTAAATCTCCACACATTTCACATAGCACTAATACCCTTGGAAAAGGCACGAATCCAATTATCCCTCCATCTATGTGTAAATAGCTGGGCAGATTGGCCTCTTTAATCATGGCTAGGTAACCAGTCTAGAAGAAAGAAAACTCAGAATTCAAACCTGTTAAGAAATTTACCTTGTGTCACATCCTGCTCGTGCGGAGGGCTTGGTAAATATATGTAGGATATCAACTTCTTTTCAAAACTTTAAAAGAAATATTTCTATTTAGAAAATGAAAGAATAGCTTTATTTAAAACTTTAAAATTAAAATTTAGATTTAAAATTTATATATAAAATTTTAAATTACTAATGGAGGTATCAACTTAACATCACATAATATAACCGCCGTAATACGCGATACAATTAAAATTGAACTTTAAAATATCACATATGATATATTAGTATCGCATAATACATCACATCAGGTCTCATAATATCATGATATTTCCATACATTATTCTTACAATTCAAATAAAAAAATCATTTTCTTGATAATTACAATGGTGATGACAAATACATAATATATGTACAAAATTCATAATCTAAAAATTTGTATACGTCAAACATTTGTAGGTAGTGTAGTTATGCGTGTATCCGTGTCTGTGTTGTGTATCTGTGCTCTTTTCTATGGATGCGTCAGTGTCGAGTGCGTTGCATGTGTGCCTGTGAGTGAGAGGGTGTGTACCGGTGAATGTGTTCTCTTCTATGTGTGTGTGTATGTGGTTGTGTGTGTGTGTTGTGTGTGTGTGTTGTGTATGTGTGTGTGTGTGTGTGATGATTTCGCCTGTGCGGAAAGATACGACGAATACGTCAGAGTAGAATCCTGTCTGACTAATATTTGGCCAAAATTCAGATTTAAAAAAAAGATGTCTCTATTTTTCCTTTGAGCAATCTTCAATATCAACTTCTTTCTTTTCGAACACAAAAATAAATCTGTATCTATAGCTTATTTTAAACAGACAGGGGAATTTTAAAAGATAAATCATTTTTGCATTACACGCACACATGCTCCGCGCGCACACACACACACACACACACACACACACACATATATATATATACGTGACTAAAATTATTTTCACATTATATATATATATATATATATATATATTATTATATTATATTATATTATATTATTATATTAGTAGGGTCGACTGGGCTCTTCAGCCTTGGGTAGGTAACCAGTCTAGGAGAGGGATAACTCTGAATTCAAAATTCCTGAGGTCTGTCGTTGATTGGGTTTGTGGCAACCCTTGATACACCAATTCTTTCCTATCGACTGTGCCAAAAAGTGTGGATGGTCCAACACAAGCCTTCACCACTATAAACAAATCCCTGTGTAGGAGTTCATTGTGTGTATGAACCCTCATACGTCAAAAATCGACGGGAGAGTCCATTTATATATATTATATATATATATAACACATATATATAATAGACACACACACACACACACACACACACACACACACACACACATATATATATATATATATATATATATGTGCGTTGGACGAGGCTTTTTGCATTTCATATAACGCTAATACACTTTGGAAAAGTATGAATCCACATATTCTCCCTCCAGCTATGGGTAAATAGTAGAGAAGACTGGTCTTTTTAACCTTGGTAAGACAACCATTCTAGGAGAAGGAAAACTCTGAATTCAACCTTTTGAACTCCGCTTAAGAAATTGACCTTGTGTCACATCCTGCTCATATATATATATATATATATATATATATATATATATATATAATATATATATAAATTGGCGGTAGGAATGATTCTATTTGGGACCTTTTTAATATAGCTATATTAAGAATTGGTTGTCTGCATAGCGAACTCAACGGATCACTTGATAACTATATACAGAGAAATGCTTATAGAATTGATGAAGAAAAGGCTTAAATATTGGCCTTGTTAACGGTTATAAATTTATTTCAACCAAAAGATTCTCATGACATGAAAATGGTTTGGTTTAAGGCATCTTCAGACCGTTTATAATATTCTTGAAGACAATCTGAGGATGCTGGAGATTCTCAAAACGAGAATCTTTCAGTTGAAATAAATTTATAACCCTTAACATGACCGATATTTAAGTCTTTTCTTTATCAATCCCCCCCCATATATATATATATATATATATATATATATATATATATATAATTTAAAAAAATGTTTACCGCCCGACCCTGTGTAGACAAAGACATCTAAAACACTCCCTGATAATTTTTGCTGGGGAGGTGGTAGCTGAAATGGGGGTAACGTGAAATTAAATATATACATTTTTTTTCTTTCCTTCATGTTGCTCCAACATTTACATAGTCTTATCTCCCTCTTTTACCCAATATATATAAAGTTTGACTTTTAAACGACCTACCGGTTGTTACTTTTGAAAAAACACCGGTCGAAAGGGCCCTTAAGTTTCTCCTTCTTTCGCTCTCTTTTTTTTTATTCATTTAAAATTGCTGATCAATAAAGTATGATACTTTTAAAATTATATACAAATTTAGCTGTACCAAAAATGTGTTTATATATATATATTGTAATACAGGTACAAGTAATAACCTACTCGACTTTTCACCATAAGGATCTTCAGGGTTAAATCCACTGGATTAATCAAGATATTGATTAATTGCAGTCGATTACACGTGTGTGTCTTTCAAGATAGACTATCCCGTAACGAACCGTTTATCGCGAAAGACACCCACGTGTAATCGACTGCAATTAATCAATATCTTGATTAATCCAGTGGATGTAACCCTGAAGATCCTTATGGTGAAACTCGAGTAGGTTATTACTTGTATCTGTATTACAATAAATGTGCTCTACTAATGTATTGAGCACTTTTTCAATGTTATATCACAGTCTTACCTTTCTGAATTTTGCATCAACTAACCATTGTGACCATCTTCACCGGTAAGTCACCTTTTCCAAAATAACACACACACACATACACACACACACACACACACACATATATATATATATATATATATATATATATATATATATATATATATAGGATGTTACATAAAAAATGGTATATCATAAACTAATAACTGGACCAATTCACGTTCCAATGATCATAAAATTTAACAACACGTGTAGAAACAAGTCAAAATTCTATGCTTAATGTTTTTTTTTCTTTCAAATTATAGAAATTCCATTCACAAAAAAAAAGGAAATATGATAAACATTAAACATAGAATTTTTCTTTTTTTCTTAGGATCAACTGCCTTTTTTTTCAATTCTTCGGCAAGGTTCAATTATTTGTTTATCTTTTCGCTTTCATTTTTTTTTCATTCTATGTTCCGATGGAATATTACAAGGTGACAAGTTATTTTCAGCTTGAACAGCAATCGCGCTATTATGTTCCCTTTTTGACAAATACCGTTGGGAAAGGTATGAACGCCCCCAGCCCCTGTTATGGGTCAATTAGTACAGGGTCGGTTTAGCTCAGTCGGTAGAGCGTCCGTTTCGGAACCATAAATTTCCGGGTTCGATACCGGCCCTCGCCCACTCAGCATAGGAGTAGCACAGCTTCTGTGAGGTAAAGTGGGGAGCTGACGGTAGGTCTGTCGCTCCACCTCACGTAAAGGAGTTAGACTCCCTCGCAGTCCTGCTGATACTGACAATAGGCCACTCCGTCTACTTTACTTTTACTGTTCTTCTACAAGGATGATTTTGGCATTAAATATCCCATGAATGTTGATATGCCATTAAACAAAGAAATCTTGTTAAATTAAAGCATTCCAAATAATGCAGAGAAAAAAAAATGTTTTTTTCTTAAAAATACAAATTTGTGACTTCTCTTATGTATATAAATATTTCGCCCATTAGTCGTTATACTTTCGTGTGGATATAGGTGTGTGCGCGTGTAAGCTCCGCCCATCTCATTCACAATCAACCAATCAGATCTAGGGAAGCTAGCAAAATAACTCGCAAAAATACCATGCAGTATGTACAAAAGTGAGTCGCCTTTTTTTTTATTCATCTTGTCTGGATGGTATGTGATCAACTTGTACTAGCTCACCTGTCTAATGTACTATGAATTCTGGGATAGGTTTGCGCATTGAATGTCGGGATTGGCCAACGCGCGTTTTCCTTCTTTTTTTTAATTTTATTTATTTCTATTTTTTTCAAAAGCATTCGGCTTTTCTTAGTCAGGATATGACACAAGATCACAAGTATTGTGGTATCCAGTAATGTTCGAATTTGTTATTCAGTAGCAATAGATCCGCGAAACTAGCTTGCTAACCATTAAACCACGACAGAACGCCCCTATTTACCCAACCCATTCCCCCCACGATTAGGATTCTATGCAAAGTCACTGTGGATATTTACCCAACCCATTTGCCATGGATAGATTTGACATCAAACGTATAGGATATTCAGCGAAGATCGAACTCGCTATTCGGAAGTAACGGATCTGCGAGACTACCTTGCTAACTATTACGCCACGATGAGACGGCCTTTTACCCAACTTGTTCACCACGGTTAGGATGTGACACAAGTTCACTGTGAATATTTACCCAACGCATTCGCCACGAGTAGGATTTGACATAAGGCCAAACGTATGGAGCACCCAGCAAGGATAGAATTCGCTATTCAGTTGTAAGGGATGTGCAAAACTAGCTTACAAACTATTACACGACGACAGGACGCCCCCGATTACCCAATTCGTTCACTATTCGGGTAGGATGTGACACAGGGTCAAACATATAGGGTATTTATCGAGGATCGAACACACAATTCAATAATAATGGATTTGCGAGACAAGTTTGCTAACATTACACCACGATAGGACACCTTTTTAACTCAAACCATTCGCCACGGGTAGGATGTGACACAAGGTCGCAAGTATGGGGCATCTAGTGAGGATCTAAATCGCGATTCAATAGTAAAGGATCTACGAGACTAGTTTGCTAACGATTACACCACGAAGGAACGCCCTTAGTTACCCAATCCCTTCACGATTGGTAGGGTATGACACAAGGTCAAACTTCTAGGGTATCCAGTTAGGATCGAACTCGCTATTCAGTAATAACGGATTTGCGAGACTAGCTTGTGGATCATTGCACCACGATGTGACGCCCTTCTCTTACCCGACCCGTTCACTACGGGTGTTATGTGACACAAGGTCAAACGTATAGGGTATCCAGCGAAGATCGAACACGCTATTCAGTTATAATGAATTTGCAAGATTAGCTTGTTAACTATTACTTCACGATGGGACGCCCTTATTTTCACCTCAGGTAGGATGTAACACAAGGTAACAACCATTCAGTTGTAATGGATCGTGAGCCTTCACGGAACTTCGAACCGAACCCTTTATTCAATCCACCGGGGTCGCCTGTTCTATCTCCGTTAACCATGAACGGGTACAAGAGTTAAGCTATGTTAAGTATTCTATGTTATTATCGCCCTTGGTCAAGATTGAACCAGCAACCTACAAATGATAGGAAATGATTAGAACTGTATTAACTCAACACTTATATCCGTTACGCCATGTGTCCAACTGGACAAACACCTGAAGAAGGCTGGAGAACACATCGGCCAAAACGTTGTGCAGATAATAAAGATGAGAACAATAGTCCGAATAATTTCTATATATAATAGAGATAGATTGCATTTCTGTCTGAATCCGAAACTACGTCACGGCTTACGTCACAGATTCCACAATAATCATTTATTAATGAGAACCTAGTTTATACATAAAATTTGAAGAAGAACATTAGTTTATATACACTATGAAGTTGTTGTAATATCCGATGGTCTCAGCGATTTTTAACGAATCTTTCAATAAATGCATGTTTAGTTGTATACATTTTTACATAGTTATTTTTATTTTGGTTTGTATTTATAATTATCTAATCTATAAAGTTTTGCGAGATATTTATCTATAAATAAGATATAGCCACTTATTTATATATTACCTTAAATTATTACCTGCGAGATTTTGTCCGTATCTTCTAACGGAAGCATATACGGACAAAATTTACGGTAACGAAAACATTTTTAAACTTTTAAGATAATAGAGCTATTAAGTTATAAGATAATAAAAAGTATTTTTTTACTCATTCATTCAATTAAAATACAATTTGTAGAATTGTGTAAAAATATATTTTTAAAATCTTTTTTCTTCGCATATCGGTTTGTTTATTTAAAAAAAAGCGGTGTAAAAACAAGATGACCCCTCTATTCATATGTACCTGTTAATATAATATTTCATTACGTTAAAGTAAATGTTTGAAAGCAATTTATTGAAAATAGTGATAGATTTCAAGTTGTGGATGAATTTTTAAATTAACATTCGTTCAATGTTAATAAAATTTTGGAGAATTAAGTAATTTAACAAAGATATTTTCAAAACAAAACATTGTTTTCAAGAACTCAGTTGATGCATTTTAGGTAAGTAATTGATTTTAAAAAAATGTTATTGTCATGTGAGTTTGCTATTTAATTTATTCTTCAATTCTTTCAGTTTAGATTTATTAAAAGTTTTATTTTATTTAAGGAAGGAAAATAAGTTATTTGCGGTAATATATTTATTTCGGATTTGACTTCTAAAACGTGACATGGACGTAAACGGAAAAGTTTTGTTTATTTATTCTTTGTTTTTTTTTTACTGATCAATTAAAGAAATTTATTTATAACTTTTGCTCAATATATTTTAATTTTGTATTTGCAAACTTTTATTAATGTAACTGTAACACTTTTTTTTTTTTTAACTTTGAAAAAATGTAAACCTACCAACTTATTTTTGGTTTACATCTTTTACGCTGGAAAAGATAAATTTTGTTTAAAAACTGTATTTTTATTATTCAGTGTAGTGTATTATCTATTTTATATATAAAAATATATTATCTATATTTATTATCTATTTTATTTTAATAAATTTTATTACGATAAAAAGGAAGAGTGTTTTTTTTTAATTATCATTCACTGAATGATAATTAAAAAAAAACACTCTTCCTTTTTATCGTAAATAAAACACTGAATGACATTCATTGTTTTATTTATCAAAATAAAAGGAAGATTTTTTTATCATCTTCACTCTACAGATTTATCTATTAAAATAAAAGGAAGAATTAAAAAAATATATTTTGGCATTGTTGTTTTTTATTACTTTAATTGATTTATTAATTTTACTTGGATACTACCCCTCTAACATTGAATTTTAACTCCCACTCCCCTCAGGCTATATTTTTCAAAACTTTATTTTTACACCGGCCGTGTTTTACTTGTCCAAATAATACAAATTATCAAACCTCATCTCAAAAATTCAGAGAAAAAGTTTCTTATATATCAAGTTCTTAATGTCTTCAAATAGACTGTTTTCATTCCGTTAACAATGACTGGGTACAAGTGTTAAGCTATGTTAAGTATTTATGTTATTATTACCTGTGGTCAGGATTGAACCTGCAACCTAAAAATGATTGCCACTTAGAACTGTATAAATTCAACCCTTATAACCGTTGCGCCATGTGTTCAACTGGACAAATAGTAAGCAAAATGTATTGTTTTTTTTATATTAAGTATATGATACTATATATATATATATATATATATAATATATATATAGTAAGAAAATTAAGCAATGAATAAATTAATGTTCTTGAAAGGAAATTCCACAGGTGTTTAATGTGAAAAAAGATTTTTAAAACCAGAAATTCTTTTTCATTTTGACAGAAACATTAATCACTGACAAAATATATAGACAACTCTTACATTTATTCGAAAACAGGTTTGAAGTTCGCAAAAGAATTCTTTTCTTTTCTTTTGTCTACGACCAACTTTATGCGATTATTTTTCAATTAAAACCAGACATAAAACTTCTAAAAAGATATTTAATTTTTGCAACACGTTAAAAAACACTTTGTCAAAAAATCCATGAACTCCTATTTAAAAAATATTTCCCCTACAAGAAAGTTGGACTCGTCCAACGAAACATATAAATAATACCGACTAAACGCGATCGGTTTAGCTCAGTCGGTAGAGCACCTTCCTTGGAATCACAAGGTTCTAGGTTCGATAACGGTCCCCGTCGATTCAGTGTATGAGTAGTACAGATTGAGTAATCTGATCTGTGCGGTAAAGTATGGAGCTAACGGTAGGTGTGGTGCTCCGTATCAGAAAAAACTATCTCCCAGGTTGGTCTAGCGCTAGCGAAAAGGAGATAGACTCCCTCGCTGTCTGGCTGACATCGACAATAGGCCACACCGCCAACTTCACTTTTACACGAGCGAGTGGTCGAATAATAACTAGTCTTGCTACATGGATTTAATAACTGTTGTTAAAGAGCTGCGGGTTGGACTCTGTCTGATTAACCCATGTTAAATTTTCTTCCGGATTTCAATGTTGTTATTTGATAACACATCAAATATATTTTCTGAGTAAAATTCTTGTTTAGCTGAGTCGGTAGAGCGTCCGACTAGGAACCACGAGATTCCGGGGTCGATACCGGCCCTCGCCAACTCAGCGTATGAGTAGCACAGCGATCTGTGCGATAAAGCGAGCTGATGGTAGGTGTGGCGCTCCACCTCAGACGCCAAAAACAATCTCCTTGGTCTAGGCTCGTGAAAAGAGGATAGACTCCTCGCTGTCTGGCTGATACCGACTTTAGGCCACCTCGACGACTTTACTTACTGATGTATGATGTAAATGTATGGCTAAATATCTTACTATAGAAATCCATTAAAATCTAAAAGAAAGCAATTTTGAATAGTCAGAATTATGAATTATGAACAAATTGCGGTTCGCGGACCACCTACCGACAATAAGTCACTCTGCCAACTTAATAGCTAGTCTTACTACGGAGATTTAATTACTGTTATTAAAGAGCTGCGCATTGGACTCTATCTTATCTTTTGTAGCAAATGGTAATAAAACTATGTTAACCTTTCTTCCGGATTTTAATGTTATTTGATAACTCAGACTCAACAAACAGTTACGAACAAACTGCGACCGGCGGGACTCATGCGGCTCATTGTGTTTTCTGAATGGCTTACCTAAGACTTCCGTTTTTTTATTGAAATATTCCATTTTTTTTTTACCAAAAGAAAACTTTAGAACTTAGCAGTCTCTCAGATGAATTGGTTGTGCACCTGTTATGGCAGCCAACATTCGCAAAATGACGGTCAGATCCACCCATGTTGGCTCATAAGGGAGGATTATTATTATTATTATTATTATTTTCATTATTATGAGTTTTTCCCACCTGCCGTAGCTGGTGGTTCACTGGAGTCAGAGTGATAGCAAGTCTCCTCAGGTCTCTAGGACTCTTCTGGGTATTCTAGCCGATCACAACAGTGCTGTAGTTTGGATGGTCTCGATTCTTCTGATTTCCAGTTCACCCAAATTCTTTTCCAGAGAAAATCGTTCCAGGGGCACTAGTTACGATTGGTACTACCTTCATCTTCCAGATCAACAGTTTCTCAATTCTCTGGCAAGGTCTAAGTATTTTTCTTTTTACTAAGGCAGATTTTTACGCGTTGGTTGAGGTTCCTTCAACGAAAAATGACCACCCCCTTTTTTTTTAAGCAGTGCGGCCCGCCTGATGATGAGTAACCTCTCGTGTGTTATACTTTTCGAAAAACGTTACATATACACATGCGCGCGCGCACGCACACACACACACGTGCACACACACTCATATAGCTATACATGTATAACGTACAGTATGTGTATGCATGTATATGTGTGTGTATGTCCAGAGGAAATTACGAAAATAAAACAATTAAGGACAATATGAATATATACACACATTCACTATCACCAGAGCTTGCTTTTTGTGCAAAAATAATTAAGATTTTATTCATATCTTGGAAGATATTTAAGAATTATCTACTATTAATAATAGTAGATAATTCTTAAATATGAAGTTAGTGTTGTATAGCCAACATCGGGTATATAATCGAAAGAGGAAACTTGTCTGAGAGAGAGAGAGAGAGAGAGAGAGTTGATTTGGAGATCTTATTTGCTTCTTGCTATCTTGTTTGGCAGTCATCTTGTCGTCTAGTTGGGTTCTTTTAACTGCATCTTCCTTTTCTTCCACCAATAAACTTCTTTCGGGATAACTTTAGTTCATTGTAATTAATTAAATGAACTACACGACTTTTTCATTTCTTGATCAATTCCATTCTTATTCGCCGCGCGGATGAGATTCAACCTCGCAGTAGCACGTCTGCTCTGCTTCAATGTTAGGTTGAAACTAATTCTCTAAACTAACTAAACCACGTGACGCGCGAGATTCACGCCTCTGGGGTCAGGGTTACCAACAGTCCTGGTAATTTTCCACTGGCCCCCTATGAATTCTCGCTACAGGATCTGTCAACAATTTATGCGGTAGCATTAGCACAGGAAATCGGAATTGAACACTTGTTGGGATTATCTCCCATTTGGCCTGTAAGAGTTATCTTCCCCCTGATTTGTTGCTTGTTCTCACCAGAGGCTATAGTATTTAAGCGCCTGGTTTGAACGTTTCTCCCTCTTTTCCTGTTCCTCAAACTACGAGACACTTGTGTTAGATTCTGGTCTACCCCTTCTCGTTGGGGCTTCGTCCCCCTTACATTACTGTAAGTTATTCACACAGCATGGACTATTCCTAGTCTCATGTCTGTGGCTTTTATGTTTATCTTTTTACCATTCATGAATGTGTCTTTATCTTTATTTATGTACACCTTGTATATGTACCCTTTTATCCATGTGCTGTATACGTATTAAATGTTTTGTTTATCAAACCTTTGTCGGAGTTTGTATCTTCAAGTTCTATCACCTTTTAACCTTGCACACTGTTAGATCATCCTTTCTTGCCCTTCCTGATTTTTCCCGTCCCTTGGAATTTCATCAAGTTCTGCTAGTTAATATTTATTTTCTAAGCTTTGTGTAGTTGTAGGACAATGCCGGAAGTTTGCCAGACTAACACGTTAACCATTACATAACGATAGGTACTCTCTGCTAGTTAATGATTAGTTATATCGGCTGGGGTTCAAGAATACATCGACTGCACTTCTGTAGAGGGGTAATACCCACCTCCTAATGGAACCCCGTGTTGGTCGTGGGTGGCGACCCGTGATGCTTAAGGACAGAATCTTGGTGGCCAAGCAGTCTATAATATGCTTTGGCCCTTACTAAGACTAGACGGGCAGTCGAAGAGGCGCCCTCCAATCAATTGTCTGGTCACATCAAGCCCTAGCACCTATATGATTGCCCAAGCCTTTTGCACTTACAAGCCCATCCCTTTTTTTCTTATTTGTGTTAGAAAGCGGTGACTGGGGGTTTTAGTGTACTGGGTATGACATTAAACACTATTTGATGGTTAAGTTCCAATTCTGGAGCTCTGGAGGAATATGGAATACCCTTTCATCGCCATTACTTCCAGGTCCACTCTGACTCGGAGTGGTAGTACCTGTTAGGGTTATGGGTTAGATAGAAACATGAGTTTAAAAAATGTTTTAAAGAATTGAGATTTGAAAATTTTTTTGAATACCAATCAATTACGAATAAAACATATCATAAAATCCAACAGACCAAACCAAAAATAATTATAGAATCAAAGAAAAATGGACTAACCAATGTAGGGGAAAAAATATTCCATTTTAGAGATACAATTCAGATGAAGTCACAATTCCCTTAATGAACATTAGCGACATGATATATGAAATAACAGTGTGAACAGGAAAGCTAATTTGCATATTGATATTAAAAGTTTAATTTTATTAAATAATTATTGATTTCTAAATGAATATACTCAAATAGTTAAATTAATTCAGCAATTGATGGAAGACTTAGCTGTCGATTATACCCCTCTTTTTAAGTTTTCAAATACTTGCCCGGAGGGTGCATATACTAGTACAAAAAAAAAACCCATTAAAATAGGTGAAGTGGATTAATTTAAGAATTATAAAAAAAAAAAAATGCCGTCGCTGCGAACAGGATTCGAACCTGTGAGGGAATATCCCATTGGATTTCGAGTCCAACGCCTTAACCACTCGGCCATCGCAGCCACTTGACGCTATGAAGTTGAGCTTTTTATCTATTTCTATCTAATAAGAATTAACGAAGTATTGTATTGTATTGTTAATACAATAAAAATTGAAAAATGGAAAGAAGGAAGGGAAAAAATAAATGTAAAAAAAAATACAAAAAAATCCAGAAAAAAAAAGAAAAGAAAATGGTAGACATAATTTTTCGAATGAAAAAAAAGAAAAAAGAAAAAAGTTTTGAGTAAAACGAAAAAATCTTAAAGAAAGAAAAAGCAGTCGCAACGATAATCTAAAGAGAAGGAAAAAATCATGAATCGAGATTTACCCCGACCATTCGCCATTGGTGGGGTGGGGGTGGAGGGTTGACACACGATTGAACGTATGATTAAACTTCCACTTTATTTGTATGTTAATTTAGTCAGAAACTAAGGGTAGCTTATATATAACATACAAATAAAGTGGGAAGTTCAATCTCCCTCTCACACTCTCCAAATCTCTCTCTTAAGAGAAACTAACATATATGAGGAGTAGTTGATAAATATGTATATAGAGAGGGGGAAAGTGACAGGCAGAATGTAAAGAGATGGATCAGTTTTTGACTTATATTGATAAAGATATATATAGAGAGGGGGAAAGTGACAGACGGAATGTGAAGAGACGGGTTAGTTTTTTTTATTTATTTAATTGCAAATTTTAGCAAAATGATTTTAATGTCTTTTTTCTTTTTTTAATTCCCCGGTCGTAT
>CM042176.1:39217982-39220482 GCA_023376005.1 Doryteuthis pealeii
AAAGTTCGAAAATGGAAACCTCACTACTAGTTGAAGTTTTGTAACTTACCCATTACAGGTTGACATGCCGTAAAATCCAACCAACTAAACATCAACATTTAATCTAACAGAGAGCTTTTTTGTGTTCCTCTAATGTTAAAACCTTTTAACTTATTTGATCAACAATTAGGAATGGTCATACTGGGATTCGTTTTAGTTGTTTGTCTTTCGCTACAAAACGTGACCATTTTGCTAGACAAACACATCAACTAATATTCAACAACTTCAAAGAATTAAGATCAATAGACGAAAAGTTTATTGTTACGACGGACACTTCCACTCTGTTTTCTTTCTTTTGTCTATAACTATAATGTCACAAAAAGGGGACAGAGGGAGTAAGTTGACACTGGTCCCGATGCCGGAAGGGGTGTGCACAATGTACGTGACTTTGTTTTAGTCAGTCAGCCGATACAGAAGTGTTGTATAATGGCTCATACAATATTCAGTATACTAGTAAATTCAAAGTACAAGTACGCCAGACATATGGTAAATCGCAACAGAATCCTAATACCTCGAGGTAACCTTTGCAGTCAGGTATTTGCATCTCATCCCACTTATGACGGTGTGACACAAGGACATTTTTAAGTGGGTCCACTCATAAGCAGGTACATAAATGCGTTGATACCGTCGGCATTCCCCCTTAAGGGGGCGCCTCAGGCACTAGGGTAATAAACACAGCCTTGTCTTTTTAAATCAAGGGACAGGTATTGCCTGGGGTGAGCCCCCTGGGACCAACGCTGTTAATTTCACTTATCTGGTTCAGAGGCCGACGCACCCTGGAAAAGGCTCCGAGGGGCCTTTGCCGTCAAAGTAATCACCCCCGATGTTCCCAGACAGCCATGTATAAATAGTCCTGGACCAACACATTCACTCTCTATGCAAGGTATGCTAGGCTAGTCCACAACAAGAAGGCAGAGAACGACTCGGGAGAACGACTCGGGAGCACGTAAGGTGGTTAGAATTCAAATACTAATAAAATTGAGGACAATAGTCCAAAAATAGACTCACTGGCTCATGTATACGAGTAGCCAGATATCGTACACCTAGCAGGATGTGATGGCCACTAATGGTGTGTCATTCATATCCTAAACTTTAATAAAAGTGACTCTACATCCTTTATTTTTTAATAATGACCATCTTACAACCCGTATGTAATATGGGTAAGTACTGCTTACGATTAATTTTATATTATATATCTCTTATTATCTTATTATAAAGGAGATTATTTAACTGTCTATATGAAACAGAAACTTCGTCACTACTGACGTCACAATTTCCTTAGTTATTTAATTGATATTCTCAACGTTTATGAATAGTCATTATTTAATCTTAATTATCACCTTATTTATTAATAATGTCTCTATTAAATTAGTTAGAATTGCCGCAAAACTACCCATGTTATTTGTATTTATATTTACCACGTACCCCACGTGTACGGGTTAGGCACAAGGCCCTGTTAATGTGGGACCACCCACAAACTGTGGCTCATGAGTGGCGGGTGCAAAAAATGCGTGGATCCTATCGGCATTCCTCCTCAAGGGGGCGCCTCAGACGCTGGGCAATAAACCCACCCCTGCCACTTTAAATCGAGGGGCAGGTGTTGCCTGGGGGGTAGCCCCCCTGTGACCATGCCGTTAATTTCATTAACAGACACAGGCCCCGAAATGCCTATGTTATTAATGCCTTTAACATCCTGAAATGTGTGTTATATATCTCTAAGAAATAAAGATTTACATTGTATATGGTAGGAATAATTTGCATAATGATTTCAACAAAACTGGGTTTAATAAATAATTATTTGCTGTTACTGATTTCTAATACTATCATGTTATTCTCAAACGTATTAAAAGTAATCCTATGAGTATAATTTTATAGAGAAATCAATTTATATAACATTAAAATAAGTGTAATATTTTATATTCGTTCTTATTTAGTTTCGTTAGTCTTTCTAATCTAATCTAATATTTTATTTCATTAAAACTTAAATACTTGCACCTAAGGGTCGCATACTTTTGCCAGTTATTACAATTAATGAATAACTGCAAATTATGGAGGGCCGGTTAAACGTCCGCCAAGGAACCACAAGGTTCCGGCGTTCGATACTAGCTCTCACCAACTCAGCGTATGAGCAGCATAGGGAACTACGAGGTAAAGTAAGGAACTGATGGTAGGTGTTGGCGCTCCACCCCAGACGCAAGTGAAAATGGGATAAGCCCCTCGCTGACTGGCTGATACCAACTTTAGGCCACCCTGACGGCTTTTTTTTTACTTTACTAGTTTTTGATAATAGGGATTGTTGATGACTAAGGGTTACACCACCACCACATATGACGGCTCGTCATTTTCTTTCCATTCTAGGTATTTGTCCTTGAACTGAATCGTTCTTAACTTCCTTGTTTCATTTAAAATTGTCACTTTACAATAAATCATCATTTAAATAGCAGAACGTGATTCATGCTGT